>CM065381.1:48597335-48774835 GCA_033060915.1 Euryodendron excelsum | reverse complement strand
CAACCCTAAGGACTCATGGCATGTATTTCAATTCATTCCATGAAGAGGGACCTCAATCCCTTTATGCTCGCGAAGAGAAGGTTGCCAAAGAAGACAAGGGGCAATCCGCAAAGCAAGATCACTTCAATGACCTCTCGACATCAACAAAAGGCAAATCCAAGGATTAAAGAGTAGTTTAAGATTCTCTTTGTAAAAGTAGATAGGCAGAAGTCCCAAGGAAAATGTTCCCCTGCTCCCTATTAAAATATATTTCGATTCTCTTGTATTTAAACTCAAAGCTCACTGTATTCTTTTACTTCCTGCAAATGAATGTATGAATGAATGTACATTCCTAATCAATGGTAAAGTATCTACATACAGAGGCAAATCCCCTATCTCCAAAAAAGTAAGTAAAATGCATCATGTTTAGTCTCCCTCTCAAGTAGTGACACCCCCTAAGGCATACATGGCATAAAGCTTTCTAAATATCAAATACTAACTTGTGGTTTGTTTCCTTGTTTTTCTTTCTCTTTCTTTTTCCTTCATAGATACTACATTGTAAAAAAGACATCATTACTAGCAGGAAATATTTATATCCACCTAGAGACACGATCATCACCCGACAAAGAGCTTTGCTAATGGCAGTTAATCTTGATGAGTCCCCCCAGTCTCTTGAGAAGAGGTCAATAAGATGAGGATCGAGATTGATGAGATGTTTAAGCTCATCCAAGCCATGGCTATAAAACATGTTGCTTCAGTCCCATCATCATCCACGATGTTTCTCAAAGACTCTGAAACTACCAACCCTAGGACTATGCTCCAATATGACACTACGGGGAAAAAAAAAAGGATTCTAAGGGGGCTAACACCGAAGAAGAAGAAACTATACTGCTCTTGCTTGCTACAAAAACAATTTCCCCAGACCCCCTCAGCCTAAAGATCTAAGGGTTGGAAGAATCATTACGGAGCCTCCATGGCCATGACCTTTTTGGGCTCATTCCCTACGATGAGCTGTGTTTCTTCCCAAACCATCCAAGGCCGGCCAAGTTTAAAATACCTAACTTTTAAAATTACGATGGTATGGGAAACCCAATAGCCCACCTTCGAATTTATGTTCGGGCATTAAGTGGCTATGGGAATGACCTAAAGCTTCTCATGTAACTTTTCCAACACAGCCTAACTTCTGATCGTGGTTTGCTCGACTTGATCTTAGGAAGATCACGACTAGATTGAATTGGTTAATGCATTCAAAGTCCAATATCACCACAACATAGATCTAACTTCTGATTGTTGGTCCTTGATGACAATGAGCGAATGATAGAAAGAAAGCTTCAAAAGCTATGCCCTTAGGTGGAGAGAAGCAGCGACACAAGTCAATCCTCCTTTAGAAGAGGAGTATATTCAACTGTGCATACCTTCTCAAGCATATACTAAGAAAATTTATGCATAAGTATTGGGAAAAGTTTTTCCAAGCTTATCACGCAAGAGGAGATGATAGAAAACGGTCTAAAAACTGAAAGAATTACAGACCCCTATGCAAAGACTAGAGAAAGCTCTGCCAATATAGCCAAAAAGTTGGCCACAACAACGGGGGTAAGAAAAAAGGAGGGTGAAGTGTCAGCCATCTTGCCTATTCAACCATTGCAACACTGTCCACCACCCTAGTCGCATCCTATACTGCCCATAGCCGTCTTAACTTTGCCTATCTACCTCGTTGCGCAAGCACCCAACTTTGTTCCTATTTGAGCATGACCCAAATTCAACCCCAATAGGCTGGCCTGGCATATCAGCACCTTTGATACTCTAGCCTATACTCAGACAAAAGCCTACCATAACCTCTTAAAGAATAACATACTAAAGCCCATATCGGCCCGTCCACTGCCAAGCCCTCGACCTCCACCTTCAATGGTACCCTCACCTGCGAGTATCATTCGGGAGGACAAGGGCATGACACTGAAAGCTGCTTCTCCCTCAAACATAAAATTCAAGACCTGATAGACGATAAGACCATCGACATATAGCCTATGAATCCTACTCCTACTTCTAATTGACCACAAACCCTTTGCCAGACCACACTATCAACCTAATACTAGAGGAAATAGAAGAGGAGGGTGAACTGAAGGAAATCATGGTCTAGGATTATTATGATGAGGATTGGGAGATTGATGAAGAAAGTGACTGGGAAGAAGAGTCACCACTACACTCGGTGTCCATCTATGACCTCAACAACCCTCAAGATGCTTCTGACTAGCCCACTGATGAACCTAAGGAACAATTGGATTCCTCCCTTAGGTGGGGAGATGAATTCGAACCCCTTGGTCGATCACGATACAGTAGAAGAGAATTGGTGACCCCGTGCCCCATTTACCTTTATGATCCGTACAAGACACAAGATCAATGGGAGCCCCCGCTTTTCCTCTTCCACCCTGGACTCTGCACATCGGAGGAACAATAGCCCAGAACTAGATATGAGAGCAAGGGATAGATTTAGGCAGAACCAAAGATCCGTTCAGAACCATTTGAGCTAGAAGGAGGTGAGCTAGCCAACCTGTTTACTTAAGAAACTGAGGAGGAAATGGAGGAAAACAAGAAAGTTGTCGTGCCCTAATTTTTCGCACCCAAAACAGACAAGTTAGAACTCATCCTCTTAGAAGGACGAGTGCGACAAAGTTTGAATTGGAAATTGATTTGAATTAAAGGGTTTTAGAAAAGGTTTGGAGTCACCTAACTTGATTAAGGTGAGTTAGATCACCTAAAACTAAGCACAATCCAAATATTACACTTAAGGTTTTTGAAAAGGTTTCAAAAACTTCCTCAAGAAAGGGTTTTTAAGAAAATAGGTTGTTTGGCAACCTTTGGAAAGATTTAAGCCCTTTCAAAAAATAACTCCCTTTGGTTTTTGAAAACAGTGATCCTAGGTTTAGAGGTTAGTTACGTGTAGAGAAGATGTACTAAGCCATCACCCTACCCTGCCCTTTTAGAACCTACATGTCTATTCACCCTAGGTTCACTCATTTGGAATCTTTAACTAATAAATGTCCAAAACTATCCACTTTAGAAAAGAATCTTAAAGAGAAGATTGACATGATGTATGATATGCAAATGAGAGAATAAGACTTAATTTTGAAAATAGATTCGAAAAGACTTGATTTGAAATTTGGAAGAAGGTTTTAGAAATTAGAAATAGAATATGGAATTGGAGATTTGAAAATAGACTTTAGAATTAGAAACATGAAATAGATCATGGAATTGAAAGTTTGAAAATAGCTATGACCACACCCATGAAGGTTGCCTACGTATTCCTATTTGGGAATCAGGTTAGTCGTAGTTCGGACAAGAGTCCGATTGAAAATAGACACTTTGAAGTTTTAAATAGTTTGATTTGATTAGAAAAATAATTTGATTTGAACAAATATTTTGATTTGAACTTAGAATAGAAGATTTGAAATTGAAATTTGATTTGAAATTGAACTTAAACTTGAAAAAGGGTTTGAACTTAGAAAGAAAACTTGGACTTGACTTAGGAAAGAAGGAGTTGAGTTTTGAAAACATTTTGAAGCTTCAAATTTGAAAACCATTTTGGTTTAGAAAAGAGTTTTAAAAAAGGGTTGAAGCTTCTTAACTTTGGGGTTAGGATTAAACTAGGGTTTAGGCCTCCTAGGGTTTAGGTTACCTAAGATTGGAACATATAGTTGAATTGGAAAGGATTTGACTTAGATTTGAAAAGTTTGATTTTAGAAAGTTGAGTTTAGGAAAGGTTCAAATTAGGAAAGTTAGATTTAGGAAAGTTTCATTTTAGGAAAGTATCAAATTAAGAAAGTTCCATTTTAGTAAAATTTTGAATTTGGAAAGAGTTGATTTTTTGAAATTTTGAACCTAGGAAAGCTTTGAAATTAGAAAGTTTTATAATTTAGAAAGATCAAAATTTGGAAAGGTTTGAAATTAGAAAATGTTGAAATTAAGAAATGTTTGAATTAGGAATGATTTGATTTGACATGGAATTGGGAAGGTTGAATTTTGAAAATCTTCAATTTGGAAAGATATGATTTTGTGTAGAAAAACAGATTTTGGAAATCTAGCATTTGATGTAGAAGATAGTTTTTGAAAACTTATGATTTGAGGCAAAATTGGAAGTCATGATTTTAAGAAAGAGAATTAGGGTTTCCTAACCTTGGAATCTAGGGCTTAAATTGGACTCCAAGAAAAGAGTTTTTGAAAACCTTTTGAAGAGAGTTTCTAGGAAGGAGACTTGAAGAGAGTTTTTAGAAAGTGAATTTTTGAAGAAAACTTTTGGAAAGGAGTTTGAAAGAGCTTTTTAGAAAATAGATTTTTGAAAGGAGCTTTTAGAAAGAATTTTTAGAAAGTGGATTTTTGTAGAGAGATTTTAGAAAGTATTTTTGAAAAGCAATTTTGAAAGGGGTTTGAATATGAAATTTTGAAATCTTTTGAGGGTCACACTTTTCTAAAACGATTCAAACCATGAAGAGATTAGAACAATTCTAAGTTGGTGGTTTTGAAAACAACATGGATTTGAAATAGGGACCAATTTGACCACATTGAATATCACACCTTTGTAAAACAACTCTAACCATAGAATGGCTAGAATCATCTTAAGATTGTGATTTTGATGAAAAAAAAGGTAGGGTTTACACCCAAAATATGGACCTTGATGGTCACAATGAATATAACACTTTCTTAAAGTAACCCTAATCATGATTTGGCTAGAATCACTGTAGGAGTGTGATTTTGAAAACATGTTTGAAAAAAAAAAGATTTCGAATGTAAGTTTGAAAGAAGATTTTTATGCAAACTTTGAAAACAACTTTTGAAAACAATCTCGAAGAGATGGATGAACATGATATGCAGAATGCAAGTAAGGTTATAAACATATAAGGTTTAGGCTTCACCACATAATCAAGGGGCCGAATTCACATGGTCTAAGGTTGAATTAGAAGAAAGCCCTCGACACAGTGACTTTTAACCATCCTTCCTACACATAAATCGGGGATTCCCTTCTTCCAAGCTTGCAAGAAAGGGGAGAAAAAGATAGGGGATTAAAATAAAAGAAAACCCAAGTGGTTTAGGAGGAAGAAGAGAGAATGGGGGAAGTACATAAACATAAAAGAGAGCGAACCTTGTATTCTTCTTGTTTTCTTGCTTTATTTACTTTGCTTTGCTTGATGCTTGAGAGCTTCCAAGTTGCATCACTTTGAATCTTTAATGGAGGCTTTGGAGGCTTGTATATGAGTGTATAGAATGTGTATAAGTGTTAGGGTTAAGTGTGTGGTGGCTAGGGTTTGGCAAGACTAGAGAGGCTAGGGTTTGAAGAGACTTCGGGCTCTATAAATTGAAAAGCAGAGTTTTTAGACTAAGTTTGCGAACTCTTTTCACACTGGGGGAGACTCTGTGCTTATAGACAGAAGATTGACCTAGCGCCTGTTGTAGTGGCGTTAGGCTAAATTTTCCACTAGCGCCACTAGGAGTGGCACCAAGCCAATTTCTGGCTTGACACCACTGCTAATGGTACCAACCACTTAGGAAATTTTTTAAGTTGGCAGGCAACATATCTTTCAACCCATGATATGTAAGGCAAAAGATTTGGGCGCTTATATTAGTGACTACCATGCAATTTTTGGCTTGACTTCACTGGAAGTGACTCTGGAAGGTCCGAGAATGTTCCAGAACGCTGGGAATGGTTCAGAACATCAAAAATGGGTAGAACCCCTTGAAATAGTGTCTCGAGGGTAAAGGGCTTGAAAAACAACATTGGTAAAGGGCTTGAAAAACAACATTGGGATGGTCGATCGAGCTATTAGGGGCAAAACGGTCAACTAGACTAGAAAACCACCAGAATGGACTCAAAATGACTCATGAAAGGACTTAAAGGTTGGAAACACTATTTAGAGTGTTCCAAGGGAGTGCCAGTTTGATACTTAGAGCCGATATGATTGAAAAAGACGGTCGGCCCACCAGGGGCAAAACGATTATTTTACACCGGGTTTGTCAGAATAGACTCGGAATTATTCAAAAAGGTGTTGGAAGGTTAGGAATACTATTAGAAGCATTCTAGGGAGGTTAGTGGTTTGATACCCAAAGCCGGTGTGGTTCCTGAAGGTGCTCAGATGCCTAGGGGTAAAATGGTTATTTTGACCAGATGGTCTCAAAATTGGTCTGGAACTGATTGGAAGGCATTTGAACATGTTGAATCGTCTTTTGGACGATCTTGGAAGGGTGAAATTATAGCTCTAAACACTTAGGTACTTTCTTAAGAAGCGTGTCGAAAAAGGCCCAAAGGGCAATTTGGTCATTTTTCATCGGAGTGGGCTAGCAAGCACTGGTGTTAACCCGAGTTTTAAGTGTTTCCGTCACTCTAACGGTCTGTGATGAGTTGGTTTCCAAAGGTATCTTGTCCTTTGGTAAACGTGTCACGGCTAAGAGCTGAATTCGATCTCGTGACATAGGGGTTTTGTTGGCAATTCCCGATGTCGACCTGTTTGTGAGTGTTTCCGCCACTCTGATGGTTCGCATTCATTCTGGAGATTGCCTAATCTTGGAAAACTGCTAGGTAGATTTGAAAGATGTGTCGAATAATGAACATTCTTCATTGGCGGGCTAGCAGGCACCAATGGTGAATCGTTCTTCCATCTCGGGGACTTGGGTTCGATCCCAGTTAACAGGTTTGAAGGGATTTACCATTCTGAAGAGTTTTCTCAAAAAATGTGCTGGACTGAATAGTCTTACTGCCTAAGGGATCAACTTTCTCAAAAAACGTGCCAAATTTGATTTGAATTGGAATTGAACTTGAAATTAAATTTAAAATTAAAATGGAGACTTACCGTCTCTAAGTAGACATGTCAATTGGAATTGGACCGAGCAATGCCACAAGGGCATTTTGATCATTTTGCCTCCGTTGGGCCTAGCGGGCCCGTGAAGTGATTGATTTGATTGGATTGAGTTAGGAAAATTGATTTGGACTTGAGTGTGTCAGTTTTGATTTGAATATGAGTCCGGTCAGACCAAAGATTATCGAGCAGGCAAAAATGGATTGCTTGATGAAGGTAAAAAATGATAAAGTAAGATTCCCATGTTGCCTGCGAGGCGATTGGAGGGACGAAATTGGAGGATTTTTAAAGACTAGAACTTGAAGATAGCAATTTGGCCCAAAGGGGTGTCTGAAATTGGGTTTTAGCAGGAAAAAGAGCAAAGCTGCCCAGGTTTTGACATTGGCATGACTAGGAGTGGCACTCGGTTTAAAACAACCTTGCAGTTCTGGGATTAAATCCAACAAATTTTAGATTCGAATCTTGCGTTTTGTAAGGTTTTGAAATGGAGTTTGTGAGGGATTTTGAGTGTTGAGCCGTGTACATTGAAAGACTGACCTTTGGGGACCTCGGAGGGTTGCCGGAAGTAGTCATCATTGCAGGAATAGTCGCCGGAGAGGAAGATTTTGCCGGAGAACTCCAAGAGATGAGTTTTTTGTTTTGTGTCTATTTTGATGTATAGAGCTCCGTTTGAGTCGTGTAAATAGTCGGAATTGATGCTTTGTCATGTTTGGAATCAATTTTTGCATTTTGGTACTTGTTTGATTGAATTTGGGTAGTTTTGCATATTTTATGTAAAAAGGGTTTTTGCAAGAATTGTGGATTTACTCCTACAACTTTGGGTGTTAAGTTTTTCAGCTAAATTTTTATGTTATGTGCCTTAGAAAAATGTGTTTAATAGCCTTATGCAATTTCTTGATTTTTTGAAAACCTTGTAAATTTTTTATTTTTTAAAAAATAGAAAAATAGGTTAAAAATAAGGAAAATTAGAAAATACTGGAAACATCTAACTTTTGATCCCTAGAAAAATGTAAAAATATTTTAGAAAACATTTAAAGTGGTTTTGAAAAACTTTTGCAACGATCTTGAAAGCCTTTGAATTTTTGAAAGATTAGAACATGTCTTTGAAATTTTGAAAATCTTGAAAATGTGCACAGATTCTTTTGTGAGTGTTGGTATTATGTAATTGTGATATTATAAACTGTATTGTTTTTGTTTTGTTGTAGCGTCGTGGGCGTCGTAGGGGCAATATTTAAACAAAACTCTGCCAAAATTTTTAAAATTTAAGGAAAAGGTTAGAGAATTTTTTTTAAGATGAAATCTTTTTAAGGGAAAAGATAAAAAAAACTTTAAGGGAGGGGCCTTTTTGGCGGAGAAGGCCCCGAGAAACTCAGGGGCCCTAAAACTATTGGCAGAAAAACCTAAGAAGAAAATTTTAAGAATGGAATTTTGAATGAAAATTTTGGGAGGAAACACTTAGAAAAATTTTGAAAATAGACTTTGAAAGTGGAAACCTTGGAATTTGATGAGAACTTTTAAAGGATTGAAAACTTGAGAATTTTTAAGAATTGATTTTGAACATGAGGTTTCTGAAGGAAAAGGATTTTTAAAAAGTCTTGAAACTTGATTAGAATAGAATCTTTTTGAGGAAGGAACTTGAGATAGACTTTAATTGAAAGTTTTTAAAACTTGATTTTGAAATGAACTTTTGACTTTGGATAAGAAACCATTTTGAAATTTGGACAAAACGTGTAGAAAATTCATTTTGGCTTGACATTTGACTTCTTAAAGGCAAAATGTTTAAAACATTTATTTTGACTTGAAACTGGAACTCTTTTAAAAGCAAAAAAGTATAGAAAAATCTTTTTGACTCGAAACTTGACATTTTTGAAAACAAAACATATAAAAAATTCATTTTGACTTGAAAATTGGATTGTTAACAAATCCAAAATGTGTAGGAAATTCATTTTGACTTGACAATTGGGTTTTTAAAATCAAAATGTGTAAGAAATTCATTTTGACTTGTCATCTGAAATAGAATTTTCTTTTACCTTTTTGAGCTATACTTACCATATGTCGACATTCTTACATTTATCTTTAGGATGGCAAACGTGATTTTGAGTCGGCTGAGAGCTTGCCATGATAGCTATTCCCTAGATGAGCAGGATATCTTTCACCTATCCTTTGGTCGGGTGGCTTCACTCTTGTCAGTGCAACTTATTCCAGGATTCATGGAGGCAATGATTCCCTTATGGCATCCTAGCTTGTCTCTTTTCTGCTTAGGGGAGTGCAAGCTTACCCCTACTCCTCACGAGTATGGTTTTCTCCTTGGTTTCCGAGATGATTCTACTGACATTGTGAGACCTATCTTCCTTGACAGTTGTATCACGGTTGTCTCATCCCAGCTTTGACTCCGGCACATAGTTCTTTCGTCTACCTTTTTATCCCAGTTTCCTTGCGTTCAAGTGGAGTTCCTATTTTTTTGCTTTGAGTTTGCGATGGGTGTGGGGGCTCATTCGGGTGATTGGCATACTTCTTCAAATTCTTCTGTTTGTCACATGGTTGCTCTAGCTCTACTTCTTCTGAACTTATTGATTTTTCCACGAGGAGATGACTTGGTTGACTATTGATTATGTGCATTGCTTGCTAGGGTTCTTGAGGGGCACTCCTATGCTCCCATGGTTGTAAGGGAGACCTTTGTGAGCCTTACTGGATTTCAGCAGAAGGTTGATGCTCACTTTTGGGGATGTGTTATGCTCTTTCAGCTTTAGGTGATTGGACACGTGTTTATTACTCCTCTATTCCATCATACATGGTACCCCGAGCTTGACCATATATGCTTCTTGGTGAGATCTCAGAGGGCTATCGCGGATGATGGGAGGTTTCCACAGACTGCTACGGTATGGGTTCACTATCTTCAGAGCATGAGATCAGGCATGGTTAGGTGTTATTTAGGATTGGTCAGTAGCTACTGCTTGAGAGTTTAACCTCCTGAGAGGGCCTTTGTGCCTTTAGTGGGCCTACGGGAAATTGCCCCTTCTTTGAGATTCGAGATTTACAGTAGGTTGGTGGGAGTCAGGACATTCCCTATCTGACATTGGCGACCGAATTTACCCTTGTCTTTGAGGTGCTGATCCCGAGAGCATTGGTAGAGAGAGTTATGGATACATGGAGATCTTTGCTTTCTCACGTGGATGATGACAGTCCATTTTCTAACATGCCCTTTTAGACTGAGAACTACCATTATTGGCTCCGACGATATGTGTTAGGTCCTAATAGGCTTGGGGATCCACTCTTTGAGACTCCTTTACCCCTCGTGGGGTACACCGATTTCTTGACAGCCATGATTGTTCAGGGAGGTCATCACAGGCGACAAAACCAAAGATTAATACAGGTATTGTATGATCGGCTGAGGGCAAGAGACACTGAGATAGCTTCCTTGGAGATGCAGCTTGCAGCGGCCAGATCGACACATGATAGCCTACCTTTGAGTACTTCGTGGGGATATAACCAGTCATGAGGTGCCCCAAATGTTTTCACTCCACTGGAGGATGATATTGGTTATATTCAGTCTTTCCGAGAGGCCCTGGAGTCTCTTACCCGAGAGAGGGATATGCTTCTGGCCACATGTGCAGACTATAAGCAAGGTCGACTTAGATCATTGATGGTTGGTGCTTCTTCGAGTGCTCCTCTTACTAGTGGCGAGCCTGTTAATCCCTCCCTAGTTGACTCCTCTTCTGATGATGATGATGGAAAGAGATATATTTTTGCCCCCCGCTCCTAGATTTATTGATTCCAGCATTTATAGAGAGACTGATTTCATTTTAGTATTGTCGCTTTTTACCTTATGGACTTGTAGCCTTTCATACTTTTGAGATGTTTTTCTTGCATGGTTATGAAGAGCAAGCTTAAGAAAATTTAAATGAAAATTTACTCCTTTTTGCTTGATGCTTTGATTAACTTATTACCATGAGAGGGGAACCTTTGCTTCTTTTAAAATTAACCAGGCTAATCCGGAGAATGCTTTTTGAGACACCTTCTGACTTTCTTACTACTGCTTTTATACTCGTGACTTCTGGGAATGCTCATCCCTCAAATTATCTCTTACAACCCAGCCCCCAAAACTTTTTTTTTGTTGGTATTTTTACTACTGGCTCCTGTGAGGTTTTTCACCAATCCCAGCTCTGTCATTTTTGCACCAAGGCGCCTTTGCAGATTTTCACCAAGGTTGACAGTTTTGAGTCTTGCCACATCCCTACTCTTTTACCTATGACGCCCTTTTGGGTTTTCACCACATCCTTGGGAATGTGCTTATTTTCTCTCTTCTCCCTCTCTCTTTCCTTAGCCAGGTCTCTGGTTTCTATTAAGAAACTTTTGAATATTACTTGTGCCATCTCCCAACTTTTTTTGTCGAGATCATATTTCGGTGAGCTCATTTGGACTAAACAATTTAATTTAGATCTGAAAGGACTTTAAGGTTTGTGATGTGGATTTTCATTTTTGAAAGAAAAGAAAAGGGCTCAAACCTACCGTTCTACTTTGCTTTTGATACTAGTGATCACTGTTGATGATTTTTGGTCTACTAGCACTTTTCTGCATATTTTTATATTGGTTTTGGTACCTTGACTCTTTTTTATTTGAAATAACAATGTAAATAATAGCACTTTTGTAGACTTGAAATAATAGAGCTTCGTGGGCCTTTTTTTTTTTTATGCATTTCCTTAGTGCTTTACTTTGACCTAGCCTGATCACCAAGTTCAGAGACTTCTTTGAAAGAAAATAACCGGCTCTAAGGGTTTGGCAAAGGTTGCTCTTGACTGTATAGGAGACCTCTCGTCATTTCAAAATTAAATTGCTTAGTCCATAGAGCTTTACCATTGAAATTTTGACCGTGCCTAATTAATTAGCTGAGATTAGGGAGAGTAAATTTTATTCCTTTCGAATGGAAACTAGAGGTCTAGTTTTCGAAATCATATGTAGTAATTTTTGACAGCATCTGAATTCAAAAGACTAGGGACTTCCTGACCATCCATTTCCTCCAAAATAAAAGCTCCTCTACACAGGACTTTCTTTATCACGAATGGCCCTTCATAATTTGAAGCAAATTTCCTTTGTGTTGCTTTTTGATGGGGAAATAACTTTTTTAGTACCAAATCTCCAAGTTGGAATGATTGAGGCCGCACCTTCTTATCAAATACCCTAGCCATTTGTCTTCTGTAGCACTGAGCGTGATAAACTGCAGCTAACCACTTCTCATCTAGCAGGCAGAGTTAAACATACCGGTCTTTGACCTATTCTACTTCGTCCAACTTGGTTTCCATTAAAATTCTTAGGGAAGGAATCTCAATCTCAATGGGGATGACTGCCTCTATGCTGTGGACTAGCTCGAATGGAGTACCTCCAGTAGAAACTGTCATGATAGTTCGGTAAGCCATCAATGCAAAAGGAAGTTTCTCATGCCAATCTTTGTAGTTGTCGATCATCTTTCAGAGTATTCTCTTAATGTTTTTGTTGGCTGCTTCTACTACTCCGTTCATCTAAGGCCGGTGGGTGACTAAATTCTTATGGGTAATGCAAAACCTTTGGCACAATTTTGATACCAACTCATTATTTAGACTAGAGGCATTATTAGTAATGAGTGATTCGGGTATCCCATATTGGCAGATGATTGTAAGCACCACATTTTTGCCCTTTTGGCAGTCTACAACCTGTCTAGACTTGTATTCAAGTCAATGTGGACATATTTTGAGTCAAATAAACTTTCCAAGTCTAATCCCGTCTATCCATCGCTTCGCAGGCCCGCCAAGGCCAAATGGAGGTAAAATGACCAAAATGCCCTTAGGGGCATTGTTCGGTCCAATTCCAAATCAGGCACGTCGTTCCGAAGTCCCCTTTCCAATTCTAATTCCAATCCCTCTCTCGAGAAAGTTGATTCCTCGAGATGGTAAGTCTATTCTGTCTGGCACATTTTTCGAAGAAAGTCTCTTCTGGACGGTAAGTCCCTTCAAACCTGTCGATCGGGACGAGACTCCAAGTACCGTAGATGGTAAAACAGTCTTCCTTTGGCATCTGCTAGCCCGCCAGTGCAGAAATGTCCATTTCAGCGCGCCTTTCGAGAGAGTCAATTTCTTAGGCGCTAAGTCCCTTTAGCAGCTTTCCGAGATCAGGCAATCTCAAGAATGATCGCGAACCGTCAAAGTAGCAGAAGTACTCGCAAACATCACAACCGTCAGAGTAGCAGAAGTATTGGCAAATAGGTCGATATAGGGAATTGCCAATAAACCCTTGTATCATGGGACCGCTGTTAGAGTGGCGGAAACACTCAAAACCCAGGTCAACACCGGTGCCTTACTAGGCCACTTCGGTGAAAAATAACCAAACTGCCCCTAGGGCCATTTCTGGCACATTTCTCGAGAAAATACCCAAGTCCTCAGAATTGTAAGTCCACCCTTCCAAGATTGTCTTAAAAGCAATTCGGCATGATTAGGTCCTTTCTAGTCAGTTTCGGGCCAATTCTGAGACTTTCCGGTCAAGATGACTGTTTTGCCCCTAGGTATTCGAACGCCCCAGGGACCACACCGGCTCTGGGTATCAAACTGGTAACCTCCCAGGAATGCTTCTTATAGTATTCCTGACCTTTCATTATCTTTTCGCATCATTCCGAGTCAATTTCGGCAAACCTGGTGTAAAATGACCATTTTGCCCCTAGTAAGCCGGTCGCCTTTTCAACCACACCGGTTCTAGGTATCAAACCGGTAACCTTTGGAAACATTCTAAATAATGTTCCCAAACCTCGAGTCTTCTTTCGGGGCATTCTGAGTCCGTCCTGGCAGCTTTTTGGCCTGGTTGACCGTTTTGCCCCTAATGGCCCGGTCGACCTTTCTGATAATTTTTGTTATCCTTTTTCAAGTCAAATACCTTCGGGACCCTGTTCTGAGGGTTCCAGCTATCTAGGCCATTCTCGGTCCCTTAAATGCTTCTTGGACCTTCCGGAGTCACTCCTAGTGAAGCCAGGCTAAAAATTGCATGGTAGTCACTAGTACAGGTGCCCAAATCTTCTCAAGATACATTGCTTGCTGACCTTAAAAATTTTTTCTAACTGGCTGGCACCACTCCTAGTGGCGCCAGAGGCATTTTTGGCCTAGTGCCACTACAACAGGCGTCAGGTCATTCTTTTCTCTATAAATACAGAGCCTCCTCCAGCGTGAAAGAGGTCTGCAAACTTAGTCTCAAAACCTTACTTTTTGATATACAGAGCTCGTAGCCTCCCTAAACCCTAGCTTCTTTAGGTTTTCCATGCCCTAGCCTCCTATACACTCATATACACTCTCATACACTCATACACACCCTCATATACTCATACACTAGCCTCAAACCCTCCATTGAAGGCTTAGATTGCTGCGACTATGAAGCTTTGAAGATCAAGACAAGCCCTTGAAGATTGAAGCGAAGACCGAAGCAAAGCAAGCAAAGCAAAGCAAAATAAACAAGACATAAGGTAGGCTTCCTATTTACGTTTACGCATCTTCCCCCCTCTCTTCTTTCTCTGAACTCACTTGGGTTTTCTTCTATTTTAATCCCCCATCTTCTTCCCCCCCTTTCTTGCATGCTTGAAACAAGGGACTTCTCGGTCTATGTGTAAGATTAGGCTATTGAAAGGTTACCGTGTCGGGGACGTTCTTTTAGTCTACCGGAGACCACGTGGGTTCGACCCCCTTGATTATGTGGTGAAGCCTTTAATGTTGTATGTTCACGACCCCAATTTGCATTGTGCATATCATGATCTTGCGTTCTTCCAAAATTCGTTTTCAAAAGCTTGCATCAAAATCTTATTTTTCAAAACTTGTTTTCAAAATCACAATCCTAGGGTGATTCTAAATTTTTCATGGTTAGGGTTGCTTTAGGAAAGTGTTACATTTAAAGTGACCAATATGGTCCATATTTTCAAAACCACTATCTTAAAATGGTTCTAATCTTCTTATGGTTAGAATCGCTTTAGGAAAGTGAGATATTTTTATAAGCTTTCTAAAAACTCTCTCCAATCTCCTTCCCAAAATTGTTTTCAAAAACTCCCTCCAAAAATCTATTTTTCAAAACTTCTTTTTAAAACTCCTTTCCAAAAGCTCTCTTCAAAATTCATTTCCTAAAAACACTCCCTAGTTTTCTTTCTTAGAAAGCTCTCTCCCTAAATCTCTTTCCTAAAAACTCTTTCCAACAATCTCCTTCCAAAAATCCCCTTCCAAAAACTCTCTTTTCAAATTCACTTTCCAAGAACTCCTCTCTAGGATTTCATTCAAAAAATATCCTTTTCTAAAAAACTCACTTTCCAAAAATCTCTTTTCTTAGAGTCCAAGTTAAGCCCTACAACCAACAATTAGGAAGCCCTAATTTTCCTTCCCAAAAACATGATTTCCAACCTTGCCTCAAAACCTAGGTTTTCAAAACCTCTTTCTTTACATCTAAGTCCTAGGTTTCCAAAACCTATTTTCTACATCAAAATCATAGACTTCCAAATCTAGGGTTTCTAAAACTTCCTTTTCCAAATCCATGACAAATTCAATCTTCCCCTTTAGAAAACCAAATCTAATCTCTCATTTAGGAAACTAGATCCAATCCTCCGTTTTTGGAAACAAAATCCAATCCCTTGTTTTAGGAAATAGGAATCTCAATCCTTCCTAGTCTAAAATTTTTCTAATTCCACTCCTTCCTAATTTCATACTTTCCTAAACCATAGGTCTCCAAAACTTAAACTTCCAAATCTTTTCTTAAACTTTAAATCTTCGAATCTTTCTTAAACTCAAACATTTCTTAATCTCAAGAATTTCTAAAACTCAAATTTTGAATCTTTCCAAAATTCTAAACTTTCCTAGACTTTAAAACTTTCTAAATTCGAAACTTTTCTAAACTCAAAACTTTCTTACTTTGAAAACTTCCCCATTTCAAAACATTCCAAATTCAAAACTTTCCAATTTCAAAACTTTCTTAAAAATGAAAACTTTCCTAATTCGAAACCTTTCCTAAAATGAAACATTCCTCAAACGGCACTTTCCTAATTCGAACCTTTCCTAATTTGAACCATTCCTAAATCCAATCTTCCCTAATTTTCCAAATCCAACATTCAAGTCAAATCTTTATAAGTTCTATCTTTCCTAGGTCTAGGTTTCCCAAAACCCTATCTTTTTAAATCTAGTTCAAGTTCTTTTCCAAGGGTCAAATCCTCTTTCAAGTTCAATTCTAAGTCTAAGTTCAATCTCTCAATCTTCCAATTCAATTTCTTTCTTCCATATCAAATCTTCTATTTTCTATCGGACTCTTGTCCGAACTACGACTGACCTGATTCCTCAAAAAGGATACATAGGCAACTCTCATGGGTGCGGTCACAACCTTTTTCAAATTTTCAATTCCACAACCTTTTTCAAATTTCCAATTCCACAACCTTTTTCAAATCTCCAATTCCATAATTTATTTCAAGTTTCCACTTCCAAAAATCTATTTTCAAATCTCTATTTCTAAAACTTTCCAATTTCAAATCTGTCTTTTCAAATCTCTTATCAAATCAAATCAATTTCTTTTCAAATCTATTTTCAAATCTATTTTCCAACTCTCTTTTCTTGCACTTGCATATCATGCATCATATCTTTTTAAACATTCTTTTTCTAAAGTGGATAGGATTGGACATTTGTTAGTTGAAGACTCTAACAGGAGAATCTAGGGTGAATAGACGTGTAGGTACCGCAAGGGCGGGGTAGGGTGATACCTTAGTGCGTCTTCCCTGCATGTAACCAACCTCCGAACCTAGGATCACTGTTTTCAAAGGCCAAAATGGAGTTCATTTTCTAAAAAGGGCTTAAATATTTTCTAAAGGTTGCCAAACAACCTATTTTCTTAAAAACCCTCTCTTGAGGAAGTATTTTCAAAATCGTTTTCAAAAACCCTAAGTGTAGTCTTCGGATTGTGCTTAGTTTTTTAGGTGACCTAACTCACCTTAATCGAGTAAGGTGACGACTCAAAACTTTTTCCAAAAGTCCTTTATTCAAATATATTTTCAATTCAAACCTAGTCGCACTCATTCTTCCAGGTGGATGAGTTCTAATAAGAGAGTATAGTATGTTTCCTGCTTGTGTGTGTATTCCTCGAGTGTGAAAAATCTAGGCACGACAATGATATGATTTTTTATAAACTTCTCCATGACCTTCTTGGTGATGTGAACATAGGAGACTGCTTCCACCCACTTAGTGAAGTAATCAATGGCAACCAGGATAAATCGGTGACCGTTAGAGGCTCTGGGAGTGATAGGGCCAATCACATCTATCCCCCACATAGAAAAAGGACAAGGGGCTGCCATGGAATGGAGTTTCGTGGGCGGTGCTTTGATCTTATCCCCATGTATTTGGCACTTATGACACCAAAAAACATATCTAATACAATTTAACTCCATTGTTAACCAGTAATACCTTGTCCGAAGGATCTTCTTGGCAAGCGTGTGGCCATTCATCTGGGGACCGCAAACTCCCTCGTCTACTTCCTCCATGATAATTTTAGCTTCGATGGCATTGATGCATTTCAACGGTCCAAACCATGATCTTCCGAAAAGCTCATTTCTAGCCATAAAGTAATGTCCCGCCAAATGACAGATGGTCTTCCTATCTCGATGTGAACCTACATCAGGGAATGCCCTTGTCTGGATGTACCTCTGGATGCCATAAAACCATGCTTGCCCATCGGGCTCAGCTGTTATGTGAAGGCAATTGGAAGGGGTATCTCTGGTAAAGATCTAGAGAGGAGGTATTTTGGTGCCCTTGTCAACCTTGATTGTTGCGGCTAAAGTAGCTAGGGCATCAGCAAATTTGTTCTTTGGTCGAGGTAAGTGATGGAAATCCACGCTTCTGAATAATTGACACAAATCCTTGATCTATTAATGATACGGGGAAAGCTTGGTGTCTCGAGTTTAGTATACATCCTTGGACTGTTGAATAACTAGATCTGAATCTCCAAAAATAGCCAGTTCGTCAATCTTCATCTCCAATGCTAGCCTTAAGCCAAGGATGCAAGCCTCATACTCAGCGATGTTGTTGGAGCACAGTTCTAATTGTAACTTAACCACAATGGGGTAATAAATGCCCGTTTCTGATATTACTACTGCCCCAATGCCAGCTCCCCTTTTGTTAGCAGCTCCATCAAAATACATCTTCCACCCAGTTTTCGCTTGCCCTTTAGTCACATTATTAGTGCATAGTATTGTCTTGCCCCGATTTTTTGTACTTGAAAAAGACAAGTGAGAAAAACACAGTGCTCTCTCGTTAGAATTCATCCTCCTAGAAGAATGAGTGCGACTAAGTTTGAATTGAAAGTTGATTTTGAATAAAGGGTTTTTGAAAAACATTTTGGAGTCGCCACCTAACTTGATTAAGGTGAATTAGGTCACCTAAAACTAAAACTAAGCACAGTCCGAAGATTACACTTAGGATTTTTTAAAAAGGTTTTGGAAAACATTCTCAAGAGAGCGTTTTTAAGAAAATAGGTTGTTTGGCAATCTTTGAAAATATTTAAGTCCTTTTTTGAAAATAACTCCATTTGGTCCTTGAAAACAGTGATTCTAAGTTCGAAGGTTGGTTACGTGTAGGGAAGACGTACTAAGCCATCACCCTACCCCGCCCTTGTAGTACCTACATGTCTGTTCACCGTAGGTTCATTCATTAGAGTCTTTGATTAATAAATGTCCAATTATATCCACTTGATTTGAAAAAAAAGAAAAAAGAAGTTGACATGATGCATGATAATACAAGTGCAAGAAAAGACTTTGATTTTGAAAAGAGATTTGAAAAGAAAATTTGATTTTGAAAAAAGATTTGAGAAAAGGCTTAATTTGATTTTAAATGGACTTGAAAAGGCTAGATTTGAAATTGGAATAATGTTTTAGAAATTAGAAATAGAGATTTGAAAATAGTCATGGAATTGGAAACTTAAGAAAAGTTATGGAATTGGAGATTTAAAAAAGGTTATGACCGCACCCGTGAGGGTTGCCTATGTATCCGTTTTTGAAAATCAAGTCAGTCGTAGTTCGGACAAGAATCCGATAGAAAATAGAAGGTTTGATTTGAAAAAGAGTTTGATTTGAAACTTGGATTTGAAGATTGAAAATTGAACTTTGATTTGAAATTGACTTGGAAGATTTGAAAAGATTAGTTTTGGAAAACTTGGTTTTAAGAAACCTAGACTTAGGAAAGATGGGACGTAAGAAAGACTTGAGATTAAGAAAGATTTGATTGGAAAATTTGACTTAGAAAACATGGAGAGTTGGAGTCTAGGAAAGATTGAATTTAGAAAATCTTGAAATTAGGAAAGTTTTGATTTTGGAAAGTTTCATTTTAGAAAAAGTTTTGAATTTAGAAAGTTTCAACTTAAGAAAGTTTCGAATTTGGAAAGTTAGAATTAAGAAAGATTTAGAATTTAGAAAGATTTGGATTTTGGAAAGTCTTGGATTTAAGAAAGTTTGAATTTTGGAAAGATTTAGAATTTAGAAAGTTTAGAAATTAGGAAAGATATAAATTTAGAAAGATTTGGAAAGTTTGAAATTAAAAATATTGGAAATTAAGAAAGACTTGAAAGTTTGAGCTTTGAAAGTACTTGAGGAGATTCGAATTTGAGAAAGATTTGACAACTTAGAATTTAGAAAGTTGAGGTTTGGAAAGGTTTAGGATTAAGGAAGATTTGAAATTAGGAAACGTTTGAATTAAGAAATATTGATTCCTATTTCCCAAAGTAAAAGATTGGATTTTGTTCCCGAAAGAGATGATTTGATTTTGTTTCAAAAAAATGGAGGATTTAGTTTAGTTTTTAAAAACGGAAGATTTGATTTGACATCGAATTGGAAAGGATGAATTTTGGAGAACTTAGGTTTGGAAAACTATAGTTTTGGTATAGGAAAAGTGATTTTGGAAATTTAAGAGACGTAGAAAACAGAGATTTTGGAAGTCTATGTTTTGAGGCAAGATTATAAATCATGTTTTAGGAGAGAAAATTATGGTTTTCTAACCATGGCTCTAGGGTTTGACTTAGACTCCAAGAAAAAGAGATTTGGAAAGGAGATATTTTTGAAAAGAGAGATTTTTTTTGGAAGGCAATTTGAAGAGTGTTTTTAGAAAGTAAAACCTTTGAAGAGAGTTTTTGGAAAGGGATTTTTGGAAAGAGTTTTCAAGAAAGGGATTTTTGGGAAGTAATCTTAAAGGGAGTTTTTAGAAAGTGAATTTTTCAAGGGTGCTTGTGGGAAGGAATTTGAAAAGAGTTTTTAGGAAAGCAAGTTCAAAAAGAGATTTTTGAGAAGATTTAAAAAGAGATTTTGGAAAGTAAATTTGAAAAGAACCACTCTAGGAGTGTGATTTTAAAAACAATAAAGATTTAAAAATATGGACCATGAAGGTTACTTAAATGTAACACTTTCCTAAAGCAACCCTAGCTATGTAAAGGCTAAAATCACCTTAGGATTGTGATTTTAAAAACAAGTCTTGGAAAAAAAAAGATTTAATGCAAGTTTTGAAAACGATTTTCAATACAAGTTTTGAAAACAAACTTTTGGAAAGATGCATGATCATGATATGCGCAATGCAAGTTAGGGTCATGAACATACAAGATTAAAGGCTTCACCACACAATCAAGGGGGCCGAACCCATGTGGTCTCTAGTTAGACTAAGAGAAAGCCCCCAACACGGTGACCTTCAATAGCCTAATCCTACACATGAATTGAGGAGTCCCTTGTTTCAAGCATGCAAGAAAGGGGGGACAAAAGATAGGGGATTAAAATAGAAGAAAACCCAAGTGGGTTAGGAGAGAGAAGAGAGAGGGGAGAATTGCATAAACGTAAATAGGAAACCTACCTTGTGTCTTCTGTTTTTTTTTTTTTTTGCTTGCTTTTATTTGCTTTGCTTTGCTGTGGTCTTCGAGAGCTTACTTTAGTCTTTGAAAGTGTATGTATGCTAGGGTTTAGTGTATGGGGGCTAGGGTTTTGAAAACCTAAAGAGAGCTAGGGTTTGGAAAGGTTTCAAGCTCTGCAATTTTAAAAATAGAGATTTTAGACTAAGTTTGCGGACCCTTTTCATACTGGAGGAGGCTTTGTATTTATAGACAGAAGACTAAACTAGCACCTGATACAGTGGTGCCAGGTCAAAAAACCCACTGGCGCCACTCCTAGTGGTGCCAAGTCATTTTTTGGCTTATAGCGGCGCCAACCATTTAGAAAATGTTTAAGGTCGGCAAGTAACGTATCTTCAGAAGATTTGGGCACTTGTATTAGTGACTACCATGCAATTTTTAGCCTGGTTTCACTAAGAATGACTCTAGAAGCTCGGGGAATGATTTAAAGGACCGGGAATGGCCCGGAGGGTTGAAAAGGGACAAGAATCCTTAGAGTAGTGTCCTAGGGGTAACATACTTGAAAAATGATGCTAGGATGTGTTTAAAAGGTTGACCGGGCCATTAGGGGCAAAACAACCAATCGGGCCGCAAAATTGCCGGGATGGACTTGGAATGTCCCGAAAGAGGACTTGAGGCTTGGAAACATTTCCATGAGATGGCCGGTTTGATACCCAGAGTTGGTGTGATTCATGGGGTGCTCGGATGCCTAGGGGCAAAATGGTCATTTTGACCGGAGGGTCTTAGAATTGGCCCGAAATTGACTGGAAGGCACATAATCATGCCAGATCGTCTTTGGGATGATCCCGGAAGGATTGACTTATCATTCTGAGGACTTAGGCACTTTCTCAAGAAACATGTCGGAAATGGCCCTAGGAACAGTTTGGTCATTTTTCACCATAGTGGGCTAGCAGGCACTGGTGTTGACCTGGGTTTTGAGTGTTTCCATCACTCTGACGGCGGTCCCGTGACATAGGGGTTTGTTGGCAATTCCCAATGTTGACTTGTTTATGAGTGTTTCCGCCACTCTGACGATTCGCAATCATTCTAGATACTACCTGATCTCGGGAAGTTGCTAGGTGGACTTATCGTCTGAGAAATCAACTTTCTTAAAAGGCGTACCGAATAACGGCCATTTCTTCATTGGCGGGCTAGCAGGCACCAAAGGTAGATTATTCTACCGTCTCTGGGACTTGGGGTCTCGTCCCGATTGATGGGTTTAAAGGGACTTACCTTTTCAAAGATTTTTTTCAAAAACGTGTTGGACTGGACGGACTTACCGCCTTGAGAGATTAACTTTCTCGAAAGGCGTGTCAAATTTTATTTGAATTGGAATTGGACTGGAATTAGATTGGGATTGGATTTGAGAATGAAAGGGGACTTACCGTCTTCAAGAAGACGTGCTTGCTGGAATTGGACCAGATAATGCCACATGGGCATTTTGGTCATTTTACCTCTATTTGGGCTGGACGGGCCCGCGAAGATATCGATTGACTAGATTATAATTGGAAAATTGGTTTGACCTGGAATGAGTCCATATTGTCTTAAATACAAGTCAAGATGGACTGGAGACTGCCGAGTGGGCAAAAATGGGGTGCTTACAAGTATGACCTCATTGGGAAATTGAGGTTCCATGGATTGCTAATCATCAATAGGGTTCTTGGCCAAATAATCGGCTAATACCTACCCCTTGACTGATTTACAGGTAGTAAATGCAATATTGAACTCTGACAGGATCGTATGCTATCATGCGATTATGCTAGACAGTGTTGGTTTCTCGAATATATACTTGAGGGGATCTATCTGATAGATGAGGAAAGTGGTATGATAAAGCATGTAATGTCGAAGCCTGTGGACTGCCCAGGCTACTACACAATAGGTTTTCTCGAGATCAGGATACTTTATTTCATATGGCAGGAACTTCTCGCTGAGGTAATAAATGGCTTGCTCTTTCCTCCCTGTTTTATCATGCTGCCCCAAAACACACCCCATGGAAGTATTCAAAACTGACATTTACATCAACAGAGGGCGCCCCAAGGTAGGTGCCACTAAGACTGGATGGTTCCGTAGATATTCTTTAATTCTCTAAAAAATTATTTGGCAATTATCATCCCATTCTTTTGGGACATCTTTCTTAAAGAGTTTGAAAATAGGTTCGCATAAATGAGTCATTTGAGTAATGAACCTGCAAATGAAGTTTAATGTTTGCAAAAAGGACTGGATCACTTTTTCCCCTCTCAGAGCGGGCATTTCAACGATGGACTTGACTTTGGCAAAATCAATCTCTATCCCCTTTTCATTGACTATAAACCCTAGAAACTTCCTTGAAGATACTCCGAACATGCATTTGGTAGGATTCAACTTGAGTTGGTATTTACGAAGATAGTCAAACACCTTTCGTAAGTTGAACAGGTGGTCTTTCCATTGTTTGGACTTGACAATCATTTAAATTTGCACTCCTGATGCATCATATCATGAAATAAGGTTACCATGGTCTTTTGGTAGGTTGCCCCCAACATTATGAAGTCCGAATGGCATAACTCTATAACAATATACTCCCTAAGGGGTGATGAAAGCAGTCTTTTCTTGATCCTCTTCGGCTAACTTGATTTGGTTGTACCCCGAAAAGCTATCCATGAAGGAAAACATTTCATAACCGATCGTGTTGTCAACGAGCAAGTATATGTGTGGGAGAGGAAAATCATCATTTGGACTGGCCTTGTTGAGGTCCCGAAAATTGATACACATCCGCACTTTGCCGTCTTTCTTGGGAACAAGGACAATGTTAGCCAACCATTGGGGATATTCTACTACTTGCAAAAATCCTACTTGGAATTGTTTAACGACTGCTTCTTTAATCTTAAGACTCCATTCTGGCTTCAATCTTCTTAACTTTTACTTGAAAGGTTTCATCTGTGGATCTAGAGGCAATCCACGATAGATTCATCCAGCCCAGACATGTCTTGATAAGACTAAGCAAACACATCTAGGCATGCACGTAATAATTCTAACAATTCTTTACGCTGCCATTGATCTAACCCCATGCTGATTTTGAGTTCTTTCGGATCCCCTTTATTCCCTAAATTAACTATCTCTATCTCTTCAATATTTGGGGTGTTACGGTTCTCATGTCTTTCTATTTGTTCTCAAATTTTCTTTGGTATTTCTTCTGAATAATTCACATCCACGATAATTCCCAGTTGTTGATAATCAAACTCAGTGTTAAAGTCATTACTTATCAAGTTTGGCATTCTTTGGATTAGTTGAGTAAGGCGTCGAATGCAAGTGTCCCTGACATGGAAAATAGTGCGCAATTAATCAAACAAAAAGAAATATTTTTCCATTAATAGTAAATTGATTTAAAAGCTTAAGACAAGTAAATCAGAAAGACAGAGTTTGTTTATGGCAAGTCAAATGCTCTGAGAGTTTGCTCTATCGAGCTCTGTACCAAAACTTGCGGGCACGCATGCTGTCCTCGCTAGCCTAGTTATGCAAGTTCTCACTCGGAAGCATTGCTGGAATTGACCCATCTTGAGTTATTCCACTATCAGCCATTATGACAGATGTTTCCTCTTGAATTTTCCTTTTCTTCGAACCTTTATCTAATGCAGACACCCCTTTTACCATATCTAATTGCTTGAATTGATCTAAGAGCTTCAGGGTTGCTTTTTTGTTAGCCCTCTTCTTCTGTGCTGCTTCTCTCCATTCTTTTCTTGTAGGTTCATACCCTAGCCCAAAGGTAGGTTCAACTGACGGTATTTCTATAATCTTGGGCCTTCCTTATAAGTACTTCCCTAAGCCTTTCCAGGATGGAATCCAATTGTTTTGAAGTAACATGCTATCATTTGAGAATTTTGGAAATATTTTGGCTCCACTTGATCTTCCTTCTATATGAAAGTGATATATTCAAATGACTAGATGCAGGAGAGCAATTCAGTGTCGAGTGAGATGATGTCAGCTTTGTATATGGCAAATTCTTTCTTAGCAAAAACAAAAATTAGCTTGAAGCCTATGATGAACTTGACTTTTTGATGAAGACTAGAAGGGACTATGCCTGCCGAATGAATCCAAGGTCGTCCTAACAACAAAATTGTTGATAGCCTGAATATGCAAGACTTGAAACTTGATTTTGGAAGTTACCAGCTCTATCTCAACAGGCATTTCAATTTCCCCAAAAGTTTCTCTCTATGAACCATCAAAGGCACGGATGATTGTATTGCTGTTATTCAAATAGGTTTTATCCATTCCAAGCCTTTCTAGAGTAGAATATGGGCCAACATTCAAAGCTGACACATTATCTATTAATACTTTGGCCACCATTTTTCCTCTTATTTTTATAGTCACATGCAAAGCACGGGTATGGCTTGTTTCGTCAGCAGGAATCTCGTCATCAAAGAAGCTAATGATATTCGGGGCCATGATGAGGCTCACTATGTTATACAAGTTATCTGGCGTGAAATTTTCAAGCACATGAGTATCTTTAAGGATCCTCAGTAAAGCATCCTGGTATACTTCTGAGGTGAGTAGCAAGCCTAGCATTAAAATATGGGTGGGGCCTTGCTAAGTTGTTCCATGATGTTGTAGTTAACCTTTCCCAGAGCTTTGGTAAATTCTGATCTCTTGATCTGTTGGTTAGTTTGAGCTCTCCTCCTCTCTATCTTTTCCCTTCCACTCTCTTTCCACTTCAACAAAGGTGTAGAGTCGCCCTCACCGGGTCACCCTCCTATTTCTGCTATAAGCTCTCCAATACTTTTATCAGGTGGATAATTCCATGGGACATTATGAAGATTGGATATTGGCAATTGGGTTATACTAGGAAGAGTTATCTTTGGGTTTACAAGCACAGGGATTACCATAGGTGAAGGATTGGTGAGGACGGGCAAGGTGGTGGGCTTAGTTGGTTTCTTTGGTAGGACCAAGGGTAACATGGGTTGTATGGCTCCTTGGGTGTTGGCTTGAGGTTCAGGCCCAGCCATGGCAACCATGGTTTAGGTTCAGGCAAAAGAGTAAGGATGAAGCGGTAATAAGAAGGATTAGAATGGTTTCAATGGTTAGGTTCACGTTGGATTGATGAGGTTGTATAGTTAGGATAGAATAGTCTTGGTATTCGGGTTTTTTTGGGACACAAGCCATCCCTTTTAGAATTGTAACATATGGGTTATGCGGGGTGCCTTTGCTAGAGTTCTTGCTTTCCAGCTGTATATTCTCTTACAACTTGTGAATCATGGCTCTAACCAATATAGAAGACATTGAACTAGTATTTATTTTCCTTAGTCACAAGTTAGTATTTGATTTTAAAAAAGCTTTATGCGATGCATGTCCTAGGGATGTCCCATCTTGAGAGGGAGGCCAAACATGATGGGTTCGGCTCATTTTTTTGGAGATAAGGGTCTTGCACCTATATGCAGATACCTTACCATTTGGACTGGGAACATACATTCATTTATTCCCTTCATTCAAAAATAAGAAAGTATATTGAACTTTGGAGTTTAAATACAACGGAATTGGAATACATTGTAATAAGGGGAGCGGGAATAATTTCCTTGGGACTTCCACCTATCTACTTTTACATTTAAAATCCTAAACTACTCTTGAGTCTTTGGATTCGCCTTCTTTGAGTTTGATGTCGAGGAGGTCATTAAGAGACCTTCTTTGATTGCCCCTTATCTTCTTGGCAATCATTTCTTTATGAGCATAAAGGAATTGGGGCCCCTCTTATGGAATGACTTGAAATGCATGCTATGAGTTCTTGGGGTTACATGAGAACCCTTAGGATTTTGGTAGGTTTAATGGAAGGGAGAATGAACTTGGTGTCACTCTCTTTGGGTTAATCTTATGCATGAAGATGCAATGACTTGAGTTACTTTGGACCTCTTGTCTTAACATGGAATATTAAATGCACGAACACGGATGCATAGACTAAAGAGAGAGATAATGTAATTGTAAATTAAACATGGATGCATGAGCAGTTATACAAGTATTATAACAACAAGAATACAAGCATTATAACATCATGAATAGACAAATTTAAGAGAAAATAATGCAGTCGCCCTTTCCTTTATGGTTTTGAAATCGATGTGCGTGTCATAAATCTGGCAGAGGTTCGGCTATGCATAGTTTCTATATGAGCATGAGGTTGAGGGTTTACTAATGCTTCCTACAAAGGCTCGGTTCCCAAATCTTCAAACTTAGGCCCACTCCCCGAGGTAGTGCCATTATCGGTTGGTGATCCAAGCAGGGGAACCATCAAGAGGCCGTAGGTGAAAAAACTGACACAGCATCTTGCCCACAACCAATATACCATTCCCCCTTCTAACTAAAAGAGACATATTTAGGTAAAGAATGCAAGTATGCAAATGCTTGTGCACAATGTTGTGTGTGTGTGTGTGAAATTTTGAAAAGTGAAGGAAAAGGCCCAATAACTCCTATACATCCTGTCCATTTCATACATTCATGACATACATAGCAGTTACTATAACATGAAACAAAATGTGAATAGAGGTCCACCTACAAAAATAAATATGCAAAAATCAGTACTTTGAATGACAAACTTAATGCAAGATTGAATAATTAAATGTAATTGAATGCAAGCAATGACATGTTTTTTAAAACAACTTGGAAACACTTGATTTTGAAAGTTTTTGAAGTATATAAATTTGGACAAATTAATCAAAGACTCCATATGGGTGAGGGTGAATAGACATGATGATGACCTAACCCTCTAAGCTTCCCCAGTGGAGTTGCCAGCTATCGTGCTCCGAGTTTTCCCACCCGAAAAAGATAAGTGAGAAAAAGACAGTGCTTTATTGTTAGAACTCATGCTCCTAGAAGAACGAGTGTGACTAAGTTTTAATTGAAAAATGATTTAAATTAAGGGCTTTTAAAAAAAGGTTTGGAGTCGCCATCTAACTTGATTAAGGTGAGTTAGATCACCTAAAACTAAGCACAATCCAAATATTACACTTAGGGTTTTTGAAAATGTTTTGAAAACTTTCCCAATAGAGGGTTTTAAAAAAATAGGTTGTTTGGCAACCTTTGGAAAGATTTAAGCATTTTTGGAAAATAACTCCATTTGGTCATTGAAAATAGTGATTCAAACTTCGGAGGTTGGTTATGTGTAAGGAAGACGCACTAAGTTATCACCCTACCCTGCCTTTTCAATACTTGCATGTCTATTCACCCTAGGTTCACTCATTTGGAATCTCTGATTAATAAATGTCCAAAACTATCCACTTTATAAAAGAATCTTAAAGAGAAGATTGATATGATGCATGATATGCAAATGAGAGAATAAGACTTAATTTTGAAAATAGATTCGAGAAGACTTGATTTGAAATTTGAAAAAAGGTTCTAGAAAATGGAAATAGAATATAGAATTGGAGATTTGAAAATAGACTTTAGAATTAGAAACTTAAAATAGATCATGCAATTAAAAGTTTGAAAATAGCTACAACCGTACCCATGAGGGTTGCCTATGTATCTCTTTTAGGAAATCAGGTTAGTAGTAGTTCGTACAAGGGTTTGATTAAAAATAGACACTTTGAAGTTTTGAAAAGTTTGATTTGAAAAGATTTGATTAGAAAAAGAATTTGATTTGAAAAAGGATTTTGATTTGAACTTAGAATAGAAGATTTGAAATCGAGATTTGATTTGAAATTGAACTTACACATGAAAAAGGGTTTGAACTTGGAAAGAAAACTTGGACTTGACTTTGGAAAGATGGAGCTGAGTTTTGAAAACATTTTGAAGCTTCAAATTTGAAAACCGTTTTGGTTTAGAAAAGAGTTTTAGAAAAGGGTTGAAGCTTCCAAACTTTGGGATTAGGATTGAACTAGGGTTTAGGCTTTCTAGGGTTTAGAGTACCTAAGATTGGAACATGTAGTTGAATTGGAAGGGATTTGATTTAGATTTGAAAAGTTCGATTTTCGACATTTCAGTTTAGGAAAGGTTCAAATTAGGAAAGTTTGATTTAGAAAAGTTGGATTTAAGAAAGTTTCATTTTAGAAAAGTATCAAATTAAGAAAGTTCCATTTTAAGAAAGTTCTAATTTATGAAAGTTTTGAATTTGGAAAGAGTTGGTTTATTGAAAGTTTGAACTTAGGAAAGCGTTGAAAATAGAAAGGTTTGAAATTAATAAATAAATTTTGGAATTAAGAAATGTATGAATTAGGAAATATTTGATTTGACATGGAATTGGGAAGGTTGAATTTTGAAAATCTTTGATTTGGAAAGCTATGATTTTGTGTAGAAAAAGAGATTTTGGAAATTTAGGATTTGATGTAAAAGATAGTTTTTGTAAACCTATAATTTGAGACAAAATTGAATGTCATGATTTTAAGAAAGAGAATTAGGGTTTCCTAACCATCGAATCTAGGGCTTGACTTGGACTCCAAGAATAGAGTTTTTGGAAACCTTTTGAAGAGAGTTTCTAGGTAGGAGAATTGAAAAAAGTTTTTAGAAAGTGAATTTTTTAAGAGAACTTTTGGAAAGGAGTTTGGAAAGAGCTTTTTGGAAAATAGATTTTTGAAAGGAAATTTTAGAAAGAATTTTTAGAAAGTAGATTTTTGGAGAGAGCTTTTAGAAAGTATTTTTGAAAAGCAATTGTGAAAGGGGTTTGAATATGAACTTTTGAAATCTTTTGAAGGTCTCACTTTCCTAAAATGATTCTAACCATGAAGAGATTAGAACCATTCTAAGTTGCTTGTTTTGAAAACAACATGGATTTGAGATAGGGACCAATTTGTTCACATTGAATATCATACCTTCCTAAAATAACCCCAACCATCGAATGACTATAATCATCTTAAGATTGCGGTTTTGATGAAATACAAGCTAGGGTTTACACCTAAAATATGGACTTTGATGGTCACAATGAATATAACACTTTCTTAAAACAACCGTAACTATGATTTGGCTAGAATCATTCTAGGAGTGTATTTTGAAAACATGTTTGAAAAAAAGAGAGATTGCGAATGTAAGTTTGAAAGAGGATTTTTATGCAAACTTTGAAAACAACTTTTGAAAACAATCTTAAAGAGATGTATGAATATGATATGCATAATGCAAGTAAGGTCGTGAACATACAAGGTTTAGGTTTCACCATATAATCAAGGGGGCCGAATCCATATGGTTTGAGGTTGAATTAGAAGAAAGCCCCCGATAGGGTGACTTTCAACCATCCTTCCTACACATGAATCGGGGATTCCCTTGTTCGAAGCATGCAAGAAAGGAAGGAAGAAGATAAAGGATTAAAATAGAAGAAAACCCAAGTGGGTTAGGATGAAGAAGAGAGAAGGGGGGAAGTACGTAAACATAGAAGAGAGTCTACCTTGTATTCTTCTTGTTTTCCTGCTTTATTTGCTTTCCTTTGCTTAATCTTTAAGAGCTTCCAAGTTATAGCACTTTGAATCTTCAACGGAGACTTTGGAGGCTTGTATACGAGTGTATGGAATATGTATAAGTGTTAGGGTTAAGTGTATGGAGACTAGGGTTTGGAGAGACTAGAGAGGCTAGGGTTTGAAGAGACTTCGAGTTTTGTATTTAAAAAAGTAGAGTTTTTGGACTAAGTTTGCAGACCCTTTTTATACAGGGGAGACTTTGTATTTATTGACAGAAGATTGACCTAGCACCTGTTGTAGTGGCGCCAGGCCAAATTTTCCACTAGCACCACTCTAGGACAATTTCTAGCTTGTAGTGGCGCTAGCCATTTAGGAATTGTTTTAAGTCAACAAGCAACATATCTTTCAACCCTTGTTACGCAAGACAAAAGATTTGGGCGCTTGTATTAGTGATTACCAAGCAATTTTTGGCTTGACTTCACTATGAGTGACTCCAAAAGGTCTGGGAATGTTCTGAAAGGCTGGGAATGGTTTGGAAGGTCAGAAATGGGTAAAAACCCTTGAAATAGTGTCCCGAGGGTAACGGGCTTGAAAAAACAACATCAGGATGCTCGACCGAGCTATTAGGGGCAAAACTGTCAACTAGACCAAAAAACCACCGGAATGGACTCAGAATAACTCATGAGAGGACTCAAAGGTTGGAAACAACTATCTAGAGTGTTCCAAGGGAGTGCTGGTTTGATACCCATAGTTGGTGTGGTTGAAAAAGGTGACCAGTCCATTAGGGGCAAAACGGTCATTTTGTATCAGGTTTACCAGAATAAACTCGGAATAATCCGAAAAGGTGTTGGAAGGTCAGGAATACTATTAGAAGCATTCTTAGGAGGTTACCGGTTTGATACCCAGAGTTGGTGTGGTTCCCGAAGGTGCTTAGATGCCTAAGGGCAAAATGGTCATTTTGACCGGATGGTCTCAGAATTGGTCTGGAACCGACTAGAAGGCACTTGAACATGTCAGATCGTCTATGGGATGATCTTGAAAGGGTAGACTTACCACTCTAAGGACTTAGGAACTTTCTCAAGAAGCGTTCCAAAAAAGGCCCAAAGGGCAGTTTGGTCATTTTTCACCAGAGTGGGCTAGCAGGCACTGGTGTTCACCCAGGTTTTGAGTGTTTCCATCATTCTGACAGTTTGTGACGAGTTGGTCTCCGAAGGTATCTTGTCCGTTGGTAAATATGTAGGAGTGGCGCCAAGCCAATTTCTAGTAGCACTGGCACCAGCCACTTAGGAAATGTTTTAAGTCGGCAAGCAATGTATCTTTCAACCCTTGATTTGCAAGGTAAAAGATTTGGGCGCTTGTATTAGTGACTACCATGCAATTTTTGACTTGGCTTCACTAAGAGTGACTCAAGAAGGTCCGAGAATGTTTTGGAAGGCCTGGAATGGTCGGGAAGGTTGGAAATGGGTAGAAACCCTTGAAATAGTGTTTCAAGGGTAATTGTAAGCACCCCATTTTTGAGCGTTCGGCAGTTTACACTCCGTCCAGACTTGTTTTCAAGTCATTGTGGGCGTATTCCAATCGAAACCAACTTTCTAAGTCCAAATCTCGTCTGTCCATCACTTCGTGGGCCCGCCAAGCCCAAATAAAAGTAAAATTACCAAAATGCCCTTAGGGGCATTGTCCTTTCCTTTCCGATTCCAATCCCACACTTGAGACAGTTTATTCCTCGAAACGGTTCCAATCCAGGCACGTCTTTTCGAAGACGATAAGACCCCTTTTCAATCCCTCTCTCAGGATAGTTTATTCCTCGAGACGGTTCCAATCTAGGCACGTCTTTCCGAAGATGGTAAGACCGCTTTCCAATCCCACTCTCGAGACAGTTTATTCCTCGAGACGGTTCCAATCCAGGCACGTCTTCTCGGAGACGATAAGTCCCCTTTCCAATCCCTCTCTCGAGATAGTTTATTCCTCGAAACGGTTCGAGTAGCGAAAATACTCACAAAACCGTTAAAGTAGTGGAAATACTCACAAATAGGTCGATATAAGGAATTGCCAACAAACCCCTGTGTCACAACGACGGCCATCAGAGTGGCGGAAACACTCAAAACCCAGGTCAACACCAGTGTCTGTTAGCTCACTTCGGTGAAAAATGACCAAACTACCTTTTGGACCTTTTCCGAGACTTTCCGGTCAAGATGACCATTTTGCCCCTAGGCATCCGAATGCCCCGGGAACCACACCGGCTCTGGGTATCAAACCGGTAACCTTCTGAGATTACTTTTTATAGTATTCTCAATCTTCCTTTACCTTCTCGGATCATTCCAAGTCAGTTCTGGCAAACCCGATACAAAATGACCGTTTTGCCCCTAGTGGGCCGGTCACCTTTTCTGACCACACCGGCTCTGGGTATCAAACCGGCAACCTTTGGGAACATTCTGAATAATGTTTCCAAATTTCGAGTCTTCTTTCGGGACAGTCTAAGTTTGTCCCGGCAGTTTCCCGGTCCGATTGACCGTTTTGCCCCTAACGGCCCGGTCAACCCTTCCGACACATCTTGTATTCATTTTTCAAGTCAAATACCTCCAGGAGACTATTTTAAGTGTTCCTGCTCTTTTCTGGCCTTCCAGGTCATTCCTAGCTCCTTCAAATCATTCCCGAACTTTCCAGAGCCACTCCTAGTGAAGCCACGCTAAAAATTGCATGGTAGTCACTAGTACAGGCGCCCAAATCTAGTCAAAGATACGTTGCTTGCCGACCTTAAATATTTTCTAAATGGCTGGCGCCAAGCCAAAAATTGGCCTGGCGCCACTCCTAGTGGCGCCAGTGTAAATTCTGGCCTGGCGCTACTACAATAGGCGCCAGTGTTGTCCGACCTTTATAAATACAGAGCCTCCTCCAACGTGAAAAGGATCCGCAAACTCAACCTAAAAATCATATAACTCGATATACAGAGCTCGAGCACCTCCAAAACCCTAGCTTCCTTAGGTTTTCCAAACCCTAGCCACCATACACTAAACCCTAGCCTCCTATACACTCATACATACCCCCATACACTCATACACTAACCTTCAACCCTCCTTCGAAGACTTGAAGGGTTGTAATCTAATGTTTGAAGCTTGAAGACAACTCTTGAAAATTGAAGACAAAGATCAAGACGAAGATCAAGACCGAAGAAAGCAAGGCGCGCAAAATAAACAAGATACAAGGTAGGTTCTCCATTTAAATTTCTGCACTTCCCCCCTCTCTCTTCTCTCTCCTAACCCACTTGGGTTTTCTCTATTTTAATCCCCCATCTCTTCCCCCCCCCCCTTCTTTGCATGCTTGAAACCAGGGGATTCCCTGTCCATGTGTAGGATTAGGCTATTGGAGAGTCACTGTGTCGGGGGCTTTCTTCTAGTCTAACCAGAGACCACGTGGGTCCGGCCCCCTTGATTATGTGGTGAAGCCTTAGCCTTGTATGTTCACGACCCCAAATTTGCATTGTGTATATCATGATCTTGCATCATCCAAAAATCGTTTTCAAACTTGTTTTCAAAATTGCATCAAAATCCTCTTTTTCAAAAACTTGCTTTCAAAATCACAATCCTAGGGTGATTCTAGCCTTTTCATGGCTAGGGTTGCTTTAGCAAAGTGTTACACTAAAAGTGGCTTTTATGGTCCATATTTTCAAATCTTATTGTTTTTCAAAACCACTTTGTTAAAGTGGTTCTAGCCCTCTTATGGCTAGAATCGCTTTAGGAAAGTGAGCCGTTTTTATACTCTTCAAAAGACTCTCTTTAAATCTCTTCCTAAAAATCTCTTTTTTAACATACTTCCCAAAAACTCTTCTTTCCAAAATTGTTTTCAAAAACTCCCTCAAAAAATCTATTTTTCAAAACTTCTCTTTTTAAACTCCTTTCCAAAACGCTCTCTCCCTAAAATCCACTTTCTAAAAATGCTCCCTAGGTCTCCTTCCTAGAAAAATTCTCTCCAACAATCTCTTTCCAAAAATCTTTCTAAAAAACTCTCTTTCCAAAATCTCCCTTCTAGAAACTCCCCTCTAGAATTTTTCTTCTAAAATCTTCGTTTCCAAAAGCACACTTTCCAAAAACTCCTTCTCTTTAAAAATCTCTTTCCAAAAACTCTACCTTTAAATTCACTTTCCAAAAACTCCTCTCTAGGATTCCTTTCCAAAAATTCCTCGTTCCAAAAATGCACTTTCCAAAAATCCTCTTTCCTTAGAGCCTAAGTCAAGCCCTAGAACCCACTATTAGGAAACCCTAATTTTCTTTCCAAAAACATGGTTTTCAAACTTTGCCCCAAACATAGGTTTCCAAAACCTCTCGTTTTCTACATCCAAACTATACACATTTCCAAAACCTCTTTTCTACGTTAAAATTCTACACTTTCAAATCTAGGGTTTCTAGAATCTCCCTTTCCAAATCCTTGCCAAATCCTATCTTCCCTTTAGGAAACTAAATCTAATCTTCCCGCTTAGGAAACCGAATCCAATCCTCCGTTTTTGGAAACGAAATCAAACTTTCTCTTTTAGAAACCAAATCCAATCCCTTCCTAATCCAAACCTTTCCTAATTCAACTCCTTTCTAAACTTCTTATTTCCTAAATCTTAAGTTTCCAAAACTTGAACATAAAAATCTTTCCTAAATTTCAAAATTCAAATCTTTCCTAATTCAACCCTTTCCTAACTCTATCCCTTTCCAAATCTTAACTTCCCAAATCTAAGTTTTCAAAACTTTCCTAAGCTCGAGATTTTCTAAAACTCAAACTCTAAAACTTTCTAAATTTTAAACTCCCTAAACTTCAAATCTTTCCAAATTCTAAGTTTTCTAAATTCAAAACTTTCTTAAGTTAAGACTTTGTAAATCTTAAATTTTCTAAATTTCAAAATCTCTCTAAACTCTAAACTTTCCTAAAACTTTAAAACTTTCTTAATTCAAAACTTTCTTAAGTTGAAACTTTCCTAATTCAAAACTTTCTTAAAATGAAAACTTTCCTAATTTGAAAACTTTCCTAAATCGAACTTTTCCTAATTCAAATGTTTCCTAAATCCAATCTTTCCTAATCTCCTAAACCTTCCAAGTCAAGTCGAATCTTTCCTCAGTCTAGGTTTCCTAAAACCAAGTCTTTCCAAAATCAATCTTTCCAAAACAAGTCTAATCTTCTCAATTTCAATTTCCAATATCCTCTTCTAATTTCAAATCAAATTCAATTTCCAATTCAATCTCTTTCTTCCAAATCAACTCTTCTATTTTCAATCGGACTCTTGTCCGAACTACGACTGACTTGATTCCTCTAAAAAGATACGTAGGCAACCTTCATAGGTGCGGTCACAACACTTTTCAAACTTTCAATTCCACCCTCATGGGTGCAGTCACCACATTTTTTAAATCTCAAATTCCAATCTATTTTCAAAATTCCAATTTCAAAATTTCTATTTTCAAATTTCTATTTCCAAATTTTCAAACTCTCCAATTTCAATTCCATCTCTTCAAATCTATTTTCAAATCAAATCAATCTCTTTCCAAATCTATTCTCCAACTCTCTATTAACTTGCACTTGCATATCATGCATCATGTTAGGTTTTTTTTTAAAAAAAAAACACTGTTTTTCAAAGTGAATAGAATTGAACATTAGTTAGTTAAAGACTCTCATAGGTGAATCTAGGGTAGATTGACATGTAGGTACTGAAAGGGCAGGGTAGGGTGATGGTTTAGTGCGTCTTCCCTACACGTAACCAACCTTCGAAACTAGATCACTGATTTCAAAGACCAAACGGAGTTATTTTTCAAAAAAAGGACTAAATATTTTCCGAAGGTTGCCAAACAACCTGTTTTTCTTAAAAACCCTCTCTTGAGGAGATACTTTCAAAATCGTTTTCCAAAACCCTAAGGATAGTTTTCGGATTATTCTTAGTTTTTAGGTGACCTAACTCACCTTAATCAAGTTAGGTGACGACTCCAAATCTTTTTCGAAAGCCCTTTATTCAAATCTATTTTCAATTCAAACCTAGTCGCACTCATTCTTTTAGGAGACTGAGTTCTAACGAGAGAGTACAACTTTTTTCCCGCTTGTGTAAGTATGTCTCGAGTACGAAAAATCTGGGCACGACAGCTGGCGACTCTACTGGGGACACTTAGAGGGTTAGGCCATAGTCATGTCTCATTACCCTTTGCCCATATAAGTCTTCAATTAACTTGGTTTAATCCTATTCATTTTAAATTTTCAAAACTGTTTCCAAACAAACATGCATTTATTCATGTTACTTTGTATTATGTTGTCATCCACGTACTAACACTTGCATCTTTGTTTTGTAGGTGTGCTTTTTGCTTAAGTTTTATTAACTGCTATGCATGAATGTGATGAACAGGATGAATGGGAGTTGTTGGGCTCTTTCCTCCACTTTTAAAATTCACACACACACTGCATGTTCACTTGCATTCTGCATACTTGTATACCCTGATATGTCCTTTCTAGTTAGAAAGGGGGAACGGTATATTAGTTGTGGGCAAGATGCTGTGTCAGTTTCTTCGCCTACGGCCTCTTGATGGTTCCCCCGCTCGGATCACCAACCGATCATGGAACCACCTCTGGGAGTGGGCCTAGGTTTGAAGATCCGGGGACTGAGCCTTTTTAGGACGCATTAGTCAACCCTCAACCTCATACTTATATAGACACCATGCATAGTCGAACCTCTACTGGATTTAAGACATGAGCACCGTTTTCAAAATCACGGAGGAAAGGGAGACTGCTCTTACTTTCATTCATACTTGTCTATTCCTGTTGTTATACTGACTGTATTCATATTGTTATAATGCCTATTCAACTGCTCATGCATGCATGTTTACTTTAACTATACCTTCTCTCCTTACACTCTTTGTATATCCATGTTCATGCATTCAATACCCCATGTCAAGACAAGAGTTCCAAGTAACTCAAGTCCCTGCATTTTCATGCATATGATTAACCCGTTGAGAATGACACCAACGTCACTCTCTCTTGCATTAAACCTACCCAAACCCTAAGGGTTCTCGTGTAACCCTAAGGACTCATTGCATGCATCTCACTCCATTCCATAAGAGGGGCCCCAATCCCTCTATGCTCATAGAGATAGGGTTGCTAAGAAGATAAGGGGCAATCAATCAACAAGGTCTCTCAATGACCTCCTTGACATCAAATCCAACGAAGGCAGATCCGAAGACTCAAGAGTAGTTTAGGTTTTCCCTTTGTAAAAGTAGATAGGTGGAAGTCCAAAGGAAAATGTTCCCCCTCCCCCTATTAAAATGTATTTCAATTCTTTTGTATCTCAAACCCAAAATTTAATTTACTTCTTTATTTTTATGAATTAATGCATGGATGATTGAAGGTTCCAATCTGACGGTAAGGTATCTACATACAGGGGCAAATCCCCTATCTCCAAGAATGGGCCAATACATCAAGCTAGTTTCCCTCCTAAAAAAAGGGCACCCTAGAACATGCATTGCATAAAGCTTTCTAAAAACCAGAAACTGACTTGGGATTTGTGTTTTTGTCTTTTTCTTTCTTCTTTTTCTATTTCTATTTACAGAAGTCGCCTTGCACTGAGTCAACATTGCTCCCAAGAAAGTGCAACATCTACCTAGGGATCCCATTATTACCCGGCAAAGAGCAACACTGATGGCCGCTAACCCTGAAGAATTTCCTCAGGTCTCTCGAGAGGAAGTCAACGAAATAAGGACTAAGATGGATGAGATGCTCAAACTCATTCAAACTCTGGCCATGAAAGATGCTACTGCAGTCCCGTCATCATCTATGACTTCATCCAAAGACCTTGAACCTGCTAATCCAAGAATCATGCTTTAGTTTGACAATGCTGGGAGGACTAAGGAAGATGCCAAAGGGGTCAACACTAAAGAAGAAGAGACCATATTGCTTTCGCCTGCTATAAATAAGGCCTCTCTAGATCCCCTTAGTCTGAAAATCCAAGGATTGGAAGATTCGTTGCGAAGTCTCCATGGCCACGATGCTTACGGGTTCACTTCTTATGATGAGCTCTGTTTCTTCCCTGACCACCCGAGACCTGCTAAGTTTAAAATGCCTGACTTTCAGAAGTACGACGGTACTAATAACCCCGTTGCTCATCTTCGTCTATATGCTGGAGCGCTTAGTGGACATGGCAATGACCCAAAGCTCCTTATGCAGTTATTCCAACACAGCCTCACAGGGTCAGCTCTGTAATGGTTCGCTCGTTTGGACTTAAGGAAGATCACAACCTAGATGGAGCTAGTCAATGCATTTAAAGCCCAATACCGTCACAACATCGATCTCACTTCCGATCGCTGGTCCTTGACAACGATGAGCAAGGGTGAGAAGGAGAGCTTTAAAGCATACGCCCTAAGATGGAGGGAGGCTGCTGCACAAGTTAACCCCCCGTTGGAGGAAAAGGAGTACGTACAACTGTTCGTACATACTTTCCAAGGTATATTCTATGAGAAGCTCTGCACAAGCGTGGGAAAAAGCTTCTCCGAGCTCATCATGCAAGGGGAAATGATAGAAAACGGCCTCAAAACAGGAAGAATTATAGACCTCTATGCGAAGACCGGAGAAAATACTGCCAATATAGCCAAAAAGGTGGCTACTATAAGGGGCACGATCAGGAAGGAAAGTGAAGTGTCCGCTATTTTGCCTAGCCAACCACCTCAATACCGACCCCCGCTACAATCACCCCAAGTCTTGCCCTTACCCACCTTGACCATGCCTGCTCCAACCCCTAACTATGGCCCTGCCAGGGCACGACCCAACGTTAATAGACCTACTCGACGCATCCGTACCTTCGACGCCTTAGCTTGCACCCAAACCGAGGCCTACCATAGCCTTCTAAAGAACAACATCCTGAAACCCGTACTTACTCGCCCGTTGCCAAGCCCTCTACCCCCAACCTTTAATGCTGCCCTTACATGTGAGTACCATTCAGGTGGCCAGAGGCATGACACCAAAAGCTGCTTCGCTCTCAAGCACAAGATCCAAGACTTGATCGATAACAAGACCATTGATCTATAGCCGGTAAAACCTGCTCTTGCTCCCAATGTGACCACCAACCCTCTGCCAGATCACACCATCAATATGATACTAGTAGAAATGGAAGGCAGCGGAGAGTTCGACGAGCTCGAGGTCAAAGATTATGAGGACGATTGGGAGACTGAGGAAGAAGATGACTGGAAGGAGGATCTCCCATTATGCCCTATTTATCTCCATGACCCTAATGAGGTGCCCGATGCTTCTGATTGGCCCATTGAGGAGCCAATGTTCTTGGGAGATGAGACCACTGAAAACATGGTTGTTGATGGATGGGGTGCTGAGTTTCTGCATCCAAAATATGTCGCGACCGAACGTCATTTACTAGAAAACCCTTGGCCCGCAACTGAGTACAATTATGAAGACATGGGCTGGGAGCTAGAGGAATCAAGAGAACAGACAGAGCCTTTCGAGTTGGAAGGAGGTGAACTAGTCATCCTGTTTACAAAAAAACCCGCTGCAAAGAACAAGAAGAAGGCTGACAACCGCATCAACAATGCCAACATCTTTGGAGCTCTAGGGGAAGCCTTTGCTTGTCTCGCCTTGGCAGAAGATCCGGGTCGCGAATGGAGCATCGAAGACGTGGGAATTGTCCCAAGGCCGTACTAAAAATGGGTTCTTTGCACAAGCGTACAAGAGAGGGGTGTTTTCACCCACTTTCTTTCTATCCCTTTCACTTCTTGTTTTTAAATTAATGCTTACATTTTCTTATTGCTTAAGAACTTTATGCTTTCCATAAAAATAATAATAATAATTAAATGACAATCTTTTATTCCATTGTTGTTGTCTTGTCTTCCCTGGGGGAATAGTGATTACTTTCTACGCAAAGGGCATGGTTTATCTTATGCAATGATCCAACTTGAAGGGGTGATAGCACGAGTTAACCACTCACCAAATGATTAGCTTTCTAGAGAGAGAGGATAAGGATGAGTGAGGATACTACCTAAAGGCAGCACTTGCAAGACTTTGAGGCTAAGCAATGTGTGGCCAGTTTATCAAAATGAAGACGAGCCATCTTTCATTTCCCCACATATAAAGAATAAATAACTAAATGTGCTCATATTCCCTTTGCTTAACCCCTAGAGTCTTGCGAAAAGCGAAAATTTTCTTTGTCAACCCTGATCCAAGACTGTCCTCCCCACACTGGGGCAGACAATAGTTGAGAACTCTAGGAGTGGTGTCCACATAGTGTTGAAAGCTCTATAGATCAAGCAATCTAATTCAAAGTGAAGAGAGGCCCTTATTTCATTTTCCATATAGTCAAAGCAACCCCTTGCCAAACCCGTTGAACCACTTATCCTTTCTTAACAAAACCCCAACCTAGGGATCACCGCCCACACTGGGTATATTGAACTACCAAGGGAAAAGGTTTAAGGGAAAAGGGTTAAAGAATTGTTTCGTTTCATAAAAGAAAAGAAAAAAAATAGAAAGAAAAAGCAAAGGAAAGGAGTTGCCAAGGGGCAAGAGGCCAAAAAAAAAAAAATCCTTTAATGAAAGGCCTGAAGAAAATCATGATTGAGTCAACTTCAAAGGCATAGTAAGAGGATTGAAAGAAAAGAAAGTCATGTTTGTCTCAAGAAGTATATAGAAAGGGTGAAAGAACAAGGTCATTTTCACCCTGAGAAGTATATGGTCAAAAGCAAGAAGGAAATTCAGAGGTGATACTAGGTCACAAAGAAACCAAGTAGAAATGATAGGTTTGAGCCTCTACCCTTTTCTTGCAAAACCCTGAAACCATGGACTATGTTACAACCCTATTAAAGTCCCCTCTGATTGAAAATAGATTGCTTGATCTAAATGAGCTAGATACGCTGCCAAAGCTAAAGAAGAATGCTAATCCTACTGAAAAGTAGTTAAGGATGGTATGGATTTAAACCCTATTGAAAACAACATCAAATTTGAGCCTGCATATCCCGTTGTTTCTAAAACCTCCATAACCTAACCTACATTACGGTCCTAAACGAAGTCTCCTCGGATTGAAATGATTGGCCACTTATCGCTCTGCCAAAGGTCAAGCAAGCTATTACTAAAACCCCGAGAGTCGAGAGTCTTAGCCCAATAACCATATACACTAACCCTAAGACAGAGAGTTGGAGGCGATCAAGAGGTTGAGAAAGGTGCGAAATGCTATCATCCAATCAAGGTAGGGTCGAGCAAAAAAAGAGGCTAAATCCCTGAAGAGGAGGGAGTTACCATTCCCAGGACTACAAGTCTAACAGCACCTTGTGTCATTCTATTAACATATTTCTAACTTGTGCATATGTAAAAAAAAAAAAAAAAAAGCATGGGCTTTGCACACATAGGATATAACTCCCTGTAGAAATAGAAGTCATCAACAACAACTCATGTAATAGATATCTAACACCATCATACATCACATGCATCTGATCATATGTCTAACCATAAAGATCATAAATGTATCTGTCTATCCATGTATCTAAGTATCATAAATATTCATTTTGTACAACATATAAAAAATAAAACTGTCTAACATAAATACAACTCAGGGACCAGGGGCAAAAGAAGATCAGGATCTCTACAAGGGGCATCTATCACAGGTCGAAGTCGATGTCATCTGGATCAAAATCCCCAAAGCTCGACATCGGAGGAGGTGGATAACTACTCGAAGCACCACCATCCTGCAGGGAGGATAGAACCGAAATTAGCTGCATACAAAAAGGAACCAAGCAACAGTAGAGCAAGAAGCAGCAAAGAAAGAATAACATACCCCCCTACCACCCATCTGAGATAACCGAGCCATCAGGGAAGCTACCTTGGCCTGATACTGATCCCGCTCCATCTGGTACTGATCTCTCTGGTCTCTCACAGCAGTAAACTCGGCCTGGGGCACGTATCCTCCAGTACGGCGCCACAAGTCAACCACCTCCTAGCCAACAGCATACTCGCCGACTACTACCTCAAATCGGGTGAAGGCACCAACCGAATGAGCCCCAAAGTGTGCAGCGTAGTCTGTATCCGGGGGAAACAGGAACTCAGCACCTGGCTGACGCTCCTGGTAGGGGATAGGCACTCCTGCCACCAGGGCTCCAAACATATACTCTGGAGGAACTCCTGCTGATCGGAACTCCTCATGAAACTGCTGCCAGTGTCGCTCTCTAAGATAAGACTCCCAGGTGTCATCACTGAGAAAAGTAGCTCTCGACAAGGACAGCGGGACCAGGTATCGGACTGTCTCATAATGGACTGATCCAATGAAGGGCCGCCAGGTCACATCCCTCGCCTCAATCAGCTCTAGGTTAGCCCGAAGCGTCACAAAGTCAGTAATCTCCGATTGCTGGGCTACCCAGTCACGAGCCCACCTCAAAGCGCGAGGGTAGAGGTCATCATCCATAACTGCGGGGCGACGCAGTGGCAGGTACTCGTAGCTCCACCAGACAAGGAAAGGCTAGAAACTAGTCATGCTGCCCCAACGAGAAGAAGTCCAAACCCGCATCGACCGAAGAAAGCAGCCAAAGGAAAAGGACCCCCAGTCTAGCTCAGATAAGGCTCCAAGATCGGCTACTATGCTAACCAAACGACACAGCACGAGTGACTTGTTGTTGTTGCAGAAGTAGCTAAAGATGATATACAACACAAGTCGCCGTCTCATGATGTCTCGCCTGGCAGGCGATGGCTCAGTAGCAAAAGTACGCTCATCCTGACTAATCCAAGAGACTGAGAAGGCAAAACACTCAGGAGGAGGCAAGTTTAACAGCAAATAGGCCTCGTCCCTACTGACTGGGTGCAGGGTGATCCGCCGGCCGACAAAGGAGAATCCTGTAATAATCACTCAGTCTAAAGGAGTAGGACCTAACTCGAAGCCGACAAAATGAAAGGTCCTGGTCTCCCCGAACCACCTCTTAACAAGCGCCAATACTAAATGCCGGTTCAGGCAGTTAGCTTGTAATCCCATGAAAGCGCCAAATTCGATCTCTGCCAAGAAGGCACGATATGATGGGGCCGCCCGCTGCATGGTCACAAAAACCTAATGAACAGCCCATCCGAAAGCTGTATGTACCCGCGGAGGTGACAAATGCTGTTTAGAATACACGCTGGGGTGATACGCAAGATCCCCGAGTGGTGGGACATCTAGTATCTGCAAGTCTCCCAAGTCGGCGTCCGGCTGCTTGTGCCTGGAAGAAGCTCTCTCATAATCGGTCATCTGATCCCCAGGACCCGGTACCTCCTCCTCAGCATCAATCTCCTCGGCAAAAGCCTGCTCAACCGGAGGAAAAGGGTCAACAGGTAGCCTACTCCCCTACCAACTCTGACTGGATGAAGATCGTCCAGTAGATCGTCGACTACCTCTAGATCGACTAGAGCTGCCAGTAGAATCTGTCCAGGCCGCCTTCCCCGAGCGACGTCTCCTCCCAGAACCGTCATCACCCGCATCTGCCATCCTGAAAAGGTAAGCCAAGGTAAGTGATGTTAATATACCATCCATGCAGTTTAAATAATAGTAAAATAAAACAAATAACTAACACAAACAAAATGAACAAAGGATTTTGAAAACAAATCAAAAACAAAATTTCTACACATCTTGTTTTTTCTAATTTTCAAATCATATCTCAAGGGTTCTCTGCCTTTTTCCTCCAAAAAGATTTTATTTCTAAAACTTTAACCAACTCTTTCCCTAATTTCTAAAAAAATTTCGGCAGAGTCCCATTTAAAAATGGCCCCTACAACACCTATGACATCAACACAAAACACAAAACGTGCACTTCACATTGTCACAATCACATGACATCAGCACTCATGCACATTTTTCAAAATTTTTGAAACACATGTTTTATTTTTTAAATAAATCAATGGTTTTCAAAAGTCTCCCGAAATTTTTCAAAATCACCTCAAATGTTTTCTAAAATATTCCAATATTTTTCCAAATTTCAAACTTTAAAAATTTCATCAATTTCTTGAGTTTTCCCATTTTTCTAAATTTTCTAAGTATTTTTCTATTTTTCAAAAAATAAAAAATTCACCGAGTTTTCAAAAAATCACGAAACTTCATACGGTTGTTAAACACATTTTTCTAAGGCACATTTCACAAAAACATAGCCAGAAAACCCAATGTCCAAGTCTGTAGGAACAAATTTCCTATTCCTGCAGAAAACCCCCTTCGCATAATTATGAAAGTCATTCAAATTCAATGAAACAAGCATCAAAATGCAAAAACAACATCACCAAAGTGTCCAAAACATATCAAAACATCAATTTCCACTATTCACATGATTCAAACGAAGTTCTACACATTGAAATCAACAAAATTTGAAAACTCACTTTTCAGAAGTTCTCCGACGAAATCTTCTCTTCCGACGACTTTTCCGACGACGTGGTCTCCTTCCGGCAATCACCTGTGGTCTCCAAGGAGTGCTCCTTCAATGTCCAAGACGAATTCCTCGCAATGCCTCACAAATTTGCGAAAACTCTCCAAAATCCCGTAAGCGTTTGAACCAGAATTTTTTGGTTTTAACTTCAAACCTGGCGCCCCTAGTAGAGGCCCTAGGCATTTTCTGCAGTGGCGCCAGTTGCAAATTTTGGGCAGTTTTGCCCTTTTCCCGCCAAAACTCATTTTCGAAGGCATTTTTGGCCCGCTATCCGTTTTCGACCCCCGTCGTCGAAAGATTTCCAATGTCCGTCCCTCCGACTACCTCGCGGTCAACATGGGACTCTTACTCTTATTGTTTTCTGTCTTTGACAAGTAAAGACAAAAAAAGAGGGGCAGCTGTAAGCACCCCATTTCTTACCGCTCGGCAGTCTACACTCCGTCTAGACTTGTTTTCAAGTCATTGTGGGCGTATTCCAATCGAAACCAACTTTCTAAGTCCAAATCCCGTCTGTCAATCACTTCACGGGCCCGCCAAGCCTAAATAGAGGCAAAATGACCAAAATGCCCTTAGGGGCATTGTCCTTTCCTTTCCGATTCCAATCCCACTCTCGAGACAGTTTATTCCTCGAGACGGTTCCAATTCAAGCACGGCTTTTCGAATACGGTAAGACCCCTTTTCAATCCCTCTCTCGGGACAGCTTATTCCTCGAGACGGTTCCAATCCAGGCACGTCTTTTCGAAGACGGTAAGACCCCTTTCCAATTCCACACTCGAGACAGTTTATTCCTCGAGACGGTTCCAATCCAGGCACGTCTTCTCGGAGACGATAAGTCCCCTTTCCAATCCCTCTCTCGAGACAATTTATTCCTTGAGACGGTTCCAATCCAGGCACATCTTTTCGAAGACGGTAAGTCCCCTTTCCCATCCCTCTCTAGAGACATTTTATTCCTCGAGACGGTCCGAGTAGCCAAAATACTCACAAAACCGTTAGAGTAGCGGAAATACTCACAAATAGGTCGATATAAGGAATTGCCAACAAACCCCTAGTCACGACGACCGCCGTCAGAGTGGCGGAAACACTTAAAACCCAGGTCAACACCAGTGTCTGTTAACCCACTTCGGTGAAAAATGACCAAACTACCTTTTGGACCTTTCCGAGACTTTCCGATAAAGATGATCATTTTGCCCCTAGGCATCCGAATGCTCTGGGAACCACACCGGCTCTGGGTATCAAACCGGTAACCCTCTGAGATTACTTTTTATAGTATTCTCAATCCCCCTTTACCTTTTCGGATCATTTCGAGTCAGTTCTGGCAAACCCGGTACAAAATGACCGTTTTGCCCCTAGTGGGCTGGTCACCTTTTCCGACCACACCGGCCCTGGGTATCAAACCGGCAACCTTTGGGAACATTCTGAATAATGTTTCCAAATTTCGAGTCGTCTTCCAGGACAGTCCGAGTCTGTCTCGGCAGTTTCCCGGTCCGATTGACCATTTTGCCCCTAAAGGCCCGGTCAACCCTTCCGACACATCTCGTATTCATTTTTCAAGTCAAAAACCTCCAGGACACTATTTTAAGTGTTCCTGCTCTTTTCCGGCCTTCCGGGTCATTCCCGGCTCCTCCAAATCATTCTCGGACTTTTCGAAGCCACTCCTAGTAAAGTCAAGCTAAAAATTGCATGGTAGTCACTAGTACAGGCGCCCAAATCTAGTCAAAGATACGTTGCTTGCCGATCTTAAATATTTCCTAAATGACTGGCGCCACTAGTAGTGGCGCCAAGCCAATTTTTGGCTTGGCGCCACTACTAGTAGCGCTAGTGTAAATTCTGGTCGGGCGCTACTACAATAGGCGCCAGTGTTGTCAGACCTTTATAAATATAGAGCCTCCTCCAACGTGAAAAGGATCCGCAAACTTAACCTAAAAATCATATAATTCGATATACAGAGCTCGAGCACCTCCAAAACCTTAGCTTCCTTAGGTTTTCCAAACCCTAGCCACCATACACTAAACCCTAGCCTCCTATACACTCATACATGCCCCCATACACTCATACACTAATCTTCAACCCTCCTTCGAAGACTTGAAGAGTTGTAATCTGATGTTTGAAGCTTGAAGACAACTCTTGAAGATTGAAGACGAAGATCAAGACCGAAGAAAGCAAGGCGCGCAAAATAAACAAGATACAAGGTAGGTTCTCCATTTTAATTTTCGTACTTCCCCCCTCTCTCTTCTCTCTCCTAACCTACTTGGGTTTTCTCTATTTTAATCCCCCATCTCCTTCCCCCCCTTTTTTTGCATACTTGAAACAAGGGGATTCCCGGTCCATGTGTAGGATTGGGCTATTGGAGAGTCACCGTGTTAGGGGCTTTCTTCTAGTCTAACCAGAGACCACGCGGGTCCGGCCCTCTTAATTATGTGGTGAAGCCTTAGCCTTGTATGTTCACGACCCCAAATTTGCATTGTGCATATCATGATCTTGCATCTTCCAAAAACCGTTTTCCAAGTTGTCTTCAAAATCGTTTTCAAACTTGTTTTCAAAATTGCATCAAAATCCTCTTTTTCAAAAACTTGCTTTCAAAATCACAATCCTAGGGTGATTCTAGCCTTTTCATGGCTAGGGTTGCTTTAGGAAATTGTTACACCAAAAGTGGCTTTTATGGTCCATATTTTCAAATCTTATTGTTTTTCAAAACCACTTTGTTAAAGTGGTTCTAGCCCTCTTATGGCTAGAATCGTTTTAGGTAAGTGAGATGTTTTTATACTCTTCAAAAGACTCTCTCTTCAAATCTCTTCCTAAAAATCTCTTTTTCAACATACTTCCCAAAAACTCTTCTTTCCAAAATTGTTTTCAAAAACTCCCTCAAAAAATCTATTTTTCAAAACTTCTCTTTTCAAACTCCTTTCCAAAACACTCTCTCCCTAAAATCCACTTTCTAAAAACACTCCCTAGGTCTCCTTCCTAGAAAAATTCTCTCCGACAATCTCTTTCCAAAAACTCCTTCTCTTTAAAAATCTCTTTCCAAAAACTCTACCTTTAAATTCACTTTTCAAAAACTCCTCTCTAGGATTCCTTTTCAAAAATCCCTCTTTCCAAAAACACACTTTCCAAAAATCCTCTTTCGTTTGAGCCCAAGTCAAGCCTTAGAACCCACCATTAGGAAACCCTAATTTTCTTTCCAAAAACTTGGTTTTCAAACTTTGCCCCAAACATAGGTTTCCAAAACCTCTCGTTTTCTACATCCAAACTATACACATTTCCAAAACCTCTTTTCTACGTTAAAATTCTACACTTTCAAATCTAGGGTTTCTAGAATCTCCCTTTCCAAATCCTATTTTCCCTTTAGGAAACTAAATCTAATCTTCCCGCTTAGGAAACCGAATCCAATCCTCCGTTTTTGGAAACGAAATCAAACTCTCTCTTTTAGAAACTAAATCCAATCCCTTCCTAGTCCAAACCTTTCCTAATTCAACTCCTTCCTAAACTTCTCATTTCCTAAATCTTAAGTTTCCAAAACTTGAACATAAAAATCTTTCCTAAATTTCAAAATTCAAATCTTTCCTAATTCAACCCTTTCCTAACTCTATCTCTTTCCAAATCTTAACTTCCCAAATCTAAGTTTTCAAATCTTTCCTAATCTCGAGATTTTCTAAAACTCAAACTCTAAAACTTTCTAAATTTTAAATTCCCTAAACTTCAAATCTTTCCAAATTCTAAGTTTTCTAAATTCAAAACTTTCTTAAGTTAAGACTTTGTAAATCTTAAATTTTCTAAATTTCAAAATCTTTCTAAACTCTAAACTTTCCTAAAACTTCAAAACGTTCTTAATTCAAAACTTTCTTAAGTTGAAACTTTCCTAATTAAAAACTTTCTTAAAATGAAAACTTTCCTAATTTGAAAACTTTCCTAATTCGAAACTTTCCAAAAATGAAACTTTCCTAATTCCAAAACTTTCCTAAATCGAACCTTTCCTAATTCAAACGTTTCCTAAATCCAATCTTTCCTAATCTCCTAAACCTTCCAAGTCAAGTCGAATCTTTCCTAAGTCTCTATCCTAAGTCTAGGTTTCCTAAAACCAAGTCTTTCCAAAATCAATCTTTCCAAAGCAAGTCTAATCTTCTCAATTTCAATTTCCAATATCCTCTTCTAATTTCAAATCAAATTCAATTTCCAATTCAATCTCTTTCTTCCAAATCAACTCTTCTATTTTCAATCGGACTCTTGTCCGAACTACGACTGACCTGATTCCTCCAAAAGGATACGTAGGCAACCTTCATAGGTGCGGTCATAACACTTTTCAAACTTTCAATTCCACCCTCATGGGTGCGGTCACCACATTTTTCAAATCTCAAATTCCAATCTATTTTCAAAATTTCGATTTTCAAATTTCTATTTCCAAATTTTCAAACTCTCCAATTTCAATTCCATCTCTTCAAATCTATTTTCAAATCAAATCAATCTCTTTCCAAATCTATTCTCCAACTCTCTATTAACTTGCACTTGCATATCATGCATCATGTTAGGTTTTTTTTTAAAAAAAAAACACTGTTTTTCAAAGTGAATAGGATTGAACATTAGTTAGTTAAAGACTCTCATAGGTGAATCTAGGATAGATTGACATGTAGGTGCCGAAAGGGCGGGGTAGGTTGATGGCTTAGTGCGTCTTCCTTACACGTAACCAACTTCCGAACCTAGATCGCTGATTTCAAAGACCGAACGAAGTTATTTTTCAAAAAAAGGACTAAATGTTTTCCAAAGGTTGCCAAACAACCTGTTTTTCTTAAAAACCCTCTCTTGAGGAGATATTTTTAAAATCGTTTTCCAAAACCGTAAGGATAGTTTTCAAATTATTCTTAGTTTTTAGGTGACCTAACTTACCTTAATCGAGTTAGGTGGCGACCCCAAATCTTTTTCAAAAGCCCTTTATTTAAATCTATTTTCAATTCAAACCTAGTCGCACTCATTCTTTTAGGAGGGTGAGTTCTAACGAGAGAGTACAACATTTTTCCCGCTTGTGTAAGTATTCCTCGAGTGCGAAAAATCTCGGCGCGACAGTAATGTGCTTGAAAAATATCGTCATGATGGTCAACCGAGCTATTAGGGTCAAAATGGTCAACTAGACCGAAAAACCACCGGAATGGACTCGGAATGACTCATGAGACGACTTGAAGATTGTAAACACTATCTAGAGTGTCCAAGAGAGTGCCAATTTGATACACAGAGTCGGTGTGGTTGAAAAAGGTGACCAGCCAACCAGGGGCAAAACGGTCATTTTTGCATCGGGTTTGCAAGAATAGACTCTGAATGATCCAGAAAGGTGTTAGAAGGTCAGGAATACTATTAGAAACATTCACAGGACGTTACCAGGTTGATACCCAGAGCTAGTGTGGTTCCCGAAGGCGCTCGGATGCCTAAGGGCAAAATAGTCATTTTAACCAAATGGTCTCGGAATTGGTTCGAAACTGACTGGAAGGCACTTGAACATGCCAGATCATCTTTAGGACGATCTTGGAAGGGTAGACTTATCGCTCTGAGGACCTACGTACTTTCTCAAGAAGCGTGCTCGAAAAGACCCAAGGGGCAATTTGATCATTTTTCACCAGAGTGGGCTAGCAGGTGCTGGTGTTGACCTGGGTTTTGAGTATTTTCGTCACTTTAAAGGTCTATGATGAGTTGGTTACCAAAGGTATCTCGTCCTTTGGTAAACGTGTCATGGCTAAGAGGCAAATTCGGTCCCGTGACATAGAAATTTTGTCGGCAAATCCTGATGTTGACCTATTTGCGAGTATTTCTGCCACTCTAACGGTTGCGATGTTTGCGAGTGTTTCTGCTACTCTAACAGTTTATGTTCATTTCGGAGTCTGCCTAATCTCTAGAAGCTGCTAAGTGGACTTATCGTTTGAGAAATTAACTTTCTCAAAAGGCGTGTTGAATAATAGACATTCTTCATTGGTGGGATAACAGGTGCCAAAGGTGCTAGACTGAAGTTCCATCCCGATCAACGAGTTTGAAGGGACTTACCGTTCTGAAGAGTTTTCTTAAAAAATGTTCGAAACTAAATGGTCTTACCACCTGAGGGATCAACTTTCTCGATAGGCGTGCTAGATTTGATTTGAATTGGAATTGAACTTAAAATTAAATTTGAAATTGAAATGGGGACTTACCGTCTCTAAGAAGACATGCCAATCGGAATTGGATCAAGCAACGCCACAAGGGCATTTTGGTTATTTTGCCTCAGTTGGGCCCAGCGGACCCATGAAGCAATTGATTTGATTTGATTAAGTCTGGAAAATTGATTTGGACTTGAGTGTGTCTGTATTGATTTGAATATGAGCCTAGTAAGTCCCGAGATTGCCGAGCGGGCAAACATGAGGTGCTTACAAAAGTCAACGAGGCTGATAATTGCACCATCATTATCAACTCACCAAGAGCCCTAAAAGAAGCACCCGCCTGCCTTACCTGTTCCAGTGATCTAAATGATAGATGGAGCATTGAAGATGTGGGCATCATTCCAAAACCCTACTAGGAAGGTTCCCCTAAAAGCGTACAAGAGAGGGGTGTTCTCACCCAGTTTCTTTCTATCCCTTTTATTTTCTATTTTAAATTCATGTTTGTGTTTTCATTTCAATAAAAACCTTATGTTGTATAATAAAAAAATCAAATTTGAAGTATTAAAGAGGTAGTTTTTTCATTCAAAGGCTATTATCTCATATTATTGTGAATGGTGAATGCTTTTAAAAGGGGTGTGCTCTATCTTGTGAAGGACATGACCTGAAGGATGTGGTGGCATGAGTTAATTATTCGCCAAATGATCAAAATTTTGAAGAGAGAGAATATGAGAATGAGCAAGGGAACCACCCAAAAAGCAGCACTTACAAGATACCAAAGCTAAGCAATAGGTAGGTAGATTATCAAAAGGAAGAGAAGCCATCTATCATATCCCCCTAAAAACACGAATATATATATATTCCCTTTGCTCAACCCACTAGAACGGTCCACCTTTGGTGCTTGCTAGCCCGCCAATTAAGAACGTCTGTTATTCGACACGTCTTTCAAGAAAATTAATTCTTCAGATGATAAGTCCACTTAGCAGCTTTCTGAGATCAGGCAGTCTCCAGAATGAACACGCACCATCAGAGTGGCGAAAATATTCACAAATATCGTAATCGTTAGAGTGGTAGAAACACTCGTAAATAGTCGACATTGGGAATTGCCAATAAACCCCCTATGTCACGAGACCGAATTTGCCTTTTGGCCGTGACATGTTCACCAATAGAAAAGATACCTTTGGAAACCAACTCATCATGGACCGTTAGAGTGGTGGAAACACTCAAAACCTGAGTCAACACCAGTGCCTGCTAGCCCACTATGGTGAAAAATGACCAAACTGCCTTGGGCCTTTTTCGACACGCTTTCAAGAAAGTACCTAAGTCCTCAAAGAGGTAAGTCCACTTTTCCAAGATCATCCCAAAGACAATCCAGCATGTTCAAGTGCCTACAATCAGTTTTGGACCAATTTCGAAACCATCCGTTCAAAATGACTATTTTCCCCTAAGCATCTGAGTGCTTTCGGGAACCACACAGGCTCTGGGTATCAAACCGATAACCTCTTGAGAATGCTTCTAATAGTATTCCTGACCTTTTCAGATCATTCCGAGTCAATTCCGACAAACCCAATACAAAATGACCGCTTTACCCTTGGTGGGTCGATTGCCTTTTCCAATCACATCGGCTCTGGGTATCAAACTTGCACTCCCTTGGAACACTCTGGATTATTTTTTCAACTTTCAAGTCCTCTCATAAGTCATTCTAAGTTCATTCCGGTGGTTTTTCGATCTAGTTGACTGTTTTACCCCTAATAGCTTGGTCAACCATCTTGACGTTGTTTTTTAAGTCCGTTTCCCCTAGGATACTATTTCAAGGGTTTCTACCCATTTATGGCCTTCCAGACCATTCCCAGCCTTCTGAAACATTTTCGGACCTTCCAGAGTCATTCCTAGTGAAGCCAAGCCAAAAATAGCATGATAGTCACTAATATAGGGGCCTAAATCTTTTGCCTTGCGTATCAGGGGTTAAAAGATAGATTTCTTACCACCCTAAAACTTTTCCTAAGTGGCATTGAGCTAAAAATTGGCCAGAAAAAGGGTCTTCCCCTTGCGTGAAAAGGGTCAGCAATCTAAGTCTAAAAACTCTGTCTCTCTGCATACAGACCTTGAACTCTCTCCAAACCCTAGTTTTCTTAGGCCTGTTCAAACTCTAGCCCCTATACACTTAACCCTAGCCAATATACACTCATACACTCATATACAAGCCTCCAACATCCATTAAAGACTGAAGTGCTACAAGTTCGAAGCTTCCAAAATCCAAGGAAAGCAAAGCAAAACAAAGCAAAATAAGTAAAGAAGATACGAGGTTGGTTTTCATTTTACATTTATGCAATTCCCCCCTCTCTCTTCTCTCTCCTAACCCACTTGAGTTTTTTCTATTTTAATCCCCTATCTTCTTCCCCCCTTTCTTGCATGCTTGAAACAAGGGTTTCCTCAATTCATGTGTAGGAAGAATGGTTAAAAGTCACCGTGTCGAGGGCTTTCTTCTAATTTAACCTTAAACGATGTGGACTCTGTCCCCTTGATTATGTGATGAAGCCTAAACCTTGTATGTTCGCGACCTTGCATCGTGCATATCATGTTCATACATATCTTTAAAAGTTGTTTTCAAAGTTTTCATCAAAATCATCTTTTAAAACTTGCATTCAAAATCTTGTTTTCAAAATCACACTCCTACAGTGATTCTAGCCATTCCATGACTAGGGTTACTTTAGGAAAGTGTTATATTCTTTGTGACCATCAAGGTCCATATTTTGGGTGTAAACCCTAACTTGTTTTCCATCAAAACCACAATCTTAAGGTGATTCTAGTCATTCCATGGTTAGGGTTATTTTAAGAAGGTGTGTTATTCAATCTAATCGAATTGATCTATATTTCAAACCCATATTGTTTTCAAACCACCAACCTAGAATGGTTCTAATCTCTTCATGGTTAGAATCGTTTTAGAAAAGTGAGACATTCAAAAGGTTCTAAAACATTCCATATTCAAACCCCTTTTAAAATTACTTTTCAAAATACTTTCTAAAAGCTCTTTCCAAAAATCTACTTTCTAAAAACTCTTTCCTAAAAAAATCCTTTCGAATGTCCATTTTCCAAAAAGCTCTTTTCAAACTCCTTAAAAAATTCACTTTCTAAAAACTCTCTTCAAGTCTCTTTCCTAGAAACGTTTTTCAAAACGTCAACTTTCCAAAAACTCTTTTTCTTAAAGTCCAAGTCAAGTTTTAGATTCCATGGTTGGGAAATCCTAATTTTCTTTCCTAAAAACATGACTTCCTCTTTTGCTTCAAATCAAAGTTTCCAAAAACCATCCTCTACATCAAATCCTAGATTTCCAAAATCTCATTTTCTACACCAAATCATAGGTTACCAAGTCCTAGATTTTTAAAATTCAATCTTTCCAATTTAGGAAACTAGATCAAATCCTCCAATTTTGGAAACTAAATCAAATCATCTCTTTTTGAAAATAAACTCTAGTATTCTATTTTAGGAAATAAGAATCAAATCTTTCTTAAATCAAACATTTCCTAAGTTGATATCTTTCTAAATTCAAGACTTTCCTAAAATTGAACCTTCCTATGTCAAAACTTTCTTAAGTTCCAAACTTTCTAAATTCCAAAACTTTCCTAATTCGAACATTTCCTAAATCCAACTTTCCTAATTGAAAACTTTCTAAAATTGAACTTTTTGAATCTAAATCAAATCCTTCCAATTCAACTACATGTTCCAATCTTAGGTTACCTAAACCCTAGAAGGCCTAAATTCTGGTTCAATAGAGTTAGGAAGCTTCAACCCTTTTCTAAACGAAAACGGTTTTCAAATTTGAAGCTTCAAAATATTTTCAAAACTAAACTCCTTCTTTCCTAAGTCAAGTCCAAGTTTTCTTTCCAAGTTCAAACCCCCTTTTTTTAGTCTAAGTTCAATTTCAAATCAAATCTCGACTTCAAATATTCTATTCTAAGTTCAAATTAAAATCCTTTTTCAAATCAAATTCTTTTTCTAATAAAATCATTTCAAATTAAATTTTCAAAACTTAAAGTATCTATTTCAATCGAACTCTTGTCTGAACTATGACTGACTTGATTCCGAACAAAGGGATACGTCGGCAACCCTCATGGGTGTGGTCATAACCTTTTTCAAGCTTTTAATTTCATAACCTTTTTCAAGCTTTCAATTTCATAACCTTTTTTAGGTTCCCAATTCCACATCCTTTTTCAAGTTTCCAATTCCATAATCATTTTCAAGTTTTTAATTCAAAAATCCATTTTTAAATCTCCAATTTCAATTTCTAAAACCTTTTTTCAAATTTCAAATTAAGTCTTTTCAAATCTACTTTTAAAATCAAGTCAAATTCTCACACTTGCATATCAAGCATCATGTCCAACTTATTTTCATGATTCTTTTCTAAAGTGGATAGTTTTGGACAATTATTGATCAAAGATTCTGAATGAGTGAACCTAGGGTAAATAGACATGTAGGTATTACAAAAGCGAGGTAGGGTGATTGCTTAGTATGTCTTCCTTACATGTAACCAACCTCCAAACCTAGAATCACTGTTTTCAAATACCAAAATAGAGTTAATTTCAAAAAGGGCTTAAATCTTTCCAAAGGTTGCCAAACAACCTGTTTTTTCTTAAAAACCCTCTATTGAGGAAGTTTTCAAAACCTTTGCAAAAACCCTAAGTGTAATCTTCGGATTGTGCTTAGTTTTAGGTGACCTCACTCACCTTAATAAAGTTAGGTGGCGACTCCAAACTTTTTCCAAAAGCACTTATTCAAAATCAATTTCTAATTCAAACCTAATCACACTCATTCTTCTATGAGGATGAGTTCTAACGAGACAATACTATATTTTTTCCACTTGTGTGTACTTTCCTCGAGTGCGAAAAACTAGGGCGCGACAACTGGCAACTCCATTAGGGACACTTAGAGGGTTAGGCCAATGTCATGTCTCTTCACCCTCATTCATTCGGAGTCTTTGATTAATTTGTCCAATTCTATCCACTTCAAACTTTCAAAATCAAGCTTTTCTAAGTTGTTTTAAAAAATGTGCCATAGCATGCATTCTATTCATATTCAATTATCCAAATTTTGCATTAAGTTTGCCATTCAAGTACTAACTTTTGCATTTTTATCTTTGTAGGTGGACCTTTGTTCATTTTTTTATTTCATGTTATATTAACTGCCATGTATGTCATGAATGTATAGAATGGACAGGATGGATGGGAGTTATTGGGCCCTTTCCTTCGCTTTTCAAAATTTCACACATACAGTGCATTGTGCACAAGTATTTGCATACTTGCATTCTTACCTGATTATGTCACTTCTAGTTAGAATGGGGAACGGTATATTAGTTGTGGGCAAGATTCTATGCCAGTTTCTCTATGGCCTCTTGATGGTTCCCCGACTCGAATCACCAACTGATCATGGCACCACCTCGGGGAGTGGGACTAGGTTTGAAGATCTAGGAACCGAGCTTTCTTAGGAAGTATTAGTAAACTCTCAAAACCATGGAGGAAAGGGTAACTACTTTACTTTCCTTTAAACTTGTCTATCCCTGTTGTTGTAATACTTGTATTCCTACTATTATTATGCCTATTTAACTGCTCATGCATCCATGTTTACTTTACAATTGCATTCTCTCTCTTTCTACTCTATGCATCCATGTTCATGCATTAAATATTCCATGACAAGACAAGAGTTCCAAAGTAACTTAAGTCATTGCATCTTCATGCATATGATAGACCCACAAAGAGTGACACCAAGATCACTCTCCCTTGCATTAAACCTACCCAAAATCCTATGGGTTCCCAAGTAACCCTAGGGACTCATAGCATGCATTTCAAATCATTCCATAAAAAGGGGCCCCAATCCCTCTATGCTCACAGAGATACGATTGCCAAGAAGATAAGGGGCAATCAAACAAATTCTCTCAATGACCTCCTCAACATTGAGCTCAAAGAAGGCGAATCTGAAGATTCAAGAGTAGTTTAAGATTTCAAATGTAAAAGTAGATAGGTGGAAGTCTCAAGGAAATTGTTCCCTCTCCCCCTAATAAAATATATTTCAATTCCAAACCCTAAAGTTCAATGTACTTCTTTACCTTTCATGTATGAATGAATGAATGAATGTTCCCACCCAAACGGTAAGGTATTTGCATACAGGGGCAAAACCCCTATCTCCAAAAAGTGAGCCAAAGCCATCATGTTTAGTCTCCCTCTTAAGTCTTAAGTATGGACATCCTTAAGGCATGCATTGCATAAAAACTGTCAAAATATGGCACTAACTTTTTCCTTTTTTTCTGGTTTTTCTTTGCTTCCCCCCATTGCTACAAATTAGAAGCTGCTCAATGCACTGACTCAGTTACTAGAGGAAGTAAGAGGACTAAGATGAGTCAAATGGAAGCAATGTTGTCTTCATTCCTATCCCATGCTGGATGAGCAACCCATGAACAAGCAGAGTCCCCTCAAGTCCAAACCCATAAGGAGCAGAAAAGGATTAAGAGAGAAGACCAAGATCACCCCCTGACCATTACCTACCAACAGCTTCGCCATGCCAACTACCTCATTTTGATACCTATCAAGCTAGTCTTTAACCAAACCTCAAATCATATAACCTATCATATGACTACCATTCCAATCAACTTGGCCATGACACCAAAAATTGTCCCACTTTGTAATGCAAAACCCAAAACTTCTTCGACGCCCAAGCCACCGACCCAGTTGTCATTACACCAGGACTTGATCCCTGGCCTCCAAAACATCTCAGACACCTCCCAGACCTAGGTGAGCAACTGGGAAAAAATGAACATTTACTAAGCTCGCTTGCACACAAACCATGGCCTATTATGCTCTCCTAGCGACGGGATACTTGAAACCTATACCCTCTCAGCCTCGGCCCAATCCTTTGCCACATTATTTCGACTCAACAGCAAGCTGTGAATATCATTCGGGCGGCCAAGGACACGAATCCGAAGACTATTTGATCCTCAAACATAGGATTCATGACTTGATAGACAATAAGACCATTGACTTACAACCGGTGAATCCTCCTTCTGTTCCAAATGTCACTACAAACCCTCTACTAGACCAAACTGTCAATGTCATCACGGAGTACAATGACGACAAGGTTTTCACTGCCATATGCCAAGAGGTATATTACAAGGATGAAGATGAAATGTACTGGGAGCAGTTGGAGTAACGTCACGCCTTATCGTGGTGCAACCCCAATAAGGTGCAAGACCCCGAAGATGGGCCCGTGAATGAATCTGCCAGAGAGGTTGACCATGTGGTACAAGAAGTTGAGTACATGGAAAAAGAATTGTAACAATGCCTCTTTAACTGATTCAAAATACAAGAGGTGTTCATACCAAGTACTACAGGTTCGTAGCTATATACACCAAAGAAGCATTGGGGCACGGACGAGTGCAAGAGCAAAAAACCTAAGGCCCAAGTCAAATCTATTAAGCTAGAAGAAGACGAGATGGCCAACTTGTTTGTTGAAGAAAATAAGTTGGCAACATAGGAAAGCAAAAGGGTCAATGAGGCCGACAATTGCACCATCGTTGCCGACTCACTCAGAGCCCTAGGAGAAACCTCTGTCTGTCTTGCCTTGTCCAAAGATTTCAACAACGGATGGAGCATCGAAGATGTGGACATTATTCCAAAGCCTTACTAAGAGGGGTTCTTTTCAAACCGTACAAGAGAAGGGTGCTTTCACCCACTTTCTTTGTATCCTTTTTATTTCACGTCTTTAAATTGATGTTTGTGTTTTCCTATTGCTTAAAGAACTCTATTCCTTTCATTAAAAGAATAAAATGATAGTCTTTTCATTCATTGCTACTATCTTATATTTTTCTTGTGAATGGCAAACATTTCCTACACAAGCGGCTTAGTCTATCTTAATAGAGAACCTGACTTGAAGGGTATGATAACACGAGTTAGCCACTCACTGATTGATCAACTTTCTGAAGAAAGAGAGGACGAAGATGAGTGAGGAAATTACCCCAAAAGCAACACTGGCAAGACACCGAAGCTAAGCGATGTGTGGCCAGACTATCAAAAGGAAGAGGAGCCATCTTTCATTTTTCCACAAAAAAAAAATATATATGATGATGTTTATATACCCCTTGCTTAACCCACTAGTGCCTTGTAGAAAGTGAAAATTTCTTGTCAACCCTGATTCAACACCATGCCCTCCCCCCTCCCTCCCTCCCCCCCCCCCCCCCCCCCCCCCCCCCCCCCCCCCCCCCCCCCCCCCCCCCCCCCCCCCCCCCCCCCACCCCCCCCCCCCCCCCCCCCCCCCCACGCTAGGGCAAATAGATAACTGAAGACTCTACAAAGCATATCATTCAACCTTCATCAAGCTGAAGCAACGTTGAAGGCTCTATGGGTCAAGCAATCTAGTTCAAAGTGAAAAGAGGCCCTCATTTCATCTTCTATACAGTCTAAAGTGGCCATTATCAAACCCTTTGAGCCGGTTACTGTTCTTTTAAGAAAAAACCCCAACCTAGGGATCACCACCCATAATGGATTAAATTGAAATGCTAAGGAAATGATCTGAGAGAAATAAGTTGTGGAAATGTTCATCTCATAAAAAGCAAGAAGAAATGGAAGACAAAGAAAAGCAAAAAGGAAGAGTTGCCTAGGGGCAAAAGGCTAAAAAAAAAAGCATATATGAGAAAAGGCCTGAAGAAAGTCATGTTTGTGTCATATTGAAAAGCGTATAGAAAGGCCGAAAGAAAAGAAAAGAGTCATTTTTATAACATCCTGAGAAGTATTTAGTAAAGGCAAGAAAGAAGATCCAAAGGTGATCCTAGGTGGTAAAGAAGCTTGACCTTTTCTTGAGAAACCCCCAAACCATCGCTGGATTGCTTGATCTAAATGAGCCAGACGTGTTGCCAAAGCTGAAGAAGGATGCTAACCCTACTGGAAAAATAAGCAAGGATGGTATTAATCTAAACCCTGCTAAAAGCAACATCAAATTTGAGCCTGTATATCCCATTGTTTCAAAACCCCATAACCTACCCTAAATTACGGTCCTAAAACAAACCTCCTTTGATCGAAAGACTGGCTGCTCATTGCTCTGCTAAAGGTCAGGTAAGCTGTTGCCAAAGCTCCGAGGGTTAAGAGTTTAAACCAAATGATCCCATACACTAACCTAAGCTAGAGAATCAGAGTCGATCAAAAGGTGGAGGAAGGTACAAAATGCTATCATCTAATCAAGGTAGGGTCAAGCCAAAAGAGAGACCAAACACCTAGCAAGGAAGGAATTGCCATTTCAAGGACGTATAATTTGATAGTGCCCCATTCATTGTATTAATTTTTGCATCTCTAACATATGCATGTATTGCTATAAAAATTTCGGCATAAGCTTTGTATATATAGGACATAGCTCCCTATAAAAACATAAGTTACCAAAGCAGTTTAATATCATCTCATGTAATAAATACATATCATCATCATTATCCTTGTACATGCATCTGTTCATATATCTACTTATGTAAATCGTAAATATCTTTGCCTGTCCATGCATCAATACATATATCTAACTATCTAAAATCATAAATATCCACTCTATGCAAAATTTACAAAATAAACTGTCTCACAATTCAAAGTCGATGTCCGTGTCAAAGTCTTTGAAGCTTGGCTCTGAAGGAGGCGGATGACTGCTAAAACTACCAGCATTCTATAAAGAGGAAAAAACTAGAATTAGCAAGGTAAAGGGATAACTAAGCAACGTCAGAGCAAAGAAAGCGAAAGGACAACATACCATGCCACCTCCTATCTACGCCAATCGTGCCATCAAGGAAGCTACCTCTGCTTGGAAATGATCCCTCTCCATTTTGAACTGGTTCCTCTATGTCTGGTACTAGTCCTTCTGATCCCTCACAGCGGTAAACTCAACCTAGGGCACGTATCCTTCGGCTCATTGCCACAAATCCACCACCTCCTAGCCAACAACATACCCACCGACTACTACCTCAAACTAAGTAAAAGCACCTACAGAATGGGCTCCAAAGTGTGCAGTGTAATCAGTTTCCGAAGGAAGTAGAAAATTGGCACCGGGCTGACACTCCTGATATGGAATGGGGACCCCCTTAACTAAGGACCCAAACATATGCTCTGGTCGATCCCCTGCTAACCAGAACTCCTCGTGGAACACACACCAATGCTGGTCTCCCATATTAGACTCCTATGAATCATCGCTGAGAAAAGAAACCCTCGACAGATACAACAATACCAAGTACCTGACTACCTCATAATGAATGAATCTAATAAAGGGCCGCAAAGTCATGTCCCTCGCCTCGATGAGTTCCAGGTTAGTCCGTATCATCACAAAGTCAGTAATCCCATATCACTGAGATACCCGGTCCTAAGCCCACCTCAAAGCTCGGGGATAAAGGTCAGCCTCAATGACCTCAAGACGATGGACTGGAAGGTGCTCATAACTCCACCAAACAAGAAAAGCCCAAGAACTAGTCAGACTGCCCCAATGAGAGGAAGTCCAGACTCGTATCAATTGAAGGAAGCAACCGAAGGAGAAGAACCCCCAATCCAGCTTAAATAAAGCCCTAAGATCAATTACTATGCTCATCAACCAAAAAGGGACGAGCGACTTGTTGTTGTTGCAAAAGCAGCTGAAGATGATGTACAAAACAAGTCGTCGCCTTATGATGTTAGCCAGGCAAGTGGTGGCTCAATAGCAAAGGTACTATCATCCCGACTAACCCAGGAGACTCAAAAGGAAGAACGCTCAAGATGAAGCAAGCCCAGCAAAACACACGCGTCGACTCTACTAATTGACTATAAGGTGATCCACTAACTGATGAAGGAAAACCCTGTGATGAAGGCCCAATCCAATAGAGTAGGTCCGAACTCGAAGCCCAAAAAATGGAAAGTCCCAGTCTCGCCAAACCATCTCTCAATCAAAGCTAGCACTAGATGTCTATTTAGGCGGTTAGCTTGTAATCCCATGAAGGCCCCAAACCCAATCTCTACCAAGAAAGCCTGGTAAGATGGAGCTACCCACTGCATAGTGCTGAAGACAAGATGAACAACCCCTCTGAAAGATGCATGTACCCGTGGAGGAGGCAAATGTTGTCGAGAGTAGACGTTGGGATGATAGGCGAGGTCTCCCAGTGGAGGAACATCCGGTATCTCCAAATCACTAAGCTCAGCATGCATTTGCCTATGTCTAGAAGAGGCCCTCCCGTAACCGGTCACCTCGATTGCCAAGGCCTGGTACCTCCTCCTCTGCATCCATCTCCTCCTCAAAGGCCTGCTCAACTAGAGGGAATGGGTTGACTAGAGGTCTACTCCCCCTTCTGCTCTAACTGGAGGATGCCCAACTAAGAGATCTCTGGCTACCTCTAGAATGGCTGGAACTACCAGCAGAATTCATCTGGGCCCCCTTCCTAGACCGGCGCCTCCTCTCCGAGCAGTCATCGCATGTGTCTGTCATCCTGAAAATCAAAGGTAAGAATGTTGACATATGGTAAGTATAGCTCAAAAAGCTAAAAGAGATAAAAAAAAAAAAAAAAAAAAGGAAGGAAAAAGAAAAAAAAAGAAAAAAAAAAGATTCCAAATGATACGTGAAAATGAATTGCTTACACATTTTGATTTTCAAAGTCAAGTTTTAAGTCAAAATGAATTTTCTACACATTTTTTCTGTCAAAAATTAAGTTTCAAGTCAAAATAAATTTGCTATACATTTTGCTTTCAAAAGGTTTTCAAATTCGACTCAAAATGAATTTTGTACACATTTTGTTTTCAAATGTCATGTTTTGAGTCCAAAAGAATTTCATACACTTCTTGCTTTAAAAATATTTCAAATGATAAATCAAAATGAATTTCATACACATTTTGATTTTAAACGTCAAGTTTCGAGTCAAAATGAATTTTCTATACATTTTTCTCTTTAAAAAAAAATGTATGTCAAGTTTTGAGTGAAAAAGAATTTCCCACTCTTTTCTTTCAAAAGATTTCAAATGATGAGTCAAAATGAATTTTCTATACATTTTGTCTGTAAAAAATTCAAGTTTCGAGTCAAAATAAATTTTCTATACATTTTGTCTTTCAAATTTCCATTTCAAGTCAAAATGAATTTTTCAAACATTTTGCCTTCAAAAGTTTCAAATTTCAAGTTAAAGTGAATTTTCTACACGTTTTGACCAAATTTCAAAATGGTTTCTAATCCAAAGTCAAAGATTCATTTCCAAATCAAATTTCAAAAAATTTCCATTAAAGTCTATCTCAAGTTCTGTCCTCAAGAAGATTTCTATTCCAATCAAGTTTCAAGACTTTTTAAAAATCCTTTTCTTTCAAAACCTCTTGTTCAAAAATCAATCCTCAAAAAATTCTGAAGTTTTCAATGCTTTAAAGTTTTCATCAAATTCCATTCTTAAAGTTTTCATTTGAAATTCCATTCTTAAAATTTTCTTCTTAATTTTTAGGGCCTCCGAGTTTCTCGGGGTCTTCTCCACCAGAAAGGCCTATCCCTAAAACGTTTTATATCTTTTCCCTTCAAAAATATTTCATTTCAAAAAATTCTCTAACTCTTTCCTTAATTTAAGAAAAAATTTTTAGCAAAGTTTCGTTTAAAAAAGGTCCCTACAATGCCCACGACACCATAACTAAACACAAACAATGTACGTAACAATATCACAATCACGTAATACCAACGCACACAAAAGAACTTGTGCATAGTTTCAAGAATCAAAATTTCAAAGACATGTTCCAATTTTTCAAAAATTCAAAAAATTTCAAAATCATTGCAAAAGTTTTTTCAAAATCACTTCAAATGGTTTCTAAAATATTCTCACATTTTTCTAGGGATTAAAAGTTAGATGTTTCCATTATTTTCTAATTTTTCTTATTTTTAACCTATTTTTCTATTTTTCAAAAAATAAAAATTTCACAAAGTTTTCGAAAAATCACAAAATTTCATACGGCTGTTAAACACATTTTTCTAAAGCACATAGCATAAAAATCTAGCTGAAAAACTAAATACCTAAAGTTGTACGAGTAAATTCCCAATTCCTATATAAACCCTCTTCACACAAAACATGCAAAGTTACACAAATTCAATTAAGCAACCACCAAAACGCAAAAATAACTCCCCCAAAGTGTTCAAAACATGTCAAAGCATCAATTTCTACTATTTACACCATTTAGATGGAGTTCTACATATCAAAATCAACGAAAAACAAAAATTTACCTCTTGAAGTTCTCCGGCGAAATCCTCTTCTCTAGTAACTTTTCTGGGGACGGTGATTACTCCTGGCGTTTCTCCGATGATCCCCAAAATCACTCCTCCAATGCACACAGCTCCGCACTAAAAATCTCTCTCAAAACTCCACACGAACCACAAACTTCGAATATGAAGTTTGCTGGTTTTATTCCAGCACCTGGAGCCACTACAAGTGTTTTTTAAGCCAAGCACCACTAGTAGTGGCGCCAGTGTAAAAATTCTGGGTGCTTTTGCCATTTTTCCCACCAAAACCTGATTTCAAATCCCTTTAGGGCTGGATATCCATTTTTAAAGATCTAGTCTTTGAACATTTTGAAGGTCCGTCTCTCCAATCACCTCGCGGCCAACATGGGACTCTTACTTTATCGTTTTCTGCCTTCGTTAAGTAAAGATAGAAAAAGAGGGGCAGTTGTAAGTAACCCATTTTTGCCTACTCAGCGATCTTCGGTCCATCCGGACTCATATTCTAATCAACGCATACATATTAAAGTTCAAATCAATTCGTCAAACTCAATCTAATCAATTAACCGCCTCGTGGGCCAGTTGGGCCCAATAAAGGCAAAATAACAAAATTATCTTTGCGGCATTGCTCGGTCCAATTTCAAGAGGCACGTCTTCCTAGAGATGGTAAGTCCCCATTTCAATCTCAAATCCAATTTCAAATCTAGTTCCAATTCAAATAAAATCTGGCACGCCTTTCAAGAAAGTTGATCCTTCAAGTGAGAAGATTATCTAATCCAGTAAGCTTTTCGAGAAAACTCTTTGGAAAGGTAAGTCCCTTTAAACCTGTAAACTAGGACAAAACCCAAGTTCTCAAGATGGTAGAATGATCCACCTTTGGCGCCCACTAGCCCGCTAATGAAGAATGTCCGTTATTCAGCACATCTTTCAAGAAAATTGATTACTCATACGATAAGTCCACTTAGTAGCTTCTTGAGATAAGGCAGTCTCCAGAATGAACGGGCACTGTCAGAGTGCAGAAACACTCACAAACATTACAATCGTCAGAGTGGCGGAAACATTCGTAAACAGGTCGATATTATGAATTGCCAACAAATCCCCTATGTTAAGGGGATCAAATTCGCCTCTTAGCCGTAACACGTTTACCAAAGGACAAGATACATTTGGAAACCAACTTTTCATGGATCGTCAGAGTGGCAGAAACACTCCAAACCTAGGTCAACACCAGTGCCAGCTAGCCTACTCCAGTGAAAAATGACCAAACTAGCCCTTCGGCTTTTTTTGGCACGCTTTTTGAGAAAGTACCTAAGTCCTCAAGGCGGTAAGTCCACCTTTCCAAGATCATCCCAAAGACAATCCACCATGTTAAAGTGCGTTTCAATCGATTTCAGACCAATTCCGAGACCATCCGGTCAAAATGACCATTTTACCCCTAGGCATCCAAGCACCTCTAGGAACGCCACCGACTCTGGGTATCAAATTGGTAACCTTCCGAGAATGCTTCTGATAGTATTTTTGACCTTCCAATACCTTTTCAGATCATTCTGAGTTATTTTCGGTAAACCTAGTGTAAAATGATCATTTTACCCCTAGTGGGCCAGTCTCCTTTTCCAACCACACCGGCTTTAAGTATCAAACCGGCACTCCCTTGGAACACTCTGAATAGTGTGTCCAACTTTCAAGTCCTCTCATGAGTCATTCCCAGTCCATTCCAGTGGTTTTTCGGTCTAGTTGACCGTTTTACCCCTAATAGCTTGGTCAACCATCCTGATGTTGTTTTTCAAGTCCGTTACCCTCGGGACACTATTTCAAGGGTTTTTACCCATTTTCAACCTTCCAGACCATTCCCAGCCTTCAAAAATATTTTCGGACCTTCTAGAGTCACTCCTTGTGAAGCCCAGCCAAAAATTTCATGGTAGTCACTAATACAGGTGCCCAAATCTTTTGCCTTGCGTATCAAGAGCTGAAAGATACGTTTTTTGCCGCCTCAAAACATTTCCTAAGTGGTTGGCACCACTGTAAGCCAAAAATTGGCCTAACACCACTCCTAGTGGCGCTACTGTAAAGTTTGCCCTGGCACTACTACAATAGGCTCCAGTATAGTCCAGTGTCTATAAAAGCAGAGCCTTCCCCTTGCATGAAAATGGTTGGCAATCTAAGTCCAGAAACTCTATCTCTCTGCATATACATCTTGAACTCTCTTCAAACCCTAGTTTTCTTAGGCCCCTTCAAACCTTAGCCCCTATACACTTAACCCTATCCTATATACACCTCATACACTCATATACAAGCCTCCAACATCCATTGAAGACTGAAGTGCTACAAGTTCAAAGCTTCCAAAGTCCAAGGAAAGCAAAGCAAAACAAAACAAAGCACACAAACCAAAAAAGATACAAGGTTGGTTTTCTTTTTACGTTTATGCAATTCCACCCCCCCTCCCCCCTCTCTTCTCTCTCCTAACCCACTCGGGTTTTCTTGTATTTTAATCTCCTATCTTCTTTCCTCTTTTCTTGCATGCTTGAAACAAGGGTTTTCCTTATTCATGTATAGGAAGAATGGTTGAAAGTCACAGTATCGGGGGCTTTCTTCTAATTCAACCTTAGACCATGTGAAATTGGCCCCCTTGATTATGTGGTAAAGCCTAAACCTTGTATGTTCACGACCTTACTTGCATCATGCATATCATGTTCATACATATCTTTAAAAGTGTTTTTAAAAGTTGTTTTTAAAGTTTGCGTCAAAATCATCTTTTAAAACTTACATTCAAAATCTTGTTTTCAAAATCACATTCCTAGAGTGATTCTACTCATTCCATGGTTAGGGTTACTTTAGGAAAGTGTTATATTCTATATGACCATCAAGATTCATATTTTGGGTGCAAACCATAACTTGTTTTTCATTAAAACCACAATCTTAAGGTGATTCTAGCCATTCCATGGTTAGTGTTGTTTTAAGAAGGTGTGATATTCGATGTGATCGAATTGATCTACATTTCAAATCCATATTGTTTTCAAAACCACCAATGTAGAATGGTTCTAATCTCTTCATAGTCAAAATCATTTTAGGAAAGTAAGACATTCAAAAGGTTCTCAAAAATTCCATATTCAAACCCCTTTTAAAATTGCTTTTCAAAATACTTTCTAAAAGCTCTCTCCAAAAATCCACTTTCTAAAAATTCTTTCCTAAAAAAATCTCTTCAAAAGTCTATTTTCCAAAAAACTCTTTTCAAACTCCTTTAAAAATTCACATTCTAAAAACTCTCTTCAAGTCTCTTTCCTAGAAACTTTCTTCGAAAGGTCTACTTTCCAAAAACTTTTTTTCTTGAAGTCCAAGTCAAGCTTTAGATCCCATGATTGGAAAACCATAATTTTTTTTCCTAAAAACATGACTTCCTCTTTTGCTTCAAATCAAATATTCCAAAAATGATCTTCTAAATCAAATCCTAGCTTTTCAAAATCTCTTTTTCCACACCAAATCATAGGTTTCCAAGTCCTAGATTTTCAAAATTCAATCTCTCTAATTCTATGTCAAATCCAATCTTTCAATTTAGAAAACTAGATCAAATCCTTCAACTTTGGAAACTAAATCAAATCATCTCTTTTTGAAAATAAAATCTAGTATTCTATTTTAGGAAACTAGAATCAAATCTTTCGTAAATCAAACCTTTCCTAAGTTCACATCTTTCTAAATTCAAGACTTTCCTAAAATTGAACCTTCCTATTTCAAAACTGACGTAATAAGTTTGAGTCTTTACCTTTCTTACAAAAACCCGGAACCATGGCCCACATTACGATGCTATTAAAGTCCTCTCTGACTAAAAATGGAGTGGTTGGTCTAAATAAGCCTGATGTATTTCCAAGGTAAAAGAAGGATACTAGGGGACAAAACCTCGTCAGAAGACCTACTAAGGATGGTGTGGATCTAAACACTACCGAAAGCAACATTAAAATTGAGTTTACATATCCTACTTAATTCTCAAAACCCCATAACTTAGCCTACATTACGGTCCTAAAGCAAAGCCTCCTCAGATTGGAAGACCGGTGGTCTATTGCTCCGCCAAAGTTCTGTAAGCACTCCATTTTTACCTGCTCAGCAGTCTCTGGTCCGTCCAGACTTGTATTCAAGTCGATATGGACATATTCTGAGTCAACTCAATTTTTCAAGTCTAATCCCGTCAATCAATTGCTTCGCGGGCCCTATAGGCCCAAAGAGAGGCAAAATAACCAAAATGCCCTCAGTGGCATTGTTCAGTCCAATTCCAGTGGGCGCGTCTTCTTGAAGATAGTAAGTCCCCTTTTCCAGTCCAATTCCAATCCAATTCCAATTCTAATTAAATCTGTCACACTCAAGAAAGTTGATTCCTCAAGGCGGTAAGTCCATCCAATCCGGCACGTTTCTGAAGAAGCTCTTCGGAATGGTAAGTCCCTTCAAACCTGTCGACCAGGACGAGACCCCAAGTCCCTGAGATGGTAGAACGGTCCACCTTTGGCGCTTGCTAGCATGCCAATGTAGAAATGCCTAGCTCGGCACGCCTTCCAAGAAAGTTGATTCCTCAAGCGCTTAGTCCACCTAGTAGCTTCTGGAATGATCGCGACCCATTAGAGTTACGAAAATACTCGTAAACATCATAACCGTCAAAGTGACGGAAATACTCGCAAACAGGTTGATATAGGGAATGGCCAACAAACCGCTATATCACGGGGCCGCCATCAGAGTAACGGAAACACTCAAAACCTAGGTCAAAATCGGTGCCTACTAGCCCACTTCGGTAAAAGATGACCAAACTGCCCCTAGGGCCATTTTTGACACGTTTCTCGAGACAATACCTAAGTTCTCAGAACATTAAGTTTGCCCTTCCATGATTGTCTTAAAGACAATATGGCATGTTTAGGTGCTTTCCAGTCAATTTCGGGCCAATTCTGAAACATTCCGGTCAAGATGACCATTTTGCCCCTAGGCATCCGAAACGCTCCAGGAACTACACCAGCTCTGGGTATCAAATCGGTAACTCCTCGAGAATGCTTCTTATAGCATCCCTGGCCTTTTAATACATTTCTAGATCATTCCGCGTCAGTTCCGGCAAACCCGGTGCAAAATGATAATTTTGCCCCTGGTGGGCTGATCTCCTTTTTCGACCACACCGGCTCTAGGTATCAAACCGATAACCTCCTGGAACATTCCGGTTAATGTTTCAAGGCTCTTGAGTCTTCTTCCGGGATATTCCGAGTCCATCCCGGCAGCTTTCTGTCCTAATTGATGCTTTGCTCTTGATGGCCCAGTCAACCCTTCTAACACTTCATGTCATCATTTTTCAAGTTTATTGCCTCCAGGACTCTATTCTAAGGGTTCCTGTTCCTTTTTCGGCCTTTCGGGCCATTCCCGGTCTTCTAAATCCTTCCCGGACCTTCTGGAGTCACTCTTGGTGAAGCCAGGCTAAAAATTGCTTGGTAGTCACTAGTACAGGTCCCCAAATCTTCTGAAGATACGTTGCTTGCCGGCCTTAACTTTCCTAAGTGGCTAGCCAAGCCAAGCCAAATTTTGGAGTGGGGCCATTGTAACCTTTTGCCTAGCGTCTAGTCAATCCTCTCTCTATAAATACAGAGCCACCTCCAGGGTGAAAGGGACTGCAAACTTAATCTAAAACTCCCATCTTCGATATACAGAGCTCGTAACCTCCTTAAACCATAGTCTTCTTTAGGTTTTCCAAAACCCTAGCCTCCATTCACAAACCCTAACTCACATATACTCCTATACACTCAAACACTAGCCTATAAAGCCTCCATTGAAGACTTGAAGTGCTACAACCCGAAGCTCTCGAAGATCAAGATGAAGACTAAAGAGAAGACCGTAGCAAAGCAAAAAAAACAGAGCAAGCGAAGCAAAGCAAATAAGAGAAGATGCAAGGTAGGTTTCCTATTTACATTTACGCATCTTCCTCCTCTCTCTTCTCTCTCCTAACTCACTTGGGTTTTCTTCTATTTTAATCCCGCATCTTCTTCTCCCCCTTTCTTGCATGCTTGAAACAAGGGACTTCCTAGAAAAATTCTTTCCAAAAATCCCTTTCCAAAAACTCTCTTTTTTTAAAAATTCGCTTTCCAAAAACTCATTTTTAAGATCTCCTTCCAAAACCTCTTTTTCGAAAAACTCTCTCAAAGTTTTATTTTCCAAAATCCCTTTCAAAAAAATTTCTTTCCAAAATTCAATTTCTAAAAATTCCTCTCTAGGATTTCCATCAAAAAATCTTCCTTTCTAAAAACTCAGTTTCCAAAAATCTCTTTTCTTCGAGTCTAAGTTAAACCCTAGAGCCAACGATTAGGAAACCCTAATTTCCTTTCTCAAAACATAATTTCCACTCTTGCCTCAAAACCTAGGTTTCGAAAATCTCCTTCTTTATATCTAAATCCTAGGTTTCCAAAACCAATTTTTTAAATCAAACTATAAGCTTCCAAATCTAGGGTTTCTAAAACTTCCTCCTTCCAAATCTTTCCAAATCCAAATCTTTCTTAATTCAAATCATTCCTAATCTCGTACTTTCCTAAACTCTAAGTCTCCAAAACTTAAACTTTCAAATCTTCCCTTAAACTTTAAGTTTTCAAACCTTTCTTAAACTTAAACCTTTCCTAATTTCAAGTATTTCTAAAACTCAAACTTTGAATCTTTCTAAAATTCTAAACTTTCTAAATTTCAAATCTTTCCCCAATTCAAAAACTTTTTAAAGTCAAAACTTTCTAAATTTGAAACTTTCTTAAGTTAAAACTTTCCTATTTCAAAACTTTCCTAAATTGAAACCTTTCCAATTTCAAAACCTTTCCTAAAATCAAATTTTCCTAAAACAGAACCTTTCCTAAAATGAAAACTTTCCTAATTTGAACATTTCCTAAATCCAATCTTTCCCTAATCTTCCAAGCCTAACGTTCGAGTCAAATCTTTCTTAAACCTAAAGTCTTTCCTAAATCCTATCTTTCTTAAGTCTAGGTTTCCTAAATCTCAATCTTTCCAAAACAAGTCTAAATCCGTCTTCCAAGTTCTATCTTTCCAAATCAGAATCTTTTTTTCAAATCAAACCTTCAATTTTCAATCGGACTCTTGTCCGAACTACAATTGACCTGATTCCTCCAAAAGGATACGTAGGCAACCCTCATGGGTGCGGTCATAACTTTTTTCAAATCTCCAATTCCATAATCTATTTCAAATTTCTAATCCCGAAAATCTATTTTCAAATCTCTATTTCTAATCTTTAAAACTTTCTTTCAAAATCCAAATCTATCTTTCCAAATTCGTTTCAAATCAAATCAAGTTCTTTTCAAATCTATTTCTAAATCACAGTCTTTTCTTGCACTTGCATATCATGCATCATGTCAATTTCTTTATAAAAATTCTTTTCTAAAGTGGATAGTTTTGGACATGTATTAGTTAAAGATTCTAATGGATGAATCTAGTGTGAATAGACATGTAGGTATCGCAAAGGCGGGGTAGGGTGATGGCTTTGTACGTCTTCCGCACACGTAACCAACCTCCAAACTTAGAATCACTGTTTTTAAAGACCAAATGGAGTTATTTTCCAAAAGGGCTTAATATTTTTTAAAGATTACCAAACAACTTGTTTTCTTAAAAACCCTCTCTTGAGGAAGTATTTTCAAAATTGTTTTCAAAAAACCCTAAGTGTAGTCTTCGGATTGTACTTAGTTTTTAGGTGACCTAACTCACCTCAATCAAGTTACGTGGCGACTCTAAATGTTTTGCAAAAGCCCTTTATTCAAATCATTTTTCAATTCAAACGTAGTTGCACTCATTCTTCTAAGAGGATGAGTTCTAACGACAGAGTACATTATTTTTCCCGCTTGTGTGTGTATTCCTCGAGTGCAAAAAATCTGAGCGCGACAGCTGGCGACTCCACTGGGGACACTTAGAGGGTTAGGCCATAGTCATGTCTCTTTACCCTTCACCCATGCAGAGTCTTCGATTAACTAGTCTTATTCTATCCACTTTTAATTTTTAAAATCCAATTTTCAAAGTTGTTCTAAAAAATATGCATTTAATTTCATTCATGTTATCTTGTATTAAGCTTGCCATCCACATACTAACTCTTGCAACTTTGTTTTGTAGGTACGTTTTTTTTTTTTGTTTACAATATTATTCTATTAACTGCTATGCATGAATGTGATGAATAGGATGGATGGGAGTTGTTGGGCTCTTTCCTCCGTTTTCAAAAATCACACACACGCTTCACGTGCACATGCATTCTGCATACTTACATTTTTATCCTGATCTATCCCTTCTAGTTAGAAGGGAAAACGGTATATTGGTTGTGGGCAAGATGCTGTGTCAGTTTTTTCGCCTACGGCCTCTTGATGGTTCCCCCGCTCGGATCACCAACCGATCATAGCACCACCTAAGGGAGTGGGCCTCGGTTTGAAGATCCAGGAGCCAAGCCTTTTTAGGACGCATTAGTAAACCCTCAAACTCATGCTCGTATAGACACCATGCATAGCCGAACCTCTGTCGGATTTAAGACACGCGCACCACTTTCCAAAAACCATGGAGGAAAGGGCGACTGCTCTTACTTTCATTTATACCTGTTAATTTCTGTTGTTATAATGACTGTATTCTTACTGTTATAATGCTTGTCTAACTGTTCATACATCCATATTTACTTTACAAATGCATTATATCTCTCTTTACTTTATGCATCCATATTCATGCATTTGATATTCCATCCCAAGACGAGAGTTCCAAAGTAACTCAAGTCACTGCATTCTCATGTATATGATTAACCCAAAGAGAGTGACACCTAGTTCACTCTCCCTTGCATTAAACTTGCCTAAACCTTAAGGGTTCCTGTGTAACCCTAAGGACTTATGGCATGCACGTCAATTCATTCCATAAGAGGGGCCCCAATCCCTCTATGCTTACAGAGATAGGACTGCCAAGAAGACAAGGGGCAATCAATCAACAAGGTCTCTTAGCGACCTCCTCGACATCGAATCCAAAGAAGGCGAATCCGAAGACTCAAGAGTAGTTTAGGATTTCTTATGTAAAATTAGATAGGTGGAAGTCCAAAGAAACATATTCCCCCTGCCCCTATTAAAGTGTACTTTGTCTCTTTTGTCTTAAACCCAGAAGTTCAGTGTACTCTTTTTCTGTAAATGAATGAATGTAAGAATGAATATAGATATTTGATCTATGGTAAGGTACTTGCATATAGGGGCAAACCCCTTATCTCCAAAAGTGAGCCAATACATCATGATTAGTTTTCCTTTCAAGTAGGGACACTCTAGGACATGCATTGCATAAAATTCTCCCAATACCAAACACTAACTTGCAACTGATGTCCTTGTTTTATAGGTAAAGGAAATGAATACTAGTTCAACATCTTCCGTACTAGTGAAGGCCATGATTCATAAGCTTCAAGAGAACATACCATTGGAAAGCAAGAATGTTACCAGAGGCACCCCACATAACCCATCTATTGTAATTCCAAAGGAGACAACTTATATCCTAAGGGAGCCCGAACACCAAGACCATTCCCTCCTAACCATACAATCTCATCAATCCATAATGAACCTAACCATTGAAACCTTGCCTAATCCCCCTCATTACTGTCTCATCCTTACTCCATTGTTCGAACCTGAACCCATGGTCGTTGTGGCTGGGCCTGAACCTCAAGCCAACATCCAAGGAGCCGTACAACCTATGTTATCCTTAGTCCTACCAAAGAAATCAATTGTGCCCACCACCTTGCCTGTCCTCACCAACCCTTCACTTGTGGTAATCCTTTTGCCCGTAAACCCCGAGGATAACTCTTTCCATTATAACCCAATTGCCAATATTCAATCTTCATAGTGTCCCATGGAATTACCCACCTGATAAAGCACCGGAGAACCTGTAGCAGAAATAGGAGGGATGACTAGGTCAGGGAGACTCTACACCTCTACTGAAGTGGAAAGGAAAAGGAAAGAAAAAGATAAAGAAAGGGAAAGCTACAACCAACCAACAATCAAGAGATGTCAGAATTCACCAAAGCTCTGAAAAATGTCGACTACAACATCATGGAACAACTTAAAAAAGCCCCAGCCCATATTTCGATGTTAGGCTTGTTGCTCACTTCTGAAGTACACCAGGATGCTTTGTTGAAGATCCTCAAGGATGCTCATGTGCCAGAGAGTTTCACATCAGATAACCTACATAATATGGTGAGCCTCATTATGGCCCCCAAACATCATTACCTTCTCCGATGACGAGATTCCTACTGATGGAACGGGCCATACACGTACTTTGCATCACTGCGAGAATAAAAGGAAAAATGGTAGCCAAAGTATTAATAAATAATAGGTCAGCTTTGAACATATGCTCGTATTCTACCCTAGAAAGGCTTGGAATGGACCAAACTTATTTGAATAATAGCAGCATGGTCATTCGTGCCTTTGATGGTTCTCGGAGGGAAGCTATGGGGGAGATTGAAATGCCCATTGAGGTAGGGCCAGTGACCTTCACAATCAAGTTCCAAGTCTTGCATATTTCGGCTGTCTACAATTTACTGTTAGGACGACCTTGGATTCATTCGATGGGTGCAGTTCCTTCTAACCTTCATTAGAAAGTCAAGTTCATCGTAGGCTCCAAGTTGATTTCTATTTTCACTAAAAAAGAACTCGCCGTAAACGAAGCTGATATCATTGCATCTGACACTGGATCGCCCTCCTGCATTCAGTCATTCAAATATACCACTGTCGTGCAGAAAGAAGATCAAGTGGAGCTGAAATATTCTCGAAATTCTCAGATGATAGTGTAGTACTTCAAAACAAATGGTTTTCATCCAAGGAATGGCTTAGGGAAATATTTACAAGGAAGGCCTAAGGTTGTGGATATACCGTCGGCCGAACCTACCTTTGGGCTGGGGTATGAACCCACGAAAAAGGAGAAAAAAGAAGCAACGTGAAAGACGAGGGCTGACAAGAAAGCTAACATGGAACTCTCGGATCGATTCAGGCAGTTGGATATGGGGAAAGGAATGTCTACATTAAATAAGAGTCTAAAGAAGAGGAAAGTTCAAGAAAAAGCACCCGTCATGACAGCCGACACTGGAATAACTCAAGATGGATCCATTTGAGCAATGCTGCCAAGTGAGAACTTGCATAATTGGGCCAGCAAAGACATCATCTATGCTCGTAAGTTTCGGTACAAAGCTCGCTAGAGCAGAATCCCAGAGCAGCTAATTTGCCATAAACAAACTTTGTCCTTCTAATTTACTTGTCTTAACTTTTAAAATCAAGTTATGGTTAATGGAAAAATATTTCCTTTTTGTTTGATTCATTGCATACTATTTTCTATGCCTTACATCCGACACCTTACTTAGCTAATTCAAAGAACGACAATTCTGACAAATAATGACTTTAGCACCGAGTTTGATTACCAACAACTAGGAATTGCAGAGGATGTAAATTATTTAGAAGATGTGCTAGAGGAAATTCGGGAACAAATAGAAAGACATGAGAATTATAGTACCCCAAACATTGAGGAAACAGAAACCATTAATTTGGGGAATAAAGGGGATCTAAAAGAGCTTAGAATCGGCACAGGCCTATATCAGTGGTAGCGTGGAGAGTTATTAGAACTATTGTATGCATACCTAGATATTTTTGCTTGGTCCTATTAAGATATGCCTGGGCTGGATGAATCCATTGTTGAACATAGATTACCCCTAGACTCGCAGATGAAACCCTTTAAGCAGAAGTTGAGAAGATAGAAGCCCAAATGGAGCCTAAAGATCAAGGAAGAATTGATTAAACAGTTCCAAGCAGGATTTTTGCAAACAGTAGAGTATCCCCAATGGCTGGCTAACATTGTCCCTACACCCAAGAAGGACGGCAAGGTGCGGATGTGTATTGTTTTTCAGGACCTCAACAAGGCCAGTCTAAAGGATGACTTTCCTCTCCCACACATAGATTTGCTTATTGACAACACGACCGGTCATGAGATGTTTTCCTTCACCCCCGTCGGGAAGCAGCACAAGGGAAATTCGCCCCAAACTATGAAGGGTCGTTTGTGATAAAAAAGGTCCTGACCGGAGGGGCTCTTATCTTGGAGGAGATGGATGGTCAAGAATTCCCTAGTCCATTGAATTCAGATGCTGTCAAATATTACTACATCTGATTCCGAAAGTTAGGCCTTTGGTTTCTGTGCGGAAGCAATAAAATCTACTTTTCTTAATCTTAGCTAATCAATCAGGTATGATTTCAATGATAAAGCTCTAGGAAGTAAGCGATTTAATTTTGAAATGATGAGAGGCCCTCGTTTCATTTCTCATACAGTTAAAAAAATAATAACCTTTGTCAAACCCTTAGAGCCAGTTACTTTCCTTTAAGAACATTTCCTAACAAAGTGATCACTCTAGGTCAAATTAGAGCACTGCAAATATGCCAAAAATAAAAAATAAAAAAATAAAAAAAGGAGGAATCCTAGAAGTATTATTCTAAGTTCGCACAAGTGCTTTTGTTAACGTTGTTATTTCACCAAAATAAATAAGCGAATGATGAGATACCCGACGAAAGACAAGAATACGCAGAAAAGTGCTATTAGACCAAAACTCATTGATAGTGATCACTAGTAGAATGGTAGGTTTGAGCCACTTTCTTTTCTTTCAAAAGTAAAAACCCACACCACAAACCCTAAAAGTTCTTTTAGATCATAATTAAATTGCTTAGTACAAACGAGCTCACCGAAATATGCTATTGTCGAGGAAAGCTGGGAGATAGCATAAGTGGTATTTAGAAGTTTCTCAACAGAAACCAGAGATCAAGCTAAGGAAAGAGAGAGGAAGAAGAGAGAAAATAAGCACGTTCTCAAGGATACAGTGAAAACTCGAAAGAGCATTGTAGGTAAAAGAGTAGGGAGGTGGCAAGATACAAAACTGTCGACCTCGGTGAAAACCTACAAAGGCGCTTTGGTGTAAGAATGACAAAGCTGGGACTCGTGAAAACTCTCACAGGGGCCAGTAGTAAAATAACAACAAAAAAAAAAAAAAAAAAGAGGGGGGGGGGGGGGGGGGGGGCTGAGATGTAAGAAATAATCCAAGGTGTAGCATTCCCAGAAGTCATGCGTATGAAAGCAGTAGTGTGAAAGTCAGAAGGCATCTCGAAAAGCATTATCCGGATTAGCCCAGTTAAGGTTAAAGGAAGTAGGGGTCTCTTTCGCAAAACAATCAGTTAGTCAAAGTATCAAACCTAAGGGAGTAATTTTCCATTGAGTTGCGGCTTTCATTCAACTTTTCTCAAGTTTGTTGTTATACTAACCATGCAGGAAAATCATATCAAAAGTATGGAAGGCCATGAGTTTATAAGACAAAAAGGTATACAATACTAAAATGAAGTCTATCTTTCTCTAAATGTAGGAATCAATAGATTTAAAAGCGAGGGGCAAAAACATATTGCTCCCCATCATCATCAGAGGAGGAGTCGACTAAGCAGGGATCAACTGGCTTGCCAACTATAAGAGGAGTGCTCGGAGAAGTACCAACTGTCATTGACCTAAGCCGGCCCCGCTCGTAGCCCGCACATCGGGCCAGAAGCATATCCCTCTCCTAGGTAAGGGACTCCACAGCCTCTCGCAAAGACTGACTAGACATCATCCTCTGAGGGAATGGAACTGTCTAGAACACCTCGTGGCCTTCTACGTCTCTTCGCAGTACTCAAGGATGAGCTATCATGTGTCGATCCGGCTGCTGCTAGCTACATCTCCAAAGAAGCTACCTCAGCATTTCTCGCCCTCAACTGATCATGCAATGCCCATATTAACCATCGGTTCTACCGTCTGTGACGACACCCCTAAATAATCATAGCTGTCAAGAAATCGGTGTACCCTATGGGGGATAAAGGAGTCTTAAAGAGTAGATGCCCAAGTTTGCTAGGACCTAACACGTAGCATCGGAGCCAATAGCGATAGGTATCAGTCTCAAGGGGCATGACAGAGAATGGATCATCATCGTCTACGTGAGGAAGCAAAGCTCTCCATATATCCATAACTCTCTCCACCAACACTCTTGGGATCGATGTCTCAAAGTCAAGAGTGAACTCAACCGCAGATGCCAAGTAGGGGATATCCTAACTCTTACCAAGCTGTCGCAGAACTTGAATCCCGAAGAAAGGGGCAATGCCCTGCAAGCCTGCTAGGGGCACAAAGGCTCTCTCAGAAGGCTGAACTCTTAAGCAGTACCTACCAATCAGTCATGAATACCACCTGACCGTGCCTAACCTCATGCTCTGAAGGTAGTCAGCCCAGGCTGATACGGTCGGCAAAAACCTCCCCTCATCCGCTATAACTCTCTGAGATCTAGCCAAGGAGCATATATGGTCGAGCTCGGGATACCATGTATGCTGGAATAGAGGAGGAACAAATAATTGCCCAATCGCCTTAAGCTGGAAGAGAGCAGCGCATCCCCATAAATGAGCGTCAACAGTCTGCAGGAATCTGGTAAAACTCACAAAGGTTTCCCCTACAACCATGGGAGCATAGGAATGCCCCTTACGAATCTGGGCCAACAATGCACATAATTGACAGTTAACTAACTCATCTCCTACTGGGAACACCAAGTAGTTCAAAAGAAGCAGAGCTAGAGCAACCATGCGAGAAACAGACCAGTCCTGGGAAGTATGCCAATCACCCAAGTGGGCTCGCATACCCATGGTAAACTCAAAGCGAGAGAAGAGGAACTCTGCTGGAACGTAAGGAAACTAGGGTAGAGAAGAAGACGAAAGAACCGCGTGTCGAAGTCCAAGCTGGGATGAGACCACCGTAATACAACCATCAGGAAAGATGGGTCCTATGATGTCAGCAGAATTATCTCGGAAACCAATAAGAAAACCGTACTCGTGAGGAGTAGGGGTAAGCTCGCACTCCCCGAAGCGGAAAATAGATAAGCTAGGCTGCCAAAAGGGAGTCACCGCCTCCATGAACCCTGGAATAAGCTGCACTGATAGGAGTGAAGCCACCCAACCGAAGGACCGACGAAAGATATCCTGCTCATCTGGAGGATAACTGTCATGCCAAGCTCTCAATTGACTCAAAATCGCGTCCGCCATCCTGAAAATCAAGGTAAGAATATCAACATAGGGTAAGTGTAACTCATAAGAAATAAGAAAAGAAGAAAGAGAAACAATAAAAAAAATAATAAAAACAAACAAAAAAATAAACAAATAATAAAAGGATTTCAAGTGATAAGTCAAAATGATTTTCCTACACATTTTGATTTTAATCCTCCACGTCAAAATGAACTTCCTACATATTTTGATTTGTCAACTTCAAGTCAAAACAAGTTTTCTAAAATTTCTAGGGTTTTCTGTCTTTTTCCTTCAAAAAGATTTTATTCCAAAACTTTTCCAACTCTTTCCTAATTTTTAAAAATTTCTGCAGAGTAGGTCCCTATAACACCCACGACATCAACACAAAACACAAATCATGCACTCTACAACATCACAATCACATAGCACCAACACCCGCACACACTTTTCAAATTTCAAACTTTTCAAAAGACTTGTTCTATTTTCCAACAACTCAATGGTTTTCAAAGTTAACCTAAAATTCCTCAAAATCCTTTCAAAATATTTTCTACAATATCCCTACATTTTTCTAAATTTTAAATTCCATTAATTTCATCACTTTCCCAATTTTCTCCATTTTTCCTATTTTTCTAGGTGTTTTTCTATTTTTCAAAAAATTAAAAATTTAAAAAGTTTTCAAAAAATCATGAAACTTCATGCGGCTGTTAAACACATTTTTCTAAGGCACACGGTATAAAAATCTGGCCTAAAAGTTCAATGCCCAAAGCTGTAGGGATAAACCCACAATTCCTGCAGAAACTCCCTTCATATAATCATGTAAAATCACTCAAATTCAATCAAACAAGCACCAAAATGCAAAAATAACTTCATCACAGTGTTCAAAACATATCAAAATATCAATTTTCACTATTCACATGGTTCAAACGTAATTCTACACATCAAAATTCACATAAACTCAAAAACTCACCTTTTGGAGTTCTCCGGCGAAATCTTCTCTTCTGGCGACTTTTTTTGATGACGGTGTCTACTTTCAGCAATCCCCCGTGGCCCCTCAGAGGTGCTCCTTCAATGTCCAAATCTGTTTCCTCGCAATGCCTCTCGGTTTTGCAAAAATCTTCCAAAATCCCGCAAGTGTTCGAACTAGAAAAGTTTATGGTTTTGATCACAGGCCTGATGCCACTGCTAGTGGCACCAGTTCCAAATTTCAATTAGCTTTGTCCTTTTTTTAGCCAAAACTCGTTTTCAAAGGTCTTTTGGGCCCCAATATCCATTTCCAAGCTTCCATTTTTTAAAATTTCCAAAGTCCGTCCCTCCGACCACCTTACGGTCAACATAGGACTCTTACTTTGTCGTTTTCTGTCTTTGACAAGTAAAGACAGAAAAAAAGGGTAGTTGTAAGCACCCCATTTTTGTTAGCTCGGCAGTTTTTGGTCCATCCAGACTTGTATTTAAGTCGATATGGACATATTCTGAGTCAACTCAATTTTCCAAGTCTAACCCCGTCAATCAATCATTTCGTGGTCCCTTTGGGCCCAAATAGAGGCAAAATGACCAAAATGCCCTCGGGAGCATTGTTCGGTCCATTTCCAGTGGGCACGTCTTCTCGAATACGGTAAGTCCAGTTTTCCAGTCCAATTCCAGTCTAATTCCAATTCCAATAAAATCCAGCACACTCGAGAAAGTTGATCCCTCGAGGTGGTAAGTCCATCCAATTCGGCACGTTTCTGAAGAAACTCTTCGGAATGGTAAGTCCCTTCAAACCCGTCGACTGGGATGAGACCCCAAGTCCCCGAGATGGTAAAACGGTCCACCTTTGGCACCTGCTAGCCCGCCAATGCAAAAATGTCTGTTTCGGCACACCTTCCAAAAAATTTGATTCCTCAGGCGCTAAGTCCACCTAGCAGCTTCCAGAGATTAGGCAGTTTCTGGAATGATCACGACTCGTTTGAGTAACGGAAATACTCATAATCATCGTAACTGTTAGAGTGACAGAAACACTCGCAAACAGGTCGATATAAGGAATTACCAGCAAACCCCTATATCACGGGACCACCGTTAGAGTGACGGAAGTACTCAAAACCCAAGTCAACACCAGTGCCTGCTAGCCCACTTCGGTAAAAAATAACCAAACTGCCCCTAGGGCCATTTCCGGCATGTTTCTTGAGAAAGTACCTAAGTCCTCAGAACGATAAGTCCACCCTTCCAACATTGTCTTAAAGATAATCCGGCATGATTAGGTGCCTTCTAGTAATTTTTGGGTCAATTTCGAGACATTTTGGTCAAGATGACCATTTTGACCCTGGGCATCCGAATGCCCCAAGAATCACACCGGCTCTGGGTATCAAATTAGTACCCTCCCAATAATGCTTCTTATAGTAATCTCGACCTTCCATTACCTTTTCGAGTTATTCTGAGTCAGTTCCGGCAAACTTGGTACAAAATGACCATTTTGCTCCTGGTGGGCCGGTCACCTTTTATTACGGCACCGACTTTAGGTATCAAACCGGTAACGTCCTGGGACATTCTAAGTAATGTTTCCAAACCTCGAGTCTTCTTTCGAGACATTCTGAGTCAATTCCGGCAAGTTTTCGGCCCGATTGACCATTTTGCCCCTAATGGCCCGATTAACCCTTCCAATACATCCTGTTATCATTTTTCAAGTCTACTACCCTCGAGACACTATTTTAGGGGTTCTTGTTCCTTTCCGGCCTTCCGGGCCATGCCTGGCCCCTTTAAATCATTCACGGACCTTCTGAAGTCACTCCTAGTGAAGCCAAGCTAAAAATTGTATGGTAGTCACTAGTACAGGCCCCCAAATCTTCTAAAGATACGTTGCTTGCCGACCTTAAAATTTTGCAAAGTGACGCCAATAGGATTTTTGGCCTGGCGTCAGTGCAACAGGCGCCAATTCAGTCTTCTGTCTATAAATACAAAACCTTTTCCAGTGTGAAATAGGTTCGCAAACTCAGTCTAAAAACTTCCCTCTTCGATATACAGAGCTCGTAGCCTCCCTAAACCCTAGTCTTCTTTAGGTTTCCCCAAACCCTAGCCTCCATACACAAACCCTAGCTCCCATACACTCATATACACTTTTATACTAGCCTCTAAAGCCTCAATTAAAGACTTCAAGTGCTGCAACCCGAAGCTTCCGAAGATTAAGACAAGCCTTCAAAGATTGATGCAAAGCGAAGCAAGGACCGAAGCAAAGCAAGCAAGTTAAACAAAGCGAATAAAGAAGACACAAGGTAGGCTTCCTGTTTACGTTTACGCAACTCCCCCTCTCTCTTCTCTCTCTAAACCCACTTGGGTTTTCTTCTATTTTAATCCCCCATCTTCTTCCCTCCACCTTTCTTGCATGCTTGAAACAAGGAAATTTTCGGTCCATGTGTAGGATTAAAGCTATGGGAGGTCACCATGTAGGGGGCTTTCTTTTAGTCTAATCGGAAACCACGTGGGTTCGGCCCCCTTGATTATGTGGTGAAGTCTTAACCTTGTATGTTCACGACCGTAACTTACATTGTGCATATCATGATCTTGCATTTCTTCAAAATTCATTTTCAAACTCGTTTTCAAAACTAGCATCAAAACAGTTTTCAAAACTTGCATTAAGTGTTTTTCTTCAAAACTTGTTTTCAAAATCACAATCCTAAGGTGATTCTAGCCTTTCCATGGCTAGGATTGCTTTAGGAAAGTGTTACATTTAAAATGGCTAATATGGTCCATGTTTTCAAATTTTGTTGTTTTCAAAACCATTATCCTAAAGTGGTTCTAGCCTTCTTAAGGTTAGAATCGTTTTAGGATGGTGGGATATTTTTATGTACTTTCTAAAAACTCTCTTTTTAAATCTCTCTTTCTAAAAAACTTCATTTTCAACATACTTTCTAAAAGCTCTCTTCAATTTCCTTTTCAAAATTACTTTCTAAAAACTCTCTTCAAAAGTTTTATTTTCTAAAACTTGTTTTTAAACTTCTTTTCAAAATACTCTCTTTAAAATTCATTTTCTAAAAACGCTCCCAAAGTTTCCTTCCTAGAAAAACTCTTTCCAAAAATCTCTTTCCTAAAAGTTCTTTTCAAAACTCCTTCCTAGAAAAGCTCTTTCCAAAAATCCCTTTCCAAAAATTCTCTTTTCAAAATTCGCTTTCCAAAAACTCCTTTTTAAGATCTCCTTCCAATACATCTCTTTTCAAAAACTCTCTCAAAGTTTTACTTTCCAAAATCCCTTTCGAAAAACTCTCTTTTCAAGTTTATTTTCTTAAAACTCCTCTCTAGGATTTCCTTCCAAAAACTCCATTTCTAAAAACTCACTTTCCAAAAATACTCTTTATCTTGGAGCCTAAGTCAAGCCCTAGAGCCAACAATTAGGAAACCCTAATTTTTCTTCCCAAAAACTTGATTTCCAATTCCCTATTTTGGCCTCAAACTTTAAGTTTCCAAATCCTATTTTCTACATCAAAAGTATGGTCTTCTAAATCTAGGGCTTCTAAAACTTTCCTTTCTAACTTCATATCAAATCCAATCTTTCCTTTAGGAAACCACATCCAATTTTCCCTTTAGGAAACCAAATTATATCTTTCGTTTAGAAAACCAAATCCAATCTCCCACTTAGGAAACTAGATTCAATCCTCTGTTTTTGGAAACAAAATCAAAACACGTCTTCTTAAAAACAAAATTCAAATCTTTCTTAATTCAAATCCTTCTTAATCTCCTACTTTCCTAAACCTTAAGTTTCCAAAACTTAAACTTTCAAATCTTTCCTTAAACTTTAAGCTTCCAAATCTTTCCTAATTCCAAACTTTCCAAATTTCAACTTTCCAAATCTAAATTTTCAAATCTTTCTTAAACTCAAATCTTTCCTAATTTCCAGTATTTCTAAAATTTAAAGTTTGAATCTTTCTAAATTTCAAATCTTTCCAAAATTCTAAACTTTCTAAATTCGAAACTTTCTTAAGTTAAAACTTTCTAAAATCAAAACATTCTAATTTCAAAACTTTCCTAATTCGAAACTTTCCTAAAAGTAAAACTTTCTAAAATCAAAATTTTCTAATTTCGAAACTTTCCTAAAACGAAACTTTCATAATTCGAACATTTCCTAAATCCATTCTTTCCCTAATCTTCCAAGTCCAACATTCGAGTCAAATCTTTTCTAAAACCCTTCTAAGTCAAGTCAAATCTTTCTTAAACCTCAAGTCCTTCCTAAATCCTATCTTTCTAAGTTTAGGTTTCCTAAACCTCAACATTTCCAAATCAATTTCCTAATCCTTCAATTCCAAATTCCAAATTTCGATCTTCTATTCTAAGTTCAAATAAAATATTTTTTCCAATTAAAATCCCTTTTGCAAATCAAACATTCTATTTTCTATCAGACTCTTGTCCGAACTACGACTGACCTGATTTCTCCAAAAGGATACATAGGCAACCCTCATGGGTGCGGTCACAACCTTTTTCAAGCTTTTATTCCACAACCTTTTTCAAATCTCTAATTCTGCAACTTTTTTTCCAACTTCCAATTCCATAACTTTTTCAAATCTCCAATTCCATAATCTATTTCAAATTTCTAATCCCAAAAATCTATTTTCAAATCTCTATTTCTAATCTTTAAAACTTTCTTTCAAAATCCAAATCTATCTTTCCAAATCCGTTTCAAATCAAATCAAGTTCTTTTCAAATCTATTTCTAAATCACAGTATTTTCTTGCACTTGCATATCATGCACCATGTCAATTTCTTTTTAAAAATTCTTTTCTAAAGTGGATAGTTTTGGACATATATTAGTTAAAGACTCTAATGGATGAATCTAGGGTGAATAGACATGTAGGTACCACAAGGACGAGGTAAGGTGATAGCTTAGTGCATCTTCCCTACACGTAACCAACCTCCGAGCTTAGATCACTATTTTCAAAGGCCAAAATGGAGTTATTTTCAAACAAGGGCTTAATATTTTCTAATGGTTACCAAACAACCTAGTTTCTTAAAGAACCCTCTCTTGAGAAGGTATTTTCAAAATCGTTTTCAAAAACCCTAAGTGTAGTTTTCGAATTGTGCTTAGTTTTTAGGTGACCTAACTCACCTTAATCAAGTTAAGTGGCGATTCAAAATATTTTCCAAAAGCCATTTATTCAAATAAACTTTCCATTCAAACCTAGTCGCACTCATTCTTCTAGGAGGATGGGTTCTAACAAGAGAGTACAGTATTTTTCCCACTTGTGTGTGTATTCCTCGAGTACGAAAAATTTGGGCGTGACAAAACCCTAAATTGTTTTTATCAAAACCACAATCTTGATATGATTCTAACAATTCCATGGTTAGGGTTGTTTGAAGAAGGTGTGATATTCAATGTGATCATTATGGCCCATATTTCAAACCTTATTTTATTTTCAAAATCACAATCTTAGAATGGTTCTAATATTTTCATGGTTAGAAACATTTTAGGAAAGTGAGATATTCAAGAGACATAAAAGTCAATATTCAAACATCTTTCCAAATAATTTGGAAAATCTACTTCCTAAACACTTTTTTCAAAAACCTTATTTCTAAAAACTTTTTTCAAAGATCCACTTTCCAAAAACTCTTTGTCTTGGAATTCAAGTCAAGCCCTAGAAACAACGATTAGGAAACCCTAATTCCCTTTCATAAAATCATGACTTCCTATTTCATCTCAGATCATAGGTTTCCAACATTATTTTCTATATCAAATCATGGATTTTCAAAACTCCACTTTTTCCATCAAATCATAGATTTTCAAATATAAGATTTTCAAAATTCAACCTTTTCAATTTCATATCAAATCAAATCTTCCAATTTAGGAAACTATATCAAATCTTCAAACTTAGGAAACCAAATCAAATCCACCAATTTTGAAAACAAAATCAAATTATCTATTTTTGGAAACAAAATTCAATCTTCAACTTTAGGAAATAGGAATCAAATATTTCATAATTCTAACATTTCCTAATTCTAATCTTTCCTAATTTCAAACCTTTCTAAATTCAACTTATCAAATCTTTCCAAATTCTAAAATTTTCCTAAATTCGAACTTTGGAATCATATTTCCAAGTTTTAAATTTTTCTAAGTTCAAACATTTCTTAAATCAACACCTTTCTAAATTCAAATCTTTCCAAAATTAACTTTTTCCTAATGTGAAAACTTTTCTAAAATGAAAACTTCCTTAAGTTGGTACTTTCCTAAAATGGAACTTTCCTATTTTGAATTTTTTCTACTTGAAAGCTTTCTTAAATCCAATCTTTCCTAAACCCTAACTTTCTAAATTCTTTCAAATCAAATATTCAAGTCAAATCTTTTCCAACCACTCCAAGTCAAGTGTTTCTAAATTAAATCAAATCCTTTTCAAATCTTTCCTAAATCCCATCTTTCCTCATTCTAAGTTTTTTAAAATCAAAACTTTTCTTAATCCAACTTTTCAAGATCAAATCAAATCCTTCCAATTCAATTGCATGCTTCAACTCTAGGTTACCTAAGTCCTAGGATACCTAAACCTTAGTTCAACTCTAACCCTAAAATTGGAAAGCTTCTACTATTTTCTAAACCAAGATGGTCTTCAAACTTTAATCTCAATCAAAATGTTTTCAAAGCCTAACTCAATCTTTTCCCAATCAGGTCCAAGTTCTCCTGCAAAGTTTAATCTTTCCGAATCAAAATGAATTTCAAAATCCTCAAGTTCAATTTCAAGTTTAAGTCAATTCCAAGTTCAATTTCAATTCTAAGTTCAATTTCAAATCAAAGTTCAATTTCAAATCTTCTATTCAAAGTTCAAATTAAACCTTTTTCAAATCAAACCTTTTTCAAATCAAACCTTTTCAAGTTAAAATTTTCAAAAACCTCAAAGTGTCTATTTTCAATCGAACTCTTATCCAAACTACGACTGACCTGATTCCCAACAAATGGAAACGTAGGCAACCCTCATGGGTGCGGCCACAATTTTGTTGAAGTTTCTAATTTCACAAGCTTTTTTATGTTTCCAATTCTATAAAATTTTTCAAGCTTCAAATCTATTTTCAAAATCAAGTCTTTTTTTTCTTGCACTTGCATATCATGCATCATATCAAACTTCTTTCTAAAACTCTTTTCAAAGTGGATAGAATTGGGCAATGGATAATTAGATATTCTAAATGAGTAAACCTAGGGTGAATAGACATGTAAGTACCGCAAGGGTGAGATAGGGTGATAGGCTAATACATCTTTCCTATATGTAACCGATCTCCAAACCTAGAATAACTGTTTTCAAAGACAAAAAATGGAGTTATTTTAAAAAAGGGCTTAAATTTTTTCAAAGGTTGCCAAACAACCTGTTTTTCAAAAAAACCCATTCTTGAGAAAGTTTTTCAAAACCATTTAAAAAACCTTAAGTTTAATTTTCGGATTACACTCAGTTTTAGGTGACCTAACTCATCTTAACAAAGTTAGGTGGAGGCTCCAAATCATTTTCAAAAGCCCTTTATCACATCAATTTTCAATTCAAACCTAGTAGCACGTGTCCTTCTAGGAGGATGAGGTCTAACAAGGGAGTACCATGTTTTCTCACTTGTGTGTTTTTCTTGAGTGCGAAAAATCGGGGAGTGATAGCTGGTGAATCCATTGGGGACGCTTAGAGGGTCAGGCCACTGTCATGTCTCTTCACCCTCACTCATCTAGAGTCTTCAATTAATTTGTACAATTGTATCCAGTTCAAAATTTTCAAAATCAAACTTCTCAAAGTTGTTTTCAAAAACATGTCATTGTTTGCTTCCAGTTACATTCAATCATGCTATCTTGCATTAAGTTTGTCATTCAAGTGCTGGCTTTTTGCATCTTTATTTGTGAGCACCTCATTTTTGCCCGCTCAGCAATCTCAGGTCCGTTCGGACTCACAATCAAACTGACACAAACATATTCAAGTCAAAATCAATTTTCCAGACTCAATCCAATCAATCAATCACTTCGCGGCCTATCGAGCCTAACAGAGGCAAAATAACAAAAATACTCTTTTGGCATTGCACAGTCCATTTCTAGTAGACACGTCTTCCTAGAGATAGTAAGTCTTCATTTCAATCTCAAGTCCAATTCCAAGTCTTGTTTTAATTTAAATCAAATCTTGCACGCCTTTTGAGAAAATTAATCTCTCAAGCGCTAAGTCTATCTAGCTCGGCACGTTTTTTGAGAAAACTCTTTGGAACAGTAAGTCTTTTTAAACTTGTAGACCAGGATGAAACCAAAGTCCCTGATATGGTAGAATGGTCCACCTTTGGTGTCTGCTAACTCGCCAATGAAGAATGTCCATTATTTAGCACGTCTTTCGAGAAAGTTGATTCCTTAGACGATAAGTCCATCTAGCAGCTTCCAATGATCAGACAGTCTTCGAAATAAATGCCCACCTTCAAAGTGACGGAAACACTCGCAAACATCGCAATTGTCAGAGTGGTGGAAACACTCATAAACAGGTCAACATTGGGAATTGCCAGCAAAACCCCAATGTCACGGGACTAAACTCACCTCTTGGCGGTGACACGTTTACCAAAGGACGTGATACCTTTGGAATCCAACTCATCATAGGCTGCCAGAGTGACGAAAACACTCAAAACCTGGGTCAACACCAGTGCTTGCTACCCCACTCGAGTAAAAAATGACCAAATTGTCCCTTGGGCCTTTTTCAGCATGCTTCTCGAGAAAGTACCTAAGTCCTCAGAGCGATAAGTCCACCATTCCAAGATCGTCCCAAAGATGATCCAGTATGTTCAAGTGCCTTCTAGTTGGTTCCAAACCAATTTCGAGACCCTTTGGTCAAAATGATAATTTTGCCCCTAGGCAGCCAAGCAGTTCAGGGAGCCACACTAGCTCTGGGTATCAAATTGCTTACCTCCCGATGATGTTTCTAATAGTATTCTCAATCTTCTAGCACATTTTTGAAACATTCCGAGTTCATTCCGGTAAGCCTGGTACAAAATGACTATTTTGCCCTTGTGGGTTGGTCGCCGTTTTCAACCACACCAGCTCTAGGTATCAAACCGAAAATTCCCCAAAACAGTCTAGATAGTGTTTCCAACCGTCAAGTCCTCTCATGAGTCATTCCAAGTCTATTCCGGTGGTTTTTCGGTCTAGTTGATCGTTTTGCCCCTAATGGCTCAATCGACCTTTCTAAACATTCCGGCATTGTTTTTCAAGCCCATTACCCCCAATACACTATTTCAAGGGTTTCTACCCATTTCCGACATTTCGGATCATTCCCGGCCTCTTAAACACTCCCGGACGTTTCAGAGTCACTCCTAGTGGAACCATGCCAAAAATTACATAGTAATTAGTAGTACAGGGGCCCAAATCTTTTGCCTTGCGCATCAAGGGTCGAAAGATATGTTTCTTGCCACCCTTAAAACCTTCCTAAATGGATGGCACCACTAGAAGTCGAGCAAAGCCATATTGGCATGGCGCCACTCCTAGTGGCGCGAGTAAGAAATTTGCCATGGTGCCACTGTAATAGGCTTTAGGCTATTCTTGTGTCTATAAATACAAAGCCTCCTCCTGCGTGAAAAGGGTCCACAAACTCAGTCGAAAACTCTGCATTTCAAAATACAGAGCTCGAAGTCTCTCTAAACCCTAGCTCCTTCTAGTCTCTTCAAACCCTAGCCTTCATACACTTTAACCCTAGCTTATACACACTCTATACACTCATACACAAGCCTCCAAAGCCTCCCTTGAAGACTCAAAGTGCTACAACTTGGAAGCTCTCAAAGATCAAGCAAAGCCAAGCAAACAAAGTAAGCAAAATAAGAAGAAGATAAGGTAGGCTCTCTCTTTTTTTTTATGTACTTTCCCCCTCTCTCTTCTTCCTCCTAACCCACTTGAATTTTCTTCTATTTTAATCCTCTATCTTCTACCCCCCTTTCTTGCATGCTTGTAATAAGGGACTCCCCAATTCATGTATAGGAAGAACTGTTAAAAGTCACCGTATCGGGAGCTTTCTTCTAGTTCAACCTTAGATAATATGGATTCAGCCCCCTTGATTATTTGGTGAAGCATAACCTTGTATGTTCACAACCTTACTTACATTGTGCATATCATACATCCATTCAAAATTATTTTCAAAAATTGTTTTCAAAACTTGCATCAAAACTCTCTTTCAAAGTTACATTCAAAATCACTTTTTCAAAACAGTTTTTCAAAATCACAACTTTAAAGTGATTCTAGCCATTCTATGATTAGGGTTGTTTTAAGAAAGAGTTATATTCATTGTGACAATTAAGGTCCATATTTTGGGTGTAAACCCTAAATTATTTTTCATCAAAACCACAATCTTAAGATGATTCTAGTCATTCCATGGTTAGGGTTGTTTTGGGAAAGTGTTGTCCCGCCCCGGTTTTTAGGTGTCCAATGTCCTTTCGGCTTGGAGACCCTAAAGCACGAAACTTTGTCACTAGAACTCGTCCCCCTAGAAGGACAAGTGCGACTAGGTTAGAAAATTAATTTGACTAAGGGCTTTTTAGAAAAATAGGAGTCGCCACCTAACTTGATAAATGTGAGTTAGGGCACCTAAAACTAAGCGTTAATCCGAAAATTAAACCTAGAGTTTTTGAAAAAGGTTGTTGAAAACTCCCTCAAGAGAAGGTTTTTAGGAAAATAGGTTGTCTGGCAACCTGTTGAAATGCTTAAGCCCTTTTTGAAAATAACTCCATTTTGGTCTTTCAAAAACAGAAATCTAAAGTTCGGGGGTTGGTTACGTGTAGGGAAGATATCCTAAGATCATCACCCTACCCCGCCCTTTCGGTACCTACATGTCTAATCACCCTTTTGTTCACTCACTAGAATAACCGGTTACCATGGTCCATTTTATATCCACTTTTTGGAAAATGAGGTTTAGTCATCACTTTTTGGATGAATAATGCATGATGCAAGTTTTGGAAGACGTTTGAAAATAATGGAGGTTTTAAAAGAGTTTGGGATGGAAACTTTGATTTGATTGGAATTTTTGAAAAAGGGATAGGAGTTGAAATAAAAGTTATGACCGCACCATTTTAGGTTGCCTACGTATCTCATTTGGCGAGAATCAGGTCATTCATAATTCGGGCAAGAGCCCGACGGAAAATAGACGCATTATGGCCTTTGGACGGTTTATAGACACTTTGGGGTCTTTGGAAAAGTTTAAGACACTTTGAGGTCTTTGGATAAGTTTAAAAAACTTTGTGGTCTTGGAAGTTTTGACTTGAAATTGGAAGCGAAGTGTTTTGAAAATGCTTTTTGATTGACTCTAAGGGAGTTTTGGAAAAATGATTTGGCATGACTCAAGAGAACTTGAAAGTGTTTTTGGAGTTTTGTTTTGAAATCCTTGGAGGCGTGACTTTAGAATGTTTTGATGAATTAGTTTTTGAAAGTGGTTTTTGTAAGTGGCTAAATGTTTGGAATCCTAACATGGACAACCTTAGAGGTTATTCTTGATTTATCACTTGTCCTTGGAATCCCTAACCATGAGAGGGCTAAGGACACCTTAGGTTTGTGACCCTTTGAAAACATCTTTGAAAAGGTGTTGAAGATGGAGTGTAGGAACATAAGAAGAGTGTATGGAGTTGGGTTTTTGAAATCATGGGGTAGGAGGTTTTGGAGGAATAGGTTATGAGGATAATTTGAAGGTTTGAATGATCATTTGAAAAATGGTTCAAGAGTTGGAACCTTGAACTGTATTGACCTTGGTTGGGGTTAGCCTAGGGTTAGAGGGAACCTAAAGTTAACTAACTTGGGTTAGGTTGACCTAAGGTTAAGAAGACTTAGGGTTAACCAACTAGGGTTAAGTTAACCTAAGGTGAATGAACTAGGGTCAAGTTAACCTAGGGTTGGACAACTAGGGTCAAGTTAACCTAGGGTTTGGTAACTAGGGTCAAGTTAACCTAGGGTTGGACAACTAGGGTCAAGTTTACCTAGGGTTGGTCAACTAGGGTCAAGTTAACCTAGGGTTAGGCAACTAGGGTCAAGTTAACCTAGGGTTTGATAACTAGGGTCAAGTTAACCTAGGGTTAGGTAACTAGGGCTAAGTTAACCTAAGGTTAGGTAACTAGGGTCAAGTTAACCTAAGGTTAGATTGGAGAATGGTCTTGAAAGTTGTTTTGATGCATTCTTGGAAAGAGTTTTGAAATCAAAATATGATATGCAATGGACTTTGGTTGGCAATCTTTATGAAGATCATTTCCATGAAAATTTTGACTCTAGTCAAGAGTATGGTTTATGTGGTTAGTGATTGGAGACCATTCCAAGGAAGGTTTCCTTATGGCCATTATCACCAATATCTTGACAAGAGTATATGGGGTTAAAATTCAACATAATAATGGTAATTTTTAGAGAATCATTTTTTATGCAAAGATGGGGAGAATGCATTTTTGAGATCATCTTTGGAGAAGGATTTTGAAAACCATTTTTCAAGGGAACCATTCCATCAAGAAAGGGTTCATATGGCCAATAAAAGGGAGACCACTCAAGAGAGGGTTCTATGGGGCCATTCCAACCACTAAACTTGAGAGAATAGAAACCATAGAATTTAAAGAGTTTGAACATCATCCTTAGGTGATCATAAAGAGGAAAGGGAACCATTCTAACAATTTAGGGCTCCTATGGCCAATATAAAGGGAGACCACTCAAGAGAGGGTTCCATGGGGCCATTTTAGCCACTAAATTTGAGAGAATGAAAACCTTGAAAATTAAGAAATTTGAAAGCAACTTTTATGCAAGTTGAAATACAATGATGCAAAAATGTGAATTAAGGGGTTAAGAGAGACCTTCTAAGGTATGACTCCTAAGGTCTCATCCTAGACTTCAAGGGACCAACTCTTGGAACAATTTTTGAAGGACATGTACAACTTGGAAATGTCATGAAATTAAGAGCAATGTAAGCATTGTGGGATATGGCAATAAACATAAAATGAAGCCAAACATACAAGGCATGATCAAAATAATATGCAAGGGGTCATAATTCACATACAAGGCTTTTAGGCTTCACCATACAAACAAGGGGCTTTTAGGCCATACCATCTTAAAGTAGGCTAGTGAGAGGTCCCCCTACACGGTGGCTCTTACTTGCTTTCCTCTAGGCATGATCTAGGAGCCCTCTTGGCTCAAGCATGCAAGAAAGGGGGGTTGAAGATGGGGGTTAAAATAGAGAATAGACTAAGTAGGCTAGGAAGGAGAAGAGGAGAGTGGGGGAGACCAAAAATATAAAAGGGATACCACCTTTTGCCTTCAACACTCTTGTAGTCTTCAATAGATGTTTTGATTGGAGCTTGAGTGACTTCAAGAAGGCTTGAGAGGCTTGAGTGGAGTGTATAAGTGTGTGTAAGGCTTTGTGTATGGAGTGTATAGGCTTAGAGAGGTAGAATCTAACCTAAGTGTTGGAGGGAAGGAATATATATAGAGATTCGAGTTTCTAGAGTGATTTTAGCAGAGTTTCGTATCAATTTCGGACCTGGAATATGCAAGGGGGGAGGCCTCTATTTATAGGCAATCTGGAACAGACCATGGGCATGGCCAAATTTTGGCCATGCGCATGTCCCACATACGCAGTTACTGTTCCATTGCTAGAATAACACGTGGCACCCTATGTATTGATTAAATCTCGACCGTTGATTGAAAGTCGGTCGATCTGAACAAAATTTGAGCGCATGTAGCATACGCTCCATCATTGGGAAGAATTGCCCAAACTTTATCTCGATAATTGGGTCAAATGGGAAGGTTCCAGGGGAATCGATCGCACTCGGGATGCTCCCCTAGTGCATCCGATGAACTTTCATGTTTTCGAAATGTTTGAATTGCGTTTGGAGATGTGTGATATCGTCTCGGGAAGTGTGCCAAAAGTACACTTTTGCTGAGCGTCTATGGTACGCTCCGGGGGTTTTTGAAAGTGGCTATTTTCGTTTGATGTGATCGAGGCCTTCGAGAAGCGATCTATTCGATCGGACCGTTCCGATGGAAGGTACACTGGAAATACTTTCTAGAATTCCCAAATTTACGCATTTCTCAAGTCGTTTGACGGTGCGTTTTGATTAGGGAATCGAAGAAAAAGTCAACATTGGCGGAGCGTCTGCGAGATGCTCCAGGGGTTGTTGAAAGTTGTAGTTTTCGCACCGTACGATAGAGGGCTTCGGGAAGTGATCCATTCGATCGAACCGTATCGGTGGAAAGATATATGGACGAGCTTTCGAGAATTCCCTAATTTACGCGTTTCTCAAGTCGGTTGACGGTGCGATATAATCAAGGAATCGGGAGAAAAGACAATTTAAGCAGAGCGTCTGTGAGACGCTCCAGGGAACTTTTATCAAGTCGTGTGAGTTTAGTGTCGTAGGGTGTTCTTGGGGTTAAACAAGGGTGCATGGTGAAACCCTCGCTCGAAATCCCAAGGTCGGTGCTGTTTCGGGGCATTTTCGCATTTCCAGGGGCAAAACGGTCATTTTGACCGGAGCTGGCTGGAAATGATCAGGAATGGTCTGGTATATTGTGTTAGGCGTGTAGGGCTATTCAGGGATGGTTTTGAGAGAATCCGTTGCCGTTCAGCGGGGTTTGTGCCATGCTGAGTTGTTCAGAGGCAAAATGGTCATTTTGACCAGAGTGAGCCGGAATAGGATCGGATTCGGACCAAATGGCGTGCGGGGGACACCCGATGGTTTGACAACATTTGGAAGGATGGACTTATCATATTGAGGGATTTTGAACTTCCCCAAAACGTGCCTGGAGACCCAAGGGGTAGATTTGATCATTTTTCACCGAGTCGGGCTAGTAGGCGCCAGTGTTGACCTAGGTGTTGGTTCCCGAGACCGCCCGGGCTCGGAAAACTACCTGTGCGGTGTTGGTCTCTAAGAATGCCTAGTCTTAGAGGGCTACCTGTAAGGGTAGTGTTGGTTCCTGAGAACGCATGGTCCCAGAAAGGTACCTAGAAGGGTGGTGTTGGTCTCCGAGAACGCTTGGTCTCGAAGAACTACCGAATGACGGACATTCTAAATTGGTGGGCTAGCAGGCGCCAGAAGTGAATCGTCTAGAATTTTTGATAAGGTGTTGGTCCCCGAGATCGCCCGATCTCGGGAAGCTACCTGGATGGCGTCGGTTTTCGGGACCGCCCGGTCTAGAAAACTGCCTGGAATAATGGTGCTTAAGGCTCCAGCGGATCCTTGTGGACCCGAGAAGCGACCAGTTGACTGGATTGGAGATTGAAAGGCTCGTCTTGAGCTTGCATGTGCTGTGATGTTGGAAACCGAATCCGGTCGGGCCAGAGATTGCTTAGCGGGCAAAAATGGGGTGCTTACAAGTGTGATATTCAATGGGATCATATTGGTCCATATTTCAAATCTATGATGTTTTCAAAACCACCAACTTAGAATGGTTCTAATCTCTTTATGGTTAGAATAGTTTTAGGAAAGTGAGATATTCAACAGATTTCAAAAGTCCATAGTCAAGTCCCTTTCCAAAATTGCTTCTCAAAATTTCTTGCCAAAAAACTCTCTTCAAATCTCCTTCCTAGAAACTCTCATCAAAAGGTTTACTTTTCAAAATCTCTTTTTCTTGGAGTTCAAGTCAAGCCCTAGAATCCATGGTTAGGAAACCTTAAATCTCTTTCCTAAAAACAAGACTTCCTCTTTTGTTTCAAATCATAGGTTCCCAAAATTATCTTTTACATCAAATCCTAGATTTCCAAAATCTCTTTTTCTACACCAAATCATAGGTTTTCAAATCCTAGATATCCAAAATTCAACGTTTCTAATTTCATGTCAAATCCAATCTTTGATTTATGAAACTAAGTCAAATCCTTGGATTTTGGAAACCAAATCAAATCATCTATTTTTTGAAATAAAATCTAATCTTCTAATTTAGGGAATAGGAATCAAATCTTTCTAAATTCAAAACTTTCTTAAATTGGAATCTTTCTAAAATCATAACTTTTCTAAAATCAACACTTTTCTAATTTGGCACTTTCCTAACATGGAACTTTCCTATTTTGAGACTTTCTTAATTTAAAGCTTTCCAAAGTCCAATATTTCCTAAACCCTAACTTTCCAAATCATTCCAAGTCAAGTGTTTTTAAATCAAATCAAATCTCTTTCTAAACCTTTCTTAAATCCAACTTTTCTAATTCGAACCTTTCCTAAATCCAACTTTCTAAGATCGATCCTTTCAAATCTAAATAAAATCTTTTCTAATTCAAGTGTATGCTCCAACCCTAGGTTATCTAAACTCTAGGATACCTAAACTCTAGTTCAACCCTAACCCTAAAGTTAGGAAGCTTCAACCCTTTCCTAGAACTCTTTTTTAAAACTAAGATGGTTTTCAAACTCTAGCTCAAGCCAAAGATGTTTTCAAATCTCAATCTTTCAAAATTGATTCCAAGTTCAATTTCTAATCTTCTATTCCAAGTTCAAATCAAACACGTTTCTTTTCAAATCAAACTCCTTTTCAAATCAAACTCTTTTCGAATCAAATCTTTTCAAATCAAACTTTTCAAAACCTAAAAGTGTCTATTTTCAATCCAACTCTTATCCGAACTACAACTGACTTGATTCCCAACAAAGGGATACATAGGCAACCCTCATGGGTTCGTTCATAACCTTTTTCAGGTTTTCAATTCCACAACCTTTTTTAAGTTTCCAATTCCATAATCTATTTCTAATTTCTAAAACCTTCTTTCAAATCTATTTTCAAAGTCAAGTCTTCTTTTCAAATCTATTTCCAAAATCAAATCTTTTTCTTGCATTTACATATCATGCATCATATAAAGTCTTTTCAAAGTAGATAGTATTGAACATTTATTAATCAAAGATTATAATGAATGAACCTAGGGTGAATAAACATGTAGGTACCGAAAGGGTGGGGTAGGGTGATGGCTTAGTGTGTCTTTCTACACTTAACAAACCTCCGAACCTAGAATCATTATTTTGAAAGACCAAAATGGAGTTATTTTTAAAAAGGACTGAAAAATTTTCAAAGGTTGCCAAACAGCCTATTTTCTTAAAAATCCTTAGTTGAGAAAGTTTTGCAAACCTTTTCCAAAACCCTAATTGTAATCTTCAGATTGTACTTAGTTTTAGGTGATCTAACTCACCTTAATCAAGTTAGGTGGAGACTCCAAATTTTTTCAAAAGCCCTTAATCAAATCAATTGCCAATTGAAACTTAGTTGCACTCATTCTTTTAGGAGGATGAGTTATAACGAGAGAGTATTATGTTTTTCTCACTTGTGCGCATCTTCCTTGAGTGCGAAAAATCGGGGTGCGATAACTGCTGACTCCACTGGGGACGCTTAGAGGGTTAGGCCATTGTCATGTCCACTCAACCCCACCTATTTGGAGTTTTTGATTAATTTATCCAATTCTATCCACTTCAAACTTTCAAAATCAAACTTTTCAAAGCTGTTTTTGAAAACATGTGATTGCTTGCATTCAATTACATTCAATCATTCTATCTTGCATTAAGTTTGTCATTCAAGTACTGACTTTTGCATCTTTATTTTTGTAGGTGGACCTTTGTTCACATATTTATTTTACGTTATATTAACTGCCATGTATGTCATGAGAGTATGGAATGGACAGGATGGATGGAAGTTGTTGGGCCCTTTTCTCTGCTTTTCAAAAATTTCACACACACTACATTGTGCACAAGCATTTGCATACTTGCATTCTACCTTAATATGTCCCTTCTAGTTAGAAGGGGGAATGGTATATTAGTTGTGGGCAAGATGTTGTGTTAGTTTCTTCGCTCACAAAATCTTGATAGTTCCCCTGCTTGGATCACCAACTAATAATGGCACCACCTCAGGGAGTGGGCCTAGGTTTAAAGATTTAGAAATCGAGCCTTCTTAGGAATCATTAGTAAACCATCAACCTCATGCTCATATAGACACCATGCATAGTCGAACCTCTGCCGGATTTAAGACATGCACGTCGATTTCAAAACCATGGAGGAAAGGGCGACTGCTTTACTTTCCTTTAAGCTTGTCTATTCCTATTGTTATAATGCTTACATTTCTACTGTTATAATGCCTGTATAACTGCTCATGCATCTATGTTTACTTTACAATTGCATTCTCTCTCTCTACTCTATGCATACATGTTCATGCATTTGATATTCCATGTCAAGACAAGAGTTCCAAAATAACTCAAGTCACTGCATCTTCATGCATATGATCAACCCAAAGAGAGTGATGCCAAGTTAACCTACCAAAACCCTAAGGGTTCCCACGTAACCCTAAGGACTCACTGCATGCATTTCAAGTCATTCAATAAGAGGGGCCCCCAATCCCTCTATGCCCATGGAGATAGGGTTGCCAAGAAGATAAGGGGCAATCAAACAAGGTCTCTCAACGGCCTCCTCAATATCAAGTTGAAAGAACACAAATCCAAAGACTCAAGAGTAGTTTAGGATCTCAAATTTAAAAGTAGATTGGTGGAAGTCCCAAGGAAATTGTTCCCTCTCCCCCTTTTAGAAAATATTTCAATTATATTGTATTTAAACTCCAAAGTTCAATGTACTTCTTTATTTTTCATGAATGAATGAATGTATGTTCCCACTCAAACGGTAAGGTATCTGCATATAGGGGCAAAACCCTTATCTCCAAAAAGTGAGCCAAATGTATCATGTTTAGTTTCCCTCTCAAAGTAGGGCCACCCCTAGGACATACGTTGCATAAAAACTTTCAAATTAAAACACTAACTTATCTATTGTTTCTCGTCTTCTATCCTTTCCCCCTCCTCTCTGAGCACTTAGAGAACCGAAGGCAAAAGCAAGATAAGAAAGGGGTCTTCTAAACCATTCATTTACTATTATCATGCTGCTTGCATCTTCACTTCCATTATGCTCATGCATCTATATCTATTCCAAGACAAGAGTTTCCAGAAACTCAAGTCATTGTATTCTCATGTATTTAATTAACCGTAGAGAGAAAGGGGCAATCCAATCTCATATTAATCAAATCTATCAAAACTCTTAAGGGTTCCTCAACCTTAAGGATTTATGGCATGCATAAAACCATGTCTTGAGAGAGGCCCAAATCCCTCTCCGTCCATGGAGGCAGGATTGCCCAAACAAAGAAACATCAACCGGCTCATGCTGAAGAGGTATTATATTGCATAATAGGGGCAAAATCCCACCTCCAAATAAACTCATCATCATACCTAGATTCTCTAAAAAAAGGGACCTCTATAGGACATACATTGCATAAAACCTTCAACACCACATGCTAACTACATTTTATTTTTCTTTTTTTTTTTCCAGGTCAAGGAGCATAACTGAACTCATAGAACCCCTCCAATATCTAAACCAATTCAAACACATGTAAGGATGAGCCCAGTTATTGGATGAGGCCTAACCCACATTAAAGAACAAGAAGGAGTGGACCATCCATCCCCAAGATGCTCTTTCTTAGCCATCATCTCGGCACCATGTTGCCACCCAGTTCGCAAGCTTAGCCACCTTTGGGCAATCAGATGCAACACACAACAAAGGGAGTATGGAAGATGCCGGCATGATTCCAAAACCTATCTGAGGGGCTATCCCAGAAAAGGGGGATTTGTTTCAAACCCATCTTTCAACTTGTAATTCAAAATTTGAGCGTGAAAACAACATCATATGATAAAAAAGATTCAAAATTTTCATGTTTATATCAACTATCTCATTGCATTCCGTGAATGATGTTTTCTTTTAAGGATTTCGTTTGAAATGTTTTACCTTGACTTGGAGGATGGGATAGCATAAGCACCACTCTCAGAAAAAGCAATCTATGACTCCGAAAAGACGGAAGAGGGAAATAGGAAGTGCATAGAGAGGGAAAATACAGAAGGGTAACAGATGAATATCAATCATGTAGCTCGTAATGACCCCTAAAGGACGTCCTGACAAAGCAACAAGTAGCTACACCCTCAAAAGGAAGATTAGCGCATATTAGCAAGCATGGGATGACTGAATCTTTGAAAAAAAATCAAAACCAAAAAGATTTTTGATAGTATTTGACTTACATATGCACAATCACTGGGGCAAATATTCAATTATGAACAGATTGATGTGCATGCTTGTTTGAGGTTGAATCTTGTGTGCATGATCACTTACATAAATATGAGTCAACGGTTTTAGTGATGTTTACCATATTGGTGTTTCATGTTTATCTTAATGCATACTTCTTGAGACTTCTTAGAATATGGAATCTGCCTTTATGATCTATTTTAAATGGTTCCACCATTATTAAATATTTTTGGATTGTCTCACACCTAGATTGACCTTTTGTCGATTCCCTCTCTCATCACTTATGGAAAGGGCTACCAGTGAGTCTGAGTGCAACTACCATTATTATATGACAAGAGGAGAAGGCTACCTACTCGTGTGTGAAAGCTGCCATAATTTTACATTTTAATATTTCCATAATTGGAGAGATAGGATTGAAATTCAATTAAAAAAAAAAAAAAAAAAACAAAAAACAAAAAAAAAAAAAAACAAGAAATAAGAAGAAGAAGAAGAGAAGAGCAAACCAAAATCATGGGATGAGACAGGTTTGACTTCTAGGTGTGTTAATCCGTGAGCCATTAAACATGGTATGCCATCCTAGATCACGCCTAGGGGCTGTATTCTTATTAGTCTCAATGAAGTTCACACTTACACCACTACATTGTCACTGATATGGTCTTGATCATCTCACGAACAATTGTGCTCATTTTGTGTAGTTTCATGCATATTTGATGTTGATCTTTTTAAGCTAAACTGCATCTTGATATTCATAAATCTATATTTGTCTTCATTGATTGATCATGTCTTTATAGGGTCCTTATAATTTGAAAAGTTCAATAGTTGTACCAAACATTGGGCTTGCCTGCACTTCTTAATAACTTTTAAGGTCTTCTCGAATTGAGGAAGGAAGTTACATGTTGCTTTGCCAAAGAGCGATGCTGATTGTCATTTAAGAGAGTCCACCGATCCAAAGAAGAGTCTTAAAAGAAATTGAGAGATCCACTAAAAGAGTTTTTCCTTCCAACTAGAGAGAGGGGGAAAAACTAGTCAATGGTTTGAATTTCAAAGAGTGGTGCAAGTACTATCACATCCTAATAAGACAAGGATGAAATTAAAAAGGGAAATCCCAAAAGAGAAACTGAAGTTCAAAAGACTGCCTGATTCGAGGATATAACACTCATAACTAAACATGAACTCTGAGGCAAACCCAAGGAGGTATGCACCCATTCTCATCCATATGTAAAATATATGCATTCATAAAAAAGTATGACATGCATTTAATTCCAATCCTGTATGTACATTTTGGTATATGCATTCATAAAAAAAGTATGACATGCATTCAATTCCATTATTTTATGTGCATTCATTAAAAAGCATGACATGTATTCAACCATTTACCTGTGCATTTTTAGAATTGGTATAAATAAACTGTTTTTGCACAAAAACTTATTTTATGTTTTTTTCTTTCTCTTAAATAGGAAACAAGGAACGAAGCAAAGTGCAAAAAGGAGCTAAAAAAAAAAAAACCCACCCTGTGACCAAGTAACCTTAGACATCTCTAGCACTGGAACACATCTCAGAAAGCTCAGACTGCTATAGCCAATAAGAAACAGAGAGTGGAGCAATGGCCCACCCTTGACCTCCCCATTCAACCTTGAGCTTTCTTAGAGGAGCGTCATTCTGCCAGACGAAGTGTCGGTTTAAGAAGTAGCAATTTCAAGACATCAACCTTAGATTTTCCCATAGGAGCATCGTTTTACAAGATGGAGTGTTGGTTTAAGAAGTAGCAGTTTCAAGACATCAACCTTGGATTTCCCCAGACGAGTATCATTCTGCCAGACAAAGCATCAATTCCCCCAGAAGAGTATTATTCCACCAGACGAAACGCCAGACATCGACCATAGGGCCTCCTCCAAAAGCTACCTCAATCTCAACCTTAGCAATCAACTCTAGCAGGGGCAGTCTCAACATCTCCAATAGCCTCATCTGGGGCATCTTCTATAGTGGCCCTAGCGAGGCCACTCTCTCCTCATCAGCAGCACTAGTCCTCTACACGACCAAGGTAGATCTCATTATTGCCTCCGGTGTAGATCATTGTCTCATGCGTCAGTCACCTAGACAAGCCCCAGCTCAGATTCAACGTCAATCAGTATGGTCATCCGAGCATGCCAATCATCCCTATCAGCCCAAGCATCAACAACAGTAGTCCCCTCTTCAGTCAGAGTAGCTCTCGTTGTCGCCAGTTAAGCTTTCAGTCATGCCCCCTCAACTCCAGATTTAGTCAACAAGGCAACCTCTTATGCATCAATCATCTCGAAGGTAAGGTAGAGAAAAAAGAAAAATGTAAGAACTCATCAACCCGAAGAATATGTAAGTAAAAAAAAAAAGAGAATACATCAAAAAAGAAGATGCACAAGAAAAAGAAAAAAAAAAAGTTTAAAGAATTTGAAGTTCCAAGTTGAAATGAATTTTCTACACTGTTTCTTTAAAATGTTTCACCTTTCAACTTCAAATGATTTTTCTAAACGTTCCCCTTCAAAAGATTTCAAATTTCAAGTCAAAATGAATTTTCTAAGTCAAAACAAATTTCCTAAACATTTTGCTTTAAAAGAAAATCAAAAGTTTAAAGTTTCAAGACAAAACAAATTTTGCAAAATGTTTTGCTTTAAAAAACAAAATTCAAGTTTCGAGTCAAAATGAATTTTCTATACATTTTGTCTTCAAAGAGTTCAAATTTCAAGTCAAAATGAATTTTCTATATATTTTGTCTTCAAAAATTTAAGTTTCGAATCAAAATGAATTTTTTTACACATTTTGTCTTAAAAACAATTCAAGTTTCGAGTCAAAATGAATTTTCTAAACATTTTGTCTCCAAGAGTTCATAGTCTCAAGTCAAAACGAATTTTTTACATTTTGTCCGAGTTTCAAATCAAAATAGTTTCTAAATTTTTTCCCTCTAAAATGTGCAACTCATAGTCAATTCTTAGGCCTCTTAACCTTCCCCTTCCAAAGTTATTTCACAATCAAAATCCGAAGTTCGTGTCAAAATTAAATCTCAAAATATTTCCATCAAAATCCATCTCAAAACTTTTCTAAGTTTCTTCTGCAAAAGATTTCTACTCCAATCAAGTTTTAAGGTTTTCTAAAAATTCTTCTTCTAAAACGTCTTCTTCAAAATCAATCCTCAAAAATTTCAAGGTTTCAAATTCTCTAAAATTTCTTCCTTCCAAAGTTTCTATCAATTTCGAAGTTTTCTAAATCCCAAAATCTATTTTAAAAATTTTTTGTAAGTATTTTCCCTCAAAAGTTTTATCCAAAATTTTATTTTCTAAAATTTTCTTTCAATAGTTTTATTCTAGGAGCCCCTGAGTTTTTCGGGGCCTTCTCTACCAAAAAGGCCCCACATTCAAAGGTTTTACCTATTTTTTCCATAAAAAAAGATTTCATTTCAAAATTTCCAACTCTTTCGTCATTTAAAAAATTTCATTCGAGTTTCTCGGGGTCTTCTCTGTAAAAAAGGCCCTACTCTCAAATGTTTTATCCCTTTTTCTTTAAAAAAAAAAAAAACATTTCTAGGGTTTCCCATGCTTTATCCTTTAAAATTTTCGTTCTAAAAAAATGTTCCTAAAATTTTCAAAATTTTGTTCGCAAAAAGTGTTATTCCAAAATCGAATTCTAGGTTCTCCAAACTCTTTCCTTTAAAAGTTTTATTTCAAAATTCTAGGTCTTAAAATTTTTTTCTCAAAAATTTTATTCCAAGTTTCAAAGGTTTTTCAAACTCTTTCAATTCAAATCCAAATAAATCAATTTTTGAAAGCAATTTCAAAATCATTTCAAACAATCAGCTTAAATTTTAAAAATCATTTCAAAAATTAAGTTTTCAAATTTCAAGATTTCAAAAATCAAGATTCCAATTACTCCAGTCTTCAAGAGTTTCCAAAGTCCGTCCCTCCGATCGTCTAGCGCTCAACATGTGATTCTTACTTTATCATTCTCTGTTTGTGACAAGCGAAGATATAAAAAGAGGGGCAGTTGTAAGCACCCCATTTTTTATTGCTCGACAATCTTTGGTCCGTTCAGACTCACATTCAAACAGACATAGACACATTCAAGTCAAAATTAATTTTTTAGACTCAATCCTATCAATCAATCACTTCGCGGGCCCACCAGGCCTAACAAATACAAAATGACCAAAATACCCTTTTGGCATTGCTCGGTCTGTTTCTTATTGGCAAGTCTTCCTAGAGACGGTAAGTCCCTATTCAATCTCAAATTCAATTCCAAATCTAATTTCAATTAAAATCAAATTCGACACGCCTTTTAAGAACGTTGATCCCTTAGGCGATAAGTCCATCGAGCCCAGCACATTTTTTGATAAAACTCTTCGGAATTGTAAGTCCCTTCAAACTTATTGACTGGGATGGAACCTAAGTCCTCGAGATGGTAGAACGGTCTACCTTTGGCGCCTGTTAGCCTACCAATGAAAAATGTCTGTTATTTGGCACGTCTTTCGAGAAAGTTGATTCCTAAGACGGTTAGTCCACCTAATAAGTTCCCGAGATTAGACCGTCTCTAGAATGAATGCACACCGTTAGAGTGACAAAAAACACTTGCAAACATTGCAACTGTCAGAGTGGCGGAGACACTCACAAACTGGTCAACATTAGGAATTGCCAACAAAACCCCTATGTACGGGACCGAACTCGCCTCTTGGCCGTGACACGTTTACCAAAAGATGATATACCTTCGGAACCTTACTCATCACAGATTGTTAGAGTGACCGAAACACTCAAAACCCAGGTTAACACCACTGCCTGCTAGCCTACTCTAGTGAATAATAACCAAACTACCCCTTCGGCCTTTTTTAGCACGCTTCTCGAGAAAGTACCTAAGTCTTCAGAGGGGTAAGTCCACCATTCCAAGATCGTCCTAAAGATGACCCGGCATGTTCAAGTGCCTTCCAGTTGGTTTCGAACCAATTTCGAGACCATGCGGTCAAAATGACCATTTTGCCCCTAGGCATCTAAGTGCCTCCAGCAACCACACCGGCTTTGAGTATCAAATCGGTTACCTCTTGAAGATGCTTTTAATAGTATTCTTAATCTTATAGCACCTTTTCAAAACATTCTAAGCCCATTTTGGCAAGCTCGGTGCAAAATGACCGTTTTGCTCCTAGTGGGCCAGTTGTCGTTTTCAATCACACTGGCTCTAGGTATCAAACCGACAATTCCCCGAAACACTCTAAATAGTGTTTCCAACCTTCAAGTCCTCTCATGAGTCATTCCAAGTCCATTCTGGTGGTTTTTCGGTCCAGTTGATCGTTTTGTCCCTAATGGCTCAGTCGACCTTTCCAAACATTCTGGCATTATTTTTCAAGTCTATTACCCCTGAAACACTATTTCAAGGGTTTCTACCCATTTTCAGCCTTCTAAATCATTCCAGGCCTCCTAAAACATTCCCAGACCTTCCAAAGTCACTCCTAGTGGAGCTAGTCCAAAAATTGCATGGCAGTCACTAGTACAACGACGAAAGATTTGTTTCTTACTGCCTTTAAAACCTTCCACTGCAATAGGCGCCAGGCTATTCTTGTGTCTATAAATACAGAGCCTCCCCCTATGTGAAAAGGGTCCGCAAAATCAGTCCAAAAACTCTTGCGTATTTGAAACAAGGAACACCCCAATTTATGCTTAGGAAGGATTGTTGAAAGTCACTATGTCGGGGGTTTTCTTCTAGTTTAACCTTAGACTATGTGGATTCGGCCCCCTTGATTATGTGGTAAATCCTAACCTTGTATGTTCACGACCTTACTTGTATTGTGCCTATCATACATCTATTCAAAATAATTCTCAAAAGTTTTTTTCAAAACTTACATAAAACTCTCTTTCAAACTTGCATTCAAAATCTATTTTTCAAAACTTGTAATCAAAATCATAACCTTAAAGTGATTCTAGCCATTCCATTGTTATGGTTGTTTTAAGAAAGTGTTATATTCATTGTGACCACCAAGGTCCTATTGTTGGTGTAAACCCTAAATTGTTTTTCATCAAAACCACAATCTTAAGATGATTCTAGTCATTCTATGGTTAGGGTTGTTTTAGAAACGTGTGATATTCAATGGGATCATATTGGTCCATATTTTAAATCTATGGTGTTTTCAAAACCACCAACTTAGAATGGTTCTAATCTCTTCATGGTTAGAATCATTTTAGGAAAGTGAGACATTCAAAAGATTTCAAAAGTCCATATTCAAGCCCCTTTCAAAAATTGCTTTTCAAAACTTCTTGCCAAAAACTCTCTTCAAATCTCATTCCTAGAAACTCTCATCAAATGATCTACTTTCCAAAAACTCTTTTTCTTGGAGTCCAAGTCAAGCCCTAGAATCCATGGTTAGGAAACCCTAGAAACAAGACTATTTCGTTTGCTTCAAATCATAGGTTTCCAAAACTATCTTCTATATCAAATCCTAGATTTCCAAAATCTCTTTTTTTACACCAAATCATAGGTTTCCAAATCCTAAATTTCTAAAATTCAACCTTTTCAATTTCATGCCAAATCCAATCTTTAATTTAGGAAACAAAGTAAAATCCTTCAATTTTGGAAACCAAATCAAATCATCTATTTTTTGAAATAAAATCTAATCTTCTAATTTAGGGAATAGGTATCAAATCTTTCTAAATTCAAAACTTTCCTAAGTTCAAACTTTCTAAATTCAAAACTTTCCTAAAGTAGAATCTTTCTAAAATCATAACTTTTCTAAAATCAACATTTTCCTAATTTGGCATGTTCCTAAAATGGAACTCTCCTGTTTTAAAACTTTCTTAATTCAAAGCTTTCCAAAGTACAATCTTTCCTCAACCCTAACTTTCCAAATCATTCCAAGTCAAGTGTTTTCAAATCAAATCAAATCTCTTTCTAAACCTTTCTTAAATTCAACATTCCTAATTCGAACCTTTCCTAATTTCAACTTTCCAAAATCGATCATTCCAAATCTAAATCAAATCCTTTCCAATTCAAGTACATACTCCAACCCTAGGTTATCTAAACCCTAGGATACCTAGACTCTAGTTTAACCCTAACCCTAAAGTTAGGAAGTTTCAACCCTTTTCTAAAACTCTTTTCTAAAACTAAGATGGTTTTCAAAATCCAATTCAAGTCAAAGATGTGTTTGAATCTCAATCTTTCAAAATTGATTCCAAGTTCAATTTCTAATATTCTATTCCAAGTTCAAATCAAACCCTTTTGTTCCAATCAAATCCTTTTCAAATGAAACTCTTTTCGAATCAAATCTTTTCAAATCAAACGTTTCAAAACCTAAAAGTGTCTATTTTAAATCAGACTCTTGTTTGAACTACAACTGACTTGATTCCCAACAAAAGGATATGTAGGAAACCTTTATGGGTGCGGTCATAACCTTTTTCAAGTTTTTCATTCCACAGCCTTTTTCAAGTTTCCAATTCCATAATATATTTCTAATTTCTAAAACTTTCATTCAAATTTCCAATCAAGTATTTTCAAAGTCAAATATTCTTTTCAAATCTATTACCAAAATCAAATCTTTTTCTTGCATTTACATATCATGCATCATATAAAGTCTTCTCAAAGTGGATAGTATTAGACATTTATTAATCAAAGATTCTAATGAGTGAACCTAGGGTGAATAGACATGTAGGTACTGAAAGGGCAGGGTAGGGTGATGGCTTAGTGTGTCTCCCTACACATAACCAGTCTTCGAACCTAGAATCACTATTTTTAAAGACCAAAATGGAGTTATTTTTAAAAAGGGTTTAAAACTTTTTAAAGGTTGCCAAACAACCTATTTCCTTAAAAATTCTCGCTTGAGGAAGTTTTCAAAACCTTTTCCAAAACCCTAAGTGTAATCTTCGGATTATACTTAGTTTTAGGTGACCTAACTCACCTTAATCAAGTTAGGTGGTAATTTCAAACTTTTTTCAAAAGCCCTTAATCAAATCAATTTATAATTCAAACCTAGTCACATTCATTCTTTTAGGAGGATGAGTTCTAATGAGAGAGTACTGTGTTTTTCTCACTTGTGTGTATCTTACTCGAGTGTAAAAAATTGGGGCACAACATTATTTTTGTAGGTGGAACTTTGTTCACATTTTATTTTATGTCATATTAACTGCTATGTATGTTATGAATGAATAGGATGGAATGGACAGGATGGATGGGTGTTGTTGGGCCCTTTCCTCCATTTTTTAAAATTTCACACACACTGCACATGCACTTGCATTTTTTGCCTGAATATGTCCCTTTTAGTTAGAAGAAGGAACGGTATATTAGTTATGGGTGGATGCTGTGTCAGTTTCTTAGCCTATGGCCTCTTGATGTTTCGCCCGCTTAGATCGCCAACCAATAGTGGCACCACCTCGGGGAGTGGGCCTAGGTTTGAAGATCTGGGAACCGAGCCTTCTCAAGAAGCATTAGTAAACCCTCAACCTTATGCTCATGTAGAGACCATGCATAGTCGAACCTCTGCTGGATTTAAGACACGCACGTTGATTTCAAATCCATGGAGGAAAGGGCAATTGCTTTACTTTCTTTTATTCTTGTCTATTCCCATTATTATAATGCTTGTATAAATGCTTATACATACATATTTGTTTTACAATTGCATTCCATCTCTCTTTATTCTATGCATACATGTTCATGTATTCAATATTTCATAACAAGTCAAGTGTTTCAAAGTACCTTAGGTCACTGCATCTTCATGTGTATGATCAACCCAAAGAGAGTGACACCAAGTTCACTCTCCCTTGCCTTAAACCTACCAAAATCCTAAGTTCCACGTAACCCTAAAGACTTATGGCATGCATTTCAAGTCATTTTATAGAAAGGGCCCTAATCTCTCTATACTCACGGAGACAGGGTTGCCAAAAAGACAAAGGGCAATCAAGCAGCAAGGTCTCTCAATGACCTCCTCGACATCAAACTTAAAGAAGGCAAATCCAAAGACTCAAGAGTAGTTTAGGATCTCAAATGTAAAAGTTGAATAGGTGGAAGTCCCAACGAAAGTGTTCCCTCTCCCCTTATTAAAATGTGTTTTAATTCCATTGTATTTAAACTCAAAGTTCAATGTACTCCTCTACTTTTTGTGAATGAATGAATATATGATCTCAATCAAACGGTAAAGTATCTACATATGGGGGTAGACCCCCTATTTCCAAAAAATGAGTCAAATGCATCATGTTTAGTTTCCCTCAATAAGGGACATCCTTAGGGTATGCATTGCATAAAACTCTCTAAATACCAAAAACTAACTTGTGGCGTGTGTCCTTATTTTTCTTTTCTTTCTTTTTCTTTCACAATAACTATAACATAGAAAGCCACCATTACTCCTAAGAAAGATCGGCATCCACGTAGAGACTTCATCATTACTCGACAAAGAGCAATGTTAATGGTTGCTAATCCTGAGGCGTCATTTGTAGTCTCTCGAGAAGAGGCCAATGAAATGAGAACCAATGTCGATGAGATGTTCAAGCTCAGCTAAACCATGGCTGTGAAAGATGCTGCTTTGGCCCCATCATCATCTATGATTTTTTCCCAGGACTCTGAACTTGCTAACCCAAGGGTTGTGCTTCAAACTGACGTTACAAGGAAAAACAAGGAGGATTCCAAAGGGGCTAATATTAAAGAAGGGGAAACGATACTACTCTCACTTGCTGTGAAAAGAACTTCTTTAGACCCTCTCAGTCTAAAAATTCAAGGGTTAGAAGACTCGCTATGAAGCCTCCATGACCATGACACCTTTGGGTTTGTATCCCATGACAAGCTGTGCTTCTTCCTGGACCAACCAAGACCTGCCAAGTTTAAGATGCCTGATTTTCAGAAGTATGATGGCACCAGTAACCCTATTGCCCACCTTTGCCTTTATGCTGGGGCAGTGAGTGGTCACAAAAAAGATCCAAAGCTTCTCATGCAACTGTTCCAACATAGTCTCACTAGATCCGCCTTGCAATGGTTTGCCCGACTTGACTTAAGGAAAATCATAACTTGGATCAAACTGGTTAATGCATTTAAATTCTAATATCGCACAACATAGACCTCACTTTTAACCGGTGGTCCTTAATGACAATGAGTAAGGGAGATAAAGAAAGTTTTAAGAGCTATACCCGTAGATGGCGAGAAGCAACTGCATAAGTCAATCCCCCACTGGAAGAGGAGCAAGTGCAATTATTTGTACACACTTTTCAAGGCATATACTATGGAAAGCTCTGCACTAGCATAGGGAAAAGTTTCTCCGAGCTCATCATACAAGGGAAAATGATAGAGAATGGTCTCAAGACTGAGAGGATTATAGATCTCTATGCAAAAACCAGAGAAAGTTCTGCTAACATAGCCAAAAAGGTGGCTACTGCAAGGGGAGTAATCAATAAGGAGAGTGAGGTGTCTGCTATCTTACCCATTCAACCGTCGTAATACCGTTCACCATCTTAGTCTCACCCTATCCTACCTATACCCATTTTAACCATGCTTGCACAGACTCCTAACTTTGGCACTATTGGGGTATGACCTAACTTTAATAGGCTAGCCCGACGCATCCGTACCTTTGATACCTTAGTTTGCACTTAAACCGAGGCCTACCATAACCTGCTAAAGAACAATATCCTGAAGCCCTTACCGGCCTATCCATTGCCAAGCCCTCTACGTCCAACTTTTAATGGTGCCCTCACTTGTGACTATCATTCAGGCGACCAAGGGCATGACACCGAAAGTTGTTTCTCCCTCAAACAAAAAATTCAAGACCTGATAGATAATATGACCATTGATTGATCTATAATCGGTGAACCCTACAACTACCCCCAATCGAACCCCAAATCCTCTGCCAGACCACACAGTCAATGTGATACTAGAGGAAATAGAAGAGGAGGGTAAATTTGATGTGATTATGGTCAAAGATTATGAAGGGGATTGGGAGACTGATGAAGATAGTGACTTGGAGGAGGAATGCCCACCATGCTTGATCTATCTTTATAATCCCAATGAAGTACATGACCTTATGGGCTGGCCAATTAAGGAGTCAACACTTATGAAGGAAGACCCTGCCAAAGACATGGTTGTTGACTGCTGGGGTGATGAGTTTCTATACTCTAGGTATGCCGTAGCATGGCGCCACCTATTGGAAAACCCCTGGCCCGCGACTAAGTTTAACTACAAAGACATGGGCTGGGAACTGGAAGAGCAAAAAGTGCTAGTAGAACAATTTGAACTAGAGGGAGGCGAGCTAGCCAACCTATTTATTAAAGAAACTGAGAAGGCCACAAAGGACAATAAGGAGGTCAACAAAGCTGACAATTGCGCCGTCACTATCAACTCACTCAGAACCTCGAAAGAAATACCTGCCTATCTTGCATGGTCCGAAGATCCCAATGAAGGATGGAGCATAAAAAATGTGGGTGTAGTTCCAAAGCGCAACTAAGAGGATCCTCTTCAAAGTGTACAAGAGAGGGGTGTTTTCACTCACTTTCTTTCTATCCCTTATACTTTTTGTCTTTAAATTGATGTTTGCATTCCCAGAAGAACTTTATGTTTTCTATTAAAATAATAAAATGATAGTTTTTATTCAATTATTGTTATTTCATATTCTTGTGAATGGTGAGTGCTTCCTAAACAAGGGGTGCGTTCTTTTTTATGGAGGACTGGACTTGAAGGGTGTGATAGCATGAGTTAACCACTCGGCGAATGATTAACTTTTCGAAAAGAGAGAGGATAAGGATGAGTGAGCAAACTACCCAAAAGCAGCACTTACAAGACACCGAAGCTATGGGATGGCCAGACTATCAAAAGGAAGAGAAGCCATCTTTCATTTTCCCAAAAAGAATAAAAAAAATTTCCTTTGCTTAACCCACTAGTGCCTCGCAAAAAGTAAAAGTTTCTTTGTCAACTCTGGTCGAAAACCATCCCCCCACACTAGGGCAGACAAGTAACTAAGGTTTCCACAAAGAATTTCACTAGTCTTACATCAAACTGAAGCAACGTGAAGGCTTTATGGATCAAGCAACCTAGTTCAAAAGAAAGAGGGGCCTCATTTCATTCCCCATACGGTCAAAAGCAACCATTGTCAAACCCGTTGAACTGGTTATCTTTCTTTTTAAGAAAACCCCAACCTAGGGATCACAACCCACAATGGGTTAGAATGAAACATTGAAACAAAAAAAAAAAATGAGAGAAAGGAGTTGTAGAAGTATCCACCTCACAAAAGAAAGAAGAGAGGAAAAAACAAAAAAAAGAGGTAATAAGGGGTAAGCTTCCTTAAAAAAAGAGGGGGGGGGGGGGGTCATTTCATGCCATCATAAAGTGCGTATAGTAAATCCTAGGCGATAAAGAAGCCTAGTAGAAGCAATAGGTCGAGCATTTACCCTTTCTTGCAAAAACGCAAAACTATGACCTATATTACAACCCTATTAAAGTCCACTCTGATTGAAAAGGAATTGTTTGATCTAAATGAGCCAGACGTGCTGTTAAGGCGAAGGAAGGATAGTGAGGGACCAGACCCCACCGGGAGACCAATCAAGGATGGTATGACTCTAAACCCTACTGAAAGAAACATCATATTTGTGATGGCGTACCAATTTGATTCAAAACCCCATAACTTAGCCTACATTACAGTCTTAAAACAAAGCCTCATTTGATTGAAAGAATGGTTGTTTATCGCTCTGCTGAAGGTTAGGTAAGTTATTGCCTAAGCCTCGAGGGTTGAGAGTTCAAGTCAAATGATCCCAGACACTAACTCAAAGTTGAAAGTCGAAGTCGATCAAAAGAATGAGAAAGGTACAAAATGCTCTCATCCAGTCAAGGTAGGGTTAAGCCAAAAGAGAGACTGAACCCTTGAAAAGGAAGAACTTGCCATTTCAAAGATGCAGAGCTTAACAGCACCTCATCCATTTTATTAATTGGTGCATTCCTCGCATGTGCATACATTTTTATAAAAATTTAGGCATGAGTTCCGCACACATAGGATATAGATCCCTGTAGAAACAAAAGCCACCAATACAGTTTAATATCATCTCTGAAGCATGTAATAAACATACATAATCAACATTATCTTTGTTCATGCATCTGCCCATGTATCTAGCTATGTAAATAATAAACATCCACCGCTGCTCATACATTAATACATACGTCTGGCTATCTGAATCATACACATCTATTCTATTCAAAAGTTACAAAATAAACTGTTTTACAAAAATTAAATGCATGTCCAGGACATGGTGCAAAAGAGAAGTTGGGCCTGCGACAAGGGGCAACTATCAAAGATCAAAGTCAATATCTGGGTCAAAATCTTTGAAATATGGCTTAGGAGGAGGCGTCATACAAAGAAGGAAAAATCTAAATGAGCAAGGCAGATGAATAACTAAGCAACACCAAAACAAAAAAAGAAAAGGGCAACATATCTCGCTGCCTCCCATCTAGGCCAACCGTGTCGTAAAAGTAGCTACCTCCGCCTAGAACTGGTCCCTCTCAGTTTGGTACCGGTCTCTCTAATCCCTCAAGGTAGCAAACTCAGCTTAAGGCACATATTCTCCTACTTGATGCCACAGGTCAATCACCTCTTGGCCAACGACTTAACCTCCGACCACCACCTCAAACTTGGTAAATGCGCTTATGGAGTGAACCCCAAAGTGTGTGGCATAGTTAGTCTTTGGAGGATATAAAAAACCAGCACTCAACTGACGCTTCTGGTATAGAATAAGAACTCCCTCAACCAAAGCTCCAAATATATACTCAGGTGGGTCCCCAGCCGATCAAAACTCCTCATGGAACTGGTGCCAATGCCGATCACCTAGATAAGACTGCCAAGACTCATCACTCATAAAGGAAATCCTCGACAGAGACATTAGGATAAGATATCTGACCACCTCATAGTGAACTGATCCAACAAAGGGCTACCACGTCACATCTTTCGCCTCTATCAAATCTAGGTTCCCCCGTAGCATCACAAAGTTAGTGAGCTCAAATCAATTAGCCACCTGATCATGAGCCTATCTCACGTCCCGGGGATAAAGGTCAACCTCTACTACCTCTGGACGACAGACTGGTAAGTACTCGTAGCTCTACCAAACCAGAAAGTTCCAAAATCCAGTTACACTGCCCCAGCAGGACAAAGTCTTAACTCGCATGGATCTGAGGAAGCAACCAAAGGAGAAAGACCCCCAGTCTGGCTTTGATAAGGCTCCTAAGTCAGCTACCACGCTCACCAATCGAAAATGGACGATTTTCTTGTTGTTGTTACAGAAGCAGCTAAAAACAATGTAGGGTGATCCAATGGTTGAAAAGCTGAACGGTCAAGAGGTGGCAAGTCCAACAGAGCACAAGCATCGGCTCTACTGACTGGTTGTAGGGTGATGCAATGGTTGACAAAAAAAAGTTCCATAATAATGGCTCAATCCAATGGAGTAGGACCCAGCTTAAAACCCACAAAACCCAAGGTACTTGTCGCACCCAGATTTTTTGCACTCGAGGAATACACACACAAGCGAAAAAAATACTATACTCTCTCATTAGAAGAATGAGTGCGACTAAGTTTGAATTAAAAATTGACTTGAATAAAGAGCTTTTGGAAAACATTTGGAGTCGCCATCGAACTTAATTAAGGTGAGTTAGGTCACCAAAAAACTAAGCACAATCTAAAGGCTACACTTAGGGTTTTTAAAAACGATTTTGAAAATACTTCCTCAAGAGAGGGTTTTAGGAAAATAGGTTGTTTGGCAACCTTTAGAAAACATTTAAGCCCTCTTTTGAAAATAACTCCATTTGGTCTCTCGAAAACAATGATCTAGGTTCGGAGGTTGGTTACATGTAGGGAAGACGTACTAAGCCATCACCCTACCCCGCCCTTGCGGTGTCTACATGTCTATTCACCCTAGATTCATCCATTAGAGTTTTTGATTAATACATACCCAAAACTATCCACTTTAGAAAAGAATATTTAAAAGAATGATGCATGATATGCAAGTGCAAAAAAAGAGTTTAACTTTGACAATAGATTTGAAAAGAACTTGATTTGATTTCGGAAATAGATTTGAGAAAAGAGATAGAATTGATTTGAAAGAAAGTTTTAGAGATAGAGATTTGAAAAGAGTTATAACCGCACTCATGAGGGTTACTTACGTATCCCTTTTGAGGAATCAAGTCAGTCGTAGTTCGAACAAGAGTCCGATTGAAAATAGAAGATTTTGATTGGAAGAAAGAAATTTTGATTTGAAAAAGGGTTTGATTTGAACTTAGAATAGAATATTTGAAATTGAAATTTGGAATTGACAATATTGGACTTTGATTTAGAAAGATAGAACTTGGAAGAAGGATTTGGACTTGTTTTAGAAAGATTGAGATTTAGGAAACCTAGACTTAAGAAAGATAGGATTTAGGAGGGACTTGAGATTAAGAAAGATTTGACTTGACTTGGAAGGGTTTTAGAAAAGATTTGACTTGAATATTGGACTTGGAAGATTAGGGAAAGATTGGATTTAGGAAAGGTTCAAATTAGGAAGGTTTCGTTTTAGGAAAGTTTTATTTTAGGATAGTTTCGATTTAGAAAAGTTTCATTCTAGGAAAGTTTCGATTTAGGAAAGTTTCATTTTAGGAAAGGTTTTGAAATTGGAAAGTTTTTGAATTTGGAAAGTCTTTTTTTTAAGAAAGAGTTGATTTTTGGAAAGAGTTCGAATTAGGAAAAACTTAGTTTAAGAAAGATTTGGAGTTTGGAAAGTTTAGAATTTAAAAAGTTTTAATTTAAGAAAGTTTTGAATTTAGAAAGTTTTAACTTAAGAAACTTTTGAATTTAGAAAGTTTAGAATTTTAGAAAGATTCCAAGTTTTGAGTGTAAGAAATACTTGAGATTACGAAAAGTTTGAGTTTAGAAAAGATTTGAAAATTTAGGTTTGGAAAGTTGAAATTTGGAAAGGTATGGAATTAAGATAGGTTGGAATTAGGAAAGATTAAGAAGCTTAAAGTTTAAGAAAAGATTTGAAAGTTTTAGGTTTTGGAGACTTAAGGTTTAGGAAAGTATGAGATTAGGAAGGGTTTGAATTTAGGAAAGATTTGAATTTTGTTTCTAAAAAGAGATGATTTTATGTTATTTCCAAAAATGGAGGATTGGATCTAGTTTCCTAAATGGGGAGATTTGGTTTGGCATGGATTTGGAAGGTGAAGTTTTAGAAATCCTAGATTTTGGGATAGGAAATAGGTTTTGGAAATATATGGTTTTGATGTAGAAAAACAGGATTTGGAAACGTAAAGTTTGAGACAAGATTAAAAATCATATTTTAGGAAAGAAAATTAGGGTTTCCTAACCATGGCTCTAAGGCTTGACTTGGGCTCCAAGGAAAGAGATTTTGGAAAGGAGAGTTTTTAGAAAGGGATTTTGGAGAGAGTTTTTGAGAAGGAAACTTAGGGAGTGTTTTTAGAAAGTGAATTTTGAAGAGAGCGTTTTGGAAAGGAGTTTGAGAAGAGTTTTGAAAAATAGATTTTTTGAAGAGAGATTTTAGAAAGCAATTTTGGAAAAGAGATTTTGAAGAAGATTTTAAAAAGAGATTTTGAAAAGTAGGTTTGAAAACAATTTGGAAAGGGATAAAGTATGAACTTTTGCAAGCCTCTAAAAATATCACTTTCCTAATACGATTCTAACCATAAGAAGGTTAAAACCATTCTAGGATTGTGATTTTGAAAATAACAAGGATTTGATGATATGAACTATATTGGTCACTTTAAATGTAACACTTTCCTAAAGCAACCCTAACCATGGAATGGCTAGAATCACCTTAGGATTGTGGTTTCGAAAACAAGTTTTGAAGAAGAAGATTATAACACAAGTTTTGAAAACCATTTTCGACGCAAGTTTTGAAAACAAGTTTGAAAACAATTTTTGAAGAGATGTATGATCATGATATGCACAATACAAGTTGGGGTCGTGAACATACAAGGTTAAAGGCTTCACCACATAATAAAGGGGGCCGAACCCACGTGGTCTCCTGTTAGATTAAGAAAAAGCCCTCAACACGGTGGCTTTCAATAGCCTAATCCTACACATGGATCGGGAAGTCCCTTGTTTCAAGCATGCAAGAAAGGAGAGGTCGAAGATGGGGAATTAAAATAGAAGAAAACCCAAGTGGGTTAAGAGAGAGAAGAGAGAGGGAGAAATTGCGTAAACTTAAATAAGAAGCCTACCTTGTGTATTCTTTTATTTGCTTTGTTTTATTCACTTTGTTCTTCTTGTTTTGCTTCGGTCTTTAAGAGCTTGCTTGGATCTTCAGGAACTTCAGAGTTGTAGAACTTCAGAGTCTTCAATGGAGGCTTTGGAAACTAGTATAGGAGTGTATATGGGTGTATGTGAGTGTATGAGAGTGTATGTATATTAGGGTTTAGTGTATGGGGGGTAGGGTTTGGAAAACCTAACGAAAGACTAGGGTTTAGTAGGCTACGAGCACTGTGGAGCAAAGAGGAGAGTTTTTAAACTCAGTTTTCGGACCCTTTTTTACGTTGGAGGAGGCTCTGTATTTATAGAAAGAGGATTGACCTAGCGTCTGTTGCAGTGGCGCCACTCCTAGGCTAAAATTTGGCTTGGCACCATTACTAGTGGTGCCAGCCACTTAGGAAAGTTTTAAGGTTGGCAAACAACGTATCTTCAGAAGATTTGGACACCTGTACTAGTGACTACCATGAAATTTTTAACTTGGCTTCACTAGGAGTGACTCCAAAAGGTCCAAGAATGATTTGAAGGGTCAGGAATGGCCTGGAAGGCCAAAAATGAACAAGAACCCTTAGAACCATGTCTCGGGGGTAGTAGACTTGGAAAATGATGTCAAGCTGTGACGGAAGGGTTGACTGGGGCCATTAGGGGCAAAACGGTCAATCGGGCTAGAAAACTACCGGGATGGACTCGAAATATCCCAGAAGAAGAGTCAAGACTTGGAAACATTAACTAGAATGTTCTAAGAAGTTACCGGTTTGATACCCAAAGCCGGTGTGGTCGGAAAAGGCCATCAACCTACCAAGGGCAAAACGGTCATTTTGCACCAAGTTTGCCGGAACTGACTCGGAACGAGCCGAAAAGATAATGGAAGGTCGGGAATACTATAAGAAGCATTCTCGGGAGGTTGCCAATTTGATACCCAGAGCCGGCATGGTTCTCGGGGCGCTCAGATGCCTAGGGGCAAAATAGTTATCTTGATCGGAAAGTCTTGAAATTAGCCCGAAGCTGACTAGAAGACACCTAATCATGCCAAATTGTCTTTAAAACAATCTTGGAAGGGTGGACTTACTGTTTTGAGGACTCATGTACTTTTTCAAGAAACGTGCCGAAAATGGCCTTAAAGGCAGTTTGGTCATTTTTTACCGGAGTGGGCTAGCAGGCATTGGTATTGACCTGGGTTTTGAGTGTTTCCGTCACTCTGACGGTGGTCCCATGACATAGGGGTTTGTTGGCAATTTCCTATATCGACCTGTTTGTAAGTGTTTCCGCCACTCTGATGGTTGTGATGTTTACGAGTATTTCCGTTACTCTAACGGGTTGCGATCATTCCAGAGACTGCTTGATCTCGGGAAGCTGCCGAGTGGACTTAGCGCTTGAGGAATCAACTTTCTCAGAAAGCGTGTCAAAATGGACATTTCTCATTGGTGGGCTAGTAGGCGCCAAAGGTGGACCGTTCTACCATCTAAGGACTTGGGGTCTCGTCCCAATCGATGAGTTTGAAGGGACTTACCGTTCTGAAGAGTTCTCTCGGAAAACATGCTGGGCAGGATGGACTTACCACCTTAAGGAATCAACTCTCTTAAAAGGTGTGCCGAATTTAATTAGAATTGGAATTGAAAAAATGAAAACTTACTATCTTCGAAAAGTCGTGCCTACTATAATTGGACTGAATAATGCCACCAAGGGCATTTTTGTCATTTTGCCTCTATTTGGGCCCGATGGCCCGCGATGCAATTGGTTGATGGGATTAGACTTGGAATGGTATTTTAAATCGGAATATGTCCATATTGACTTAAATTCAAGTCTGGACAAACTGGAGACTGCTGAGCGGGCAAAAATGGGGTGCTTACAGTACTCGTCTTGCCAAACCACCTTTCAATCAATGCCAGTACCAAATGTCTGTTCAGGCGATTAGCCTACAATCACATGAATGCTCTGAACCCGATTTCTGCCAAGAAGGCACAATAAGATAGAGTGGCCCGTTACATGGTGCTGAAAGCCTGGTGGACGACCTCTCTAAAGGATGTATGTACTTGGGGAGGGGGCAAGTGCTGCCGAGAATATACACTGGGGTGGTAGGCAAGATCCCCCAATGCAGAAATGTCTAGTACCTCTAGATCCCCCAAATCAGCGTCTGTCTGCCTACATCTAAAAGAAGCCCTCCCATAACCGGTCACGCGATCTCCAAGGCCCGGTGCCTCCTCCTCGGCATCCATCTCTCCTTTAAAAGCCTGCTTGACGGGACGAAAAGGATCAACCAGAGGCATACTCCCCCTCCCACTCTAACTAGAAGACGTTTGACTAGCTAACCTGCGACTGCCCTTAGAATGGCTGGAACTACCAACGAAATTCGTACGAGCTCCTTTACCCGATCAATGCCTCCTCTCAAAACTGTTGTCACCTACATCAGCCATCCTGAAAGTCTAATCAAGGTAAGGAAATCAATATATGATTCAAAAGAACAAGAGGTATGAAAAAAAAAAAAAAAAAGGAGAGAAGACAAAAATAAGAAGGCGCAAAAAAATAAAATAAAAATGAAAAGAATCTCAAGTTTCAAGTTGAAATGAATTTTCTACACTATTTCTTCAAACAGTTTCAACTTTCAATTTCAAATGATTTTTCTAAACCTTCCCCTTCATTAGATTTCAAATTTCAAGTCAAAGTGAATTTTCTAAGCCAAAAAAAAATTTCCTAAATGTTGACCTTTCGAAAAAAAAAAAAGATCAAAAGTCTCAGGACAAAATGAATTTTCTACACATTTTGACGTCAAGTGTTCACAGTTTCAAGTCAAAAAGAATTTTCTACATATTTTGGTCCAAGTTTCAAATCAAAATAGTTTCTAAACTTTTTCCTTCTAAAAGGTTCATCTCAAAATCAATTCCTAGGTCTCTTAACCTTCTTTTCCAAAGTTATTTCAAAATCAAAATCCGAAGTTCATTTTGAAAATCAAATTGCAAAGGTTTCAATCAAAATTCATATCAAAACTTTTCTAAGCCTTTTCTTCAAAAGATTTCTATTCCAATCAAGTGTTTCAAAAAGTTTTGTTCAAAATCAATCTTAAAAAATTTAAAGGTTTCAATACTCAAAAACTCTTCCTTCCAAAGTTTTTATCAATATCGAAGTTTCTGAATTGAAAATCTATTTTAAAAAATTCCCAAGCTTTTCCCTCAAAGCTTTATTAAACATTCCATTTTTATAGATTTTCCAAAGTTTTCCTTTCAATAGTTTTATTCTAGGACCCCTCGAGTTTCTCGGGGTCTTCTCTGCCAAAAAGGCCCCACCTTAAAGGGTTTTATATATTTTTCCTTCAAAAATATTTTGTTTCAAAAATTTTCTAACTCCTTCCTCAATTTTAAAATTTTTTTATAGAGTCTTGTTTATAAAAGGTCCCTACGACGTCCAAGACGTGACAACAAAAAAATAAGCCGTGCACTCCACAACATTACAATCATATAGCACCAACACACATAAAACAATCTGTGCATTTTCCTAAGATTTTCAAATTTCCAAACACCTGTTCTATTTTTCAAAAATTCGAAGGTTTTAAAATTGTCACAAATCTCTCAAAACTATTTCATATATTTTCTAAAATATTTTCATATTTTTCTAAGGTCAAATTCAAACATTTTCATCAATTTCTCAATTTTTCTTATTTTTCAATTATTTTTCTATTTTTTTAAAAATAAAAAATTTAAAAAGTTCCAGAAAATCACAGAACTTCATATGGTTGTCTAACACATTTTTCTAAGAAACATAATACAAAAATCTAGCCAAAAAACCCAATACCCATAGCTGTAGGAGAAAATTTTCAATTCTTGCAGAAACCCTATTTACATAAACATGCTAAAACTATTCAAACTTAATCAAAGAAGCATCAATACCCAAAAACATCACCAGAGTGTTCAAAACACATCAAAACATCAATTTCGACTATTTACACGACTCAGACAAAGTTATACACATCAAAATCAACACAAAACAAAAACTCATCTCTTGGAAGTTCTTTGGCAAAATCTTCTTCTTCGGCGACAATTCCGGTGACGGTGACAACTTCCAACAACTCTCCGGTATCCTCTAAAGTCGCCCCTTCAATGTTCAAGTCTCCCTTCTTGCAAAACACTCGAAATCTCTCACAAACTCTCAAAAACTCTTACAAACCGCTAGACTTCGAATAAGAAGTTCTCTAGTTTTAATCCCGGGCCTGGAACCACTGCGTAGTGGCACCAAGGAATTTTAAGCCTGGTGCCATTCTTAGTGGCGCTGTAGTCAAATTTTGGGCGACTTTGCCCTTTTGCCCTCCAAAATTTGATTTCAAATGCCCCTTAGGGCCAAATTGCCATTTTCAAGCTCCTGTCTTCAAAGAATTTTCAAATTCCATCCCACCAATTGCCTTGTGGTCAACATGGGACTCTTACTTTATCGTTTTCTGCCTTTGACAAGTAAAGATAGAAAAAGAAGGGCAGTTGTAAGCACCTAATTTTTGTCCACTCAGTAATCTCTAACCCAATCGAACTTACGTTCAAACCGACATAGACACATTCAAGTCCAAACTAGTTTTTCAGAATTAATCCAGTCAATCAGTCACTTCACAGGCCTAGTGGGCCCTATAGAGCCAAAATGACCAGATTGCCCTCACAGCATTACTCAGTCCAACTCTAGTTGGCACGTCTTCCTAAAGACGATAAGTCCCCATTTCAACCTCAATTCCAATTCGAATTCCAATCCAGACCAGTCAAACTCAATTAGGCACGTCTTTTGAAAAAGTTAATCCCTCAGATCGTAAGTCCATCCCATCCGGCATGTTTACCAAGAAAACTTCTTGGAATGGTAAGTCCTTCCAAACCTGTCGACCGGGATGGAACCCAAGTCCCTGAGATAGTAGAATGGTTCACTTATGGAACCTGCTAGCCTGCCAACATAGAATGCTCGTTATCTAGCACGTCTTTTGAAAAAGTTGATCCCTCAGATGATAATTCCATCTAGTAGCTTCCCGAGATCAAGCAGCCTTCGAAATGAACACACACCGTCAAAGTGGCAAAGACACTCGTAAACATCGCAACCGTCAAAGTGGCAAAAACACTCGTAAACCGGTTGACATGGGGAATTGTTAATAAAACTACTATGTCATGGGACCGAACAAGCCTCTTGTTCGTGACACGTTTACCAAAGAACAAGATACCTTTAAAAATCAACTCGTCACACATTGTTAGAGTGACAAAAACACTCAAATCTTGGGTCAACACCAACGCCTACTAGCCCACTATAATGAAAAATGACCAAATTGACCCTTGGGCCTTTCCGGTACACTTTTTTATAAAAGTACCTAAGTCCCCAAAGTGGTAAGTCCACCCTTCTAAGATTATCCCAAAGACAATCTGGCATATTCAAATGCCTTCTAGTTAATTCTATATCAATTTCGAGACCGGCTCTGGGTATCAAATTGGCAACCCCTCAGAACACTCTCAATAGTGTTTCCAACCTTCAAGCCTTCTCAAGGGTCACTCCGAGTCCATTCCGTTATTTCTTGATTCAATTAACCGTTTTGCCCCTAGCGGGCCGGTCAACCTTTTTAATTATTCTAGCATTGTTTTTGAAGCCAGTTACCTCTAGGACACTCTCTCGAGGGTTCTCATTCATTCTCAGTTGAGTTTGGTTATTTGGAACCTTCGGGATCATTCCCGAATTTTCTAAAGTCACTTCTAGTGGAGATAAGCCAAAAATTACGTGGTAGTCACTAGGACAGCTGCCCAAATCTTTTGCCTTGCGTCTCAAGGGTCGAAAGATATGTTTCTTACTGCCTTAAAACTTTGCTAAGTGGCGCCAATGGGATTTTTACCCTGGCTCGACTACAACAGGCACCAACGCTGTTTTGATTGTCTATAAATACAGACTCTCCTCCTACATAAAAAGGGTCTGCAAATACAATCTAGAAACTTTGTCTCTTTAAAATCAAAGCTTAAAGTCTCTCCAAACCCTAGTCCTCTCAAGCCACTTCAAGCCCAAGCCTCCATATGCTCAAACCCTAGCTTCTATACACCTTATACACTCAAACACAAGCCCCCAAAGCACCCATTGACGACTCAAGTGCTGCAACTTCAAAGCTCATAAGGTGCAAGAAAGCAAAGCAAGAAGAAGACAAGGTAGGCTTTCGATTTACTTTTACGTAATCTCCCTTCTCTCTTCTCCTTCCGAACCCACTTAGGTTTTCTTCTATTTTAATTTCTATCTTCTACTTTCTTTTCTTGTATATTTGAAACAAGGGACTTCCCGATTCATGCCTAGGAAGGACTATTGAAGGTCACCGTGTTGGGGGCTTTCTTCTAGTTCAACCTTTGATGGTGTGGGTTCGGGCCCTTGATTAGGTGGTGATGCCTAACCTTTTATGTTCACAACCCTGTTCCATTGTGCATGTCATATTCATACATCCATTAAAACTTGTTTTCAAAGTCTCTTTTTTCAAACTTGTTTTCAAAATCACACTGCTAGAGTGATTCTAGTGATTCCATGGTTAGGGTTGTTTTAAAAAAGTGTTATATTCAATGTAACTATCAAGGTCTAAATTTTAGGTGTAAATCCTAAATTATTTTTATCAAAACCATAATCTTCAGACGACTTTAGCCATTCCATAATTAGGGTTGTTTTAGGAATGTGTGATATTCAATGTGATCATTATGGTCCATATTTCAAACCTTATTTTGTTTTCAAAATTACAACCCTAGAATAGTTCTAATATTTTTATGGTTAAAATCATTTTAGGAAAGTGAGATATTCAAGAGACTTGTAAAAGTCCATATTCAAACATCTTTCCAAATATTTTTGCAAATCTACTTCCTAAAAACTCTTTTCAAAAACCTCATTTTAAAAATTCTTTTCAAAGAACCACTTTCCAAAAACTCTATCTTTGAGTCTAAGTCAAGCCCTAGAAACCATGATTAGGAAACCCTAGTTCCCTTTCTTAAAATTATGACTTCCTATTTCACCTCGAACCATAGGTTTCCAAAACTATTTTCTACATCAAATCATAGATTCCCAAAACTCCTTTTTTCTTTTTTTCACAAAATCATAGATTTTCAAATCTAAGATTTTCAAAATTTAACCTTTCCAATTCCATGTCAAATCAAATCTTCTAATTTAGAAAACTAGATCAAATCTTCCAACTCAAGAAACTAAATCAAATCCTCCAATTTTGGAAATAAAATCAAATCTTCTTTTTTTGGAAACAAAATAGAAGATTTCCTATTTTCTATTTAGGAAATAGGAATCAAATCTTTCTTAATTCTAATCTTTCCTAATTCTAATATTTCCTAATTTCAAACCTTTTCAAATCCTAACTTTCTAAATTCAACTTATCAAATCTTTCCAAATTCTAAAACTTTCCTAAATTCAAACTTTCAAATCATATTTTCAAGTTTCAAATATTTCTAAGTTCAAACCTTTCTTAACTCAAGAATTTTTCAAATTCAAATCTTTCCAAAATCAAAATTTTCCTAATGAGAAAACTTTCCTAAAATGAATTTTTTTTTCATTTAGTACTTTTCTAAAATGGAACTTTCCTATTTTAAAATTTTCTTAATTCAAAGCTTTCTTAAATCTAATTTTTCTTAAACCCTAACTTTCTAAATTCTTTCAAATCAAATATTCAAGTCAAATCGTTTTCAACCATTCCAAGTCAAGTGTTTGTAAATCAAATTAAATCCTTTTCAAATCTTTCCTAAATCCCATCTTTCCTAATTCTAAATTTTTTAAAATAAAAACTTTTCTTAATCCAACTTTTCAAAATTAAATCAAATCCTTCCAATTCAATTACATGCTTCAACCCTAGGTTACCTAAGTCCTAGGATACCTAAACCCTAGTTCAACCCTAACCCTAAAATTGGGAAGCTTCTACTCTTTTCTAAACCAAGTTGTTATTCAAACTTGAATCTAGGTCAAGATGTTTTCAAAGCTCAACTCAATCTTTTCCAAATCAAGTCCAAGTTCTACTTCAAAATTCAATTTTTCCAAATCAAAATCATTTTCAAAATCTTTAAGTTCAATTTCAAATCAAAGTTTAATTTCAAATCTTCTATTCAAAGTTTAAATCAAACATTTTTCAAATCAAACCTTTTCAAGTTCAAATTTCCAAAACCTCAAAGTGTCTATTTTCAATTGGGCTCTTGTTTGAAGTATGACTAACCTCATTCCCAACAAAGGGATAGTAGGCAACCCTAATGGGTGCGGTCACAATTTTTTTAAATTTCTAATTCCACAAGCTTTTTCAAGTTTCCAATTCCATAACCTTTTTCAAGCTTCAAATTGATTTTCAAAATCAAGTCTTTTTGTATTTGCATGTCATGCATCATATCAAACTTCTTTCTAAAACTCTTTTCAAATTGGATAGAATTGGACAATAAATAATTGAAGATTCTAAATGAGTGAACCTAGGGTGAAAAGATATATAGGTATCGCAAGGGTGGGATAGGGTGATAGCCCAGTGCATCTTCCCTATACCTAACCAACCTTTCAAACTAGAATCACTATTTTTAAAGACCAAAAATAGAGTTATTTTAAAAAGGGTTTAAATTTTTTCAAAGGTTGCCAAATAACCTGTTTTTCAAAAAACCCTCTCTTGAGGAAGTTTTTCAAAACCTTTTAAAAAACCCTAAGTTTAATCTTTGGATTGCACTTAGTTTTAAGTGACTTAACTCACCTTAACAAAGTTAGGTGGCGATTCCAAATCTTTTTCAAAAGCCCTTAATCACATAATTTTCAATTCAAACCTAGTCGCACTCGTCCTTCTAAGAGGATGAGGTCTAACGAGAGAGTACCGTGTTTTTCTTACTTGTGTGTTTTTGTTGAGTGTGAAAAATTAAGGTGCAACAGGGAACGTTCTATCCCTCCAATCAACTTTGAAACCTTCTCAAATCATAAAGGGTGGCGCAATGATCTACTCTCGACCTCCCGACCAACTTTGATTGACCTTTTTCAAACCATAAAAACTGGGGTAATATTGCACCCTACTGTTGGCCCAAGAAGGCAACCCAAGAGGGGGGGTGAATTGAGTTTTATAAAATTTATATCAGAAATTGCAACTAAAAATTGTTTATATATTTTAACAACAATTAATCAAAATATATATATCAAGCAAGTGAAGTATACATCAGTATATATTTATGCAAACATGTATAGTGAGCAAATAAGCAAAACAGAGGCAAAAGAGAAGTGCACCAGATTTATAGAGGTTCGGCCAACCTTGCCTACGTCCTCTCTTCTTCGATCCTTTCGAAGGAATTCCACTATGTAATACTCCTTACACAGCTGCTGGTTATGCCACGAGTGCCTAGCTCACTCTTACAAAAGCTTCTTCCCAAGCTTTCAAAACCCCAGAGATTTTGTCCAAGCTTCTCTCAAACTTACAAGTGTTTTTCCCAAGAACACTCAAACTTACAAGGTTACAAACCCACCCAAATGAGAATGAATAAAGATTATACAAAGATTAACTCTCCTAGTGAGTATGTCAACAAATACAACTCAATGGATAACTTTAAACACTCAGCAAAAGTATGTGGCAGTGAGGTACAGGTGATTTTCAGCTTCAAGCACTTGATATGAATGGTATGATTGCTCTTCTATCACTCTTTGAAGCTGTATGTATCTCATATATATAGGTATGGATCGATTCTAACCGTTGGAGAAGTATGGGAGAAGATTTGGTTGCATTTTTGCCCATACCGTTTGTCAGAAAACTAGCCGTTACGGTCTAGGGGTCGACTCTTTTCACAATGAGTCGACTCTTTTTGCATTTCAGCAGATTTTTCAAGTCACTGTCCAAATGAGTCGACTCTTTTGTCCCAGAAGTCGACTCTTTTTGAGCTGTCTGTAGAATTTTTGTTCTCTGTTGCAATGAGTCGACTCTTTTTGGCCAGGAGTCGACTCTTTTGAGTCTCCAGCACAAATCCAAGGCTCTGTTCGAATGAGTCGACTCTTTTTGCTTGAGGGGTCGACTCTTTTTACCAAAACCCATATTTTTGCAACTTTTCTTCATTCTTTTCCAAATCTTTCAATCTCTTCAAAGATCATTCAAATGACCTTTTTAAAGCTTGCAAATGCTTTTTCAAGGCTAGATGACTCCAAGAACATCTTCAATCCATTCAAGATGAATTTTCTCATTTTCATCACTTGTAGAGTTCTTCCATCATCATAGCTTCATCCATTGATTTAAGTCTTCTTCAAGATCTTCAAGAGAGCTTCCATGACTTAGAATCTTCATTTCTTCAATCAATATGGCTTCTCCATGGACTTCAACAACTCTTCCAAGAAAGCTTTTCTACTCTTGTGATTCCTTCCATGTCTTCAAGACATCTTCAAATCTTTTAAATCAAGAGTTTGATCATTTTCATTCTTCTTCTTTGATATCCATCATCTTCATTCTCTTATAAAATCACCATTGTTGAATATGCTATTCTTTCATGCTTATCAATCTTCAATTTAGGATTTTCATCAACTTGAGATTTCTTTTTCTTCTTATAATATCAGCTTTGTAGAATACATCACTTCATCATGCTTTTCATTCTTTATTCAAATCTTTGCATCATAAATCCTCTATTATGATAAACTTCAAGTCAAGATCTAATTAATAATTCATCTGCACACTAAGTAGAATTATTAGATCATTTAACCATGTTTTGTTATCATCAAAATCAAGGCATTGACTCAACAATCTCCCCCTTTTTGATGATGACAAAACATTAAAAATATATGCAATTAAGCTCAATATAAAACATGAAGATTAATATGTATTAGAAGTATGGGACTTCAAAGAAGTATGGGACTTCAAAGTCTTAGTTTTCTTCCCATTTCAATATATTTTTCACAAGTATTTCTCCCCCTTTTTGTTAATTAATCAAAAAGGTATGTAAATTTGGAATGAAAAATGGGAAATCATAGTCAAAATAAGGAAATTTCTCCCCCTTAATGAAGGAGTTTTCTTTGAAATGGCTTAAAATTTTTTTTAAGAGTATAGACAGTATGCTCAAAATTTTAAGAGGCTCAATAACTTGCAATAGCAGAAAAATTTAGAGAAAGTGAGATTTTTATACCAATCATTTGCTCCCCGTTGCTTTTGTACTTGATGTTTGAGAGTTTTATTGCTTAAGATCCACTGAATCAGGTTCATGCTTCCCATCAGACAAAGATTCCAAATGAGGTTTCAGTTTCAGGGCAAAACAAATTCTAAGTCAGAGGTGCAGGGCATGTAGGCATCTGGTGATGTAGAAACTTCATACTGCATTTATGGCATTGGATGCTTCTTACTGCTTCAACTTCATTAAACCAATGCTCCCCCTTTCCTTTGTAGTTGATGCCTTATGATATAATTCATGGTAGTGCATTGAGGAGTGTTTTCTTTCCTTTTGATCTTTTTGAGAATAATTTCTCCCCCTTTTTGTCAAATCCTCAAAAAGAGGAGTAATAGATGGAGAAAAACAAACAGGTACAATAGCAAAAAGAAATAGTATACAATGATATTTATGTGAAGATCATTTACTAAGACAGTTAAAGCAATCATTTATTCAGCAAAATCAACAATGTTAAAGTAATTATTCATTCAGCATTGTTAAAGCAATCATTCATTCAACCAAACACAAATAAGATAGCAATGTTAAGATAAGGAGATCGAAAACATATCATTCATTCATGAAGAAACATTTAAGAGAGTTTAACAAAAAGAACCAACTAAAAAATATTACATATTGTTTTAGAGAATGATTTGTTCAAAAACAGAAAAGGTTCATAGGCAGAGGTTTTCATTTTCTTTTGGGAGAAGGGGTTTGAGAGAGATTAACTGGATTATCAGCAGTGTTTGAAAATTTGCTGCTTGAAGGTCTTTGTCTCAGGCCATATTTGTGAGGAGTAACAGAAGACTTTGGAGGAGTTTGGTCAAGGGGATCAGAGGGGTCTGCAGGTGATGGCTGAGAAGAGGTATGCTCCCTTCCACTGGATCTTTCCAACTCATCTGTACTTGAGTCCTCTGCTGCAAATTCTGCTGCTAAAGGGAAAAGAGGCTGGCATTGGTCTCCCACCAGCTTCTTCATGTATTTGCCAATATGCTCGGTGGAAAGAGCAATGTCATTGGCAACTTTCTCTCTTATTTTGGTTCCTTCAGACACAAAGGCCTTGCTCAATTCTCTTACCTTCTTTTCAACAAAGAATAATCTAGTTGCCCCATTATCAATTTTCTTATCCAATTTGGTGAACATCTCTTCTTGATACCTTTTCAAGTCTCTTACCATGCTCATCAAAATAGTCATATCCACTGATTGGCCATTTGGAACAATGCTCATTGGAAAAAGTTCCCTTGGAGCAGGAGAAGAGGTAGGTCTAGAGGGTTCACCACTTTCTGGTATGGCACTAGAAGGTTCACCTCTTTCAGTGGATTCAATTCCACGAGTCCCACTGTCAATGTGTTTCTCCTTTCTAGGGGTCCAGGTCTTGCTTTGTGCGTTGAAGTGATAGCCCATCCTTGACAAAGTTTTCTGATTGTACTCATCAGAATTAGAATCAGGAGTTCTGTGCTTTTCACCCTTTAAGTCTATCTTGAAGTGTTTGAAAACTTTGGTCAAGAGGATCCCATAGGGTAGGCTAACTTTGGTTCTTGAGGCTTTGACAATGTGCTCTAAAATGAACTCAGGCAAATCAATTTTAGTGTCTGTCAAATAAGCCCAGAGGAAAAACAATTCCCTTTCAGTGATGTAGTCAAACTTCCCACCTTTAGGAATGAGAATGTGACAGATAAAGTGATGCACCAATCTCAGTTCCAAAGGCAACTCATTGGCCATAGGTTGGAATGAATCATCAGTAATTTCCTTTCCTAGTAAAGCAAACAAAGCAGTCTTTCTACTAACATCTTTCTTGTCCATTTGCCCACCGCTACCAATTTTTAAAATTTGGCAGATCACTCCTTTAGTGAGGGTAATGGTTTCACCCTTCACATAACTAATCACATTTACTTCTCCAGTTTCCTTTTCTACATGGGCATAAAATTGTCCCACAATTTCAGGATATACATCATCCTTTAACAGAGTAATGGATTTCCAACCAAGGGCTTCAAATTTTGGTTCAAATGCAAACTTCTCTTTAGTAAAGAAAGCATAATCTATCCATCTTCCATTTAAAATGACTCTAGAAGAGAAAATTTTCTCATACTTATCTCGATTTGATTTCTTCTCAAAGTAAATGGTGTTGTCAAGAAATACATCTTCCTCCTCCTCAGTTTGCTTCCCTTTTTTCCCTCTTTGAAAGCTTAGAAGAGTCCCCTTTTGTCTTCTTCTTCGTTCCTCTTTTGGATATGGGAGTCGGCTCTTTTAGGGCTTTCTTGCCTTTCTTCGATGGAGCAGATTTAGGAGCCATGGAGGGTTGTAAATGACGGTTGAAGGAAGTTAGAAAGACTCTAGGATGATCAAATATAGGTTGGGTAAGGATTGAGGGAGAGTTTTTCGATGGTTGGAAGTGGAGGTGGCGGTTGATCGTGAAAGAAGAGAGAAATCAGAAACTGTGGAATGATTTGAATAAAACAGGGGTGTTATAGTTTTAAAGTAATTTTAACTTAAATGAGTCGACTCATGGTTAAAAAGGGTCGACTCTTTTGAGCGAAGAAAGCTTCCTGAGCTCTCTGTTCAAATGAGTCGACTCTTTTGACAAGAGGAGTCGACTCTTTTCAACAGAGGACATCTGGGGCTAATTCCAGAGTCCAGGAGTTGACTCTTTTGGGGCATGAGTCGACTCTTTTTCTCCAGAAATGCAAAGATGTATTTTTTAAAAGCCATGAAATGCATCAAACAAGTTTGTAATCAATTTGAAGGATACTTATGCATTCATCAAACATATATGGACATCTAAGCATTCAAGATAAAGGGTTGCTCATTCCCAATTCTCTCCTAATCATACAAAACCTATCTTCATTTAAGGGTTTTGTGAATATATCTGCAAGTTGATGTTCAGTACTCACAAAATCAAGCAAGATGTCACCCTTTTGCACATGATCACGTATAAAATGATGTCTAATCTCAATGTGCTTTGTGCGAGAGTGTTGGATAGGGTTTTTAGTCAGATTGATGGCACTTGTGTTATCACATCTAACTGGAATATGTTCAAATGTTAAACCAAAGTCCTCTAATTGATGTTTTATCCAAAGCACTTGTGCACAACAACTTCCGACTGCAATATACTCAGCCTCGGCTGTAGAAAGTGCAACAGAGTTTTGTTTCTTACTAGACCATGAAACAAGCATATTTCCAAGAAATTGACAAGATCCACTAGTGCTTTTTCTATCAACTTTGCTACCAGCATAATCAGCATCTGAATAACTAATTAAGTTCGAAGATGTGTTTTTAGGATACCACAATCCAAGATTAGGTGTGTGCTTAAGGTACCTAAATATTCGTTTAACAGCAATAATATGTGATTCCTTTGGATTAGATTGAAATCGAGCACACAAACATACACTAAACATAATATCAAGCCTACTAGCAGTCAAGTAGAGCAATGAGCCTATCATACTTCTATATAGCTTGGTATCTACCGAAATACCTTTCTCATCACTGTCAAGTTTTGTTGAAGTATTCATAGGAGTGCCCAAAGGTTTCGCATTTTCTAGCCCAAACTTCTTGAGTAGATCTTTGATGTACTTAGCTTGGTTAATGAAAATTCCTTTCTTTGATTGTTTGATTTGAAGTCCAAGGAAGTAATTGAGCTCACCCATCATGCTCATCTCAAACTCACCCTGCATACACTTAGCAAATTCTTTGCAAAGCTTTTCATTAGTAGAGCCAAATATAATGTCATCAACATAAATTTGCACAAGCAACATGTCATGATTTTTAACCTTTATAAAAAGAGTTGTATCAACTTTTCCTCTCGTAAAATCATTTTCAGTTAGAAATTTGCTTAGTCTTTCATACCAGGCCCTTGGGGCTTGCTTTAAACCATATAAGGCTTTAGTAAATTTGAAAACATGTTCTGGAAATATAGGATTTTCAAAACCAGGAGGTTGTTCAACATACATCTCTTCAGATATAAAACCATTCAAGAATGCACTTTTCATATCCATTTGATAAAGTTTGAAATTTTTGAAACATGAAAATGCAAGCAACATTCTAATAGCTTCTAATCTAGCTACAGGTGCATATGTCTCATCAAAATCAATACCTTCTTCTTGACTATAGCCTTGAGCTACAAGTCTTGCCTTGTTTCTAGTAATGGTTCCAGATTCATCCATATTGTTTCTGAACACCCATTTGGTTCCAATTACAGGATGATCTTTAGGTCTAGGAACAAGATTCCAAACCTTATTCCTTTCAAATTGGTTTAATTCTTCTTGCATGGCCATAATCCATGACTCATCATTTTCACCATCTTGAAAACATTTTGGTTCTATTTGTGAAAGAAAAGCAAGATGATTACACACATTTCTAAGAGATGATCTTGTTCTTACCCCTTGTGATGGATCACCTAGTATTTGCTCTGTTGGATGGTTGTGGACAAATTTCCACTCCTTTGGCAATCCTTCATTCTCATTTTGTTGGCTTGAGGAGTCATCTTGATTTCCTTTGTCATGTGGTGAAGCTTCATTTTGAGTTTGATCAATGTTCATCTTATCCAAGTTCTTCTCCACATCATCTATATCATCATTCACAGCCTTTCTAGACAAAGAGTTTAGTTCATCAAAAGTAACATGAATTGATTCTTCAACAACTAAGGTTTTCTTATTGTAAACTCTATAAGCCTTGCTATGTGAGGAATATCTTAGAAAGATAGCTTCATCAGATTTTGCATGAAATTTACCAAGGTTGTCCTTGTTATTATTCAACACAAAGCATTTACATCCAAAAGCTCTAAAATATGAAACATTTGGTTTCTTGTTTTTCCAAAGCTCGTATGGGGTTTTATTTAAAAATTTTCTTACCAAAACTCTGTTTAACACATAGCAAGCTGTGTTAACAGCTTCAGCCCAAAAATATTTTGGCAAATTGTTTTCACAAAGCATTGTTCTCCCCATTTCTTCCAAAGTCCCATTTTTTCTCTCCACAACTCCATTTTGTTGAGGAGTTCTAGGTGCTGAAAAATTATGTTCAAAACCATTTTCATCACAATATGTTTCAAAAGGTTTGCAATCAAACTCACCACCATGGTCAGTCCTAATTGCTGTGATTGTAAATCCTTTTTCGTTTTGAACCCTTTTACAAAATTTGGTAAAGAAAGCAATTGTTTTATCTTTGTGAGCTAGAAAGAATGTCCATGTAAACCTTGAGTAATCATCAACAATGACAAGAGCATATTGTTTACCGGCTAAGCTTAGAGTTCTAGTTGGTCCAAACAAATCCATATGCAATAGTTGAAGTGGTCTAGAAGTAGAGAGCATGTTTGTAGATTTAAAAGACACTCTGGTTTGTTTTCCCATTTGACATGCATCACAAGTTTTGTCTTTTTCAAAATTGAGTTTGGGAAGACCATTCACTAACTCATTTTTCGAAATTTTTGAAAGAATGCTCATACTAATATGACCAAGCCTTCTATGCCACAACCAACTATCCTCTTTGCTCACAGTAGCAAGGCATTTGATCTTACAAGAAGATAATTCATTTAAGTTGAAAGTGTAAATATTGCCTTGTCCATGGCCAGTCAATATGATCTTGTTATCATTTATGTTTACTACATTACATTTAGATGATTTAAACACTACTTTGCAACCTTTGTCACACAATCGACTAATGCTTAACAGGTTGTGTTTAAGTCCTTTAACAAGTAAAACATTCTCAATAGAAGTTGAAGAGTTTTTACCAATATTACCTATACCGATGATCTTGCCTTTGCTATTATCTCCAAAAGTGACCAATCCTCCATCTTTTGGTGTGAGAGAAGTGAATTGAGTTTCATCTCCAGTCATATGTCTTGAACAGCCACTGTCCAAGTACCATTGATCCTTTTTGGAATTGGCTTGAAGACACACCTACAAAACAAGCAACTCAACCTTTGACCTTTGGTACCCAAATCATCTTGGGTCCAGTGGAGTTAGTCTTCAATGTTCCTTTTGGAACACAAGCTTTCTTGACAGCATGAGATTGTTGTATAAGGAAACATTGATTTGCAAAGTGACCTCTCTTATGACAATAAAAGCATGTGATTGGTGCTTTTGAAAAATTTTTATGTTTAAAAACGTTGTAACCTATTCCAGCCTTGTCAAGAGAGCAATTTCGTTTTCCAAGTATAACATCAAGTTTATCTCTTCCATTGACACATTTAGAGAGAGATTTTCTAAATCAGTGATTTTTTCTTTCAAAGCAGAGTTTTCATTTTTCAAAATGTCATTTTCATTTTGTAACTCTTCACTTTCTTCTGTGAGAGTGAATACCATATTCTTGAGAAGATTGTTTTTTATGCTTAGCTTTTTAAATTCAACAATCAAATCATCAAAAGCATCTTGTAATTCATTAAAAGTAAAATCAGAATTAGTTACCTCTATTTCTTCTTCATGTGCCATAAGACATAAGTTGGCTACTTCATGAGTTTCAGACTCATCTAAGCTTGAATCCTCACTGTCACTCTATGTTGTAGCTAGAACCTTTTTCCCTCTTTCTTTCTTTCCTTTCTTTTTCAGTTGGGGACACTCATTTCTCATGTGTCCTGGCTTTTTGCATTCGTAGCATATAATGGTAGAATCCTTGTTGTTGGATTCACCCTTTGCTTCAATCTTCTTTCCTCCCTTCCACCTTCTTTTCATGAATCTCTTGAATTTTCTTGTGATGAGAGCAAGATCTTCCTCATCTTCTTCTTCACTCCCAGATTTATTTTCTAATGTGCTGGACTTGAATGCAACAGACTTCTTTTTCTTGTCCTCTTCTTCTTGAGCATTCTGTTTTCGGGTTAGCTCATAAGTCATGAGAGAGCCAAGAAGTTCTTCAAAAGGTAGAGTGTTGAGGTCTTTAGCTTCTTGAATGGCTGTCACCTTTGCTTCCCATGTCTTTGGCAGTGATCTTAAGATTTTCCTCACCTATTCACTGTTAGGATACACTTTTCCAAGAGACTTTAAACCATTTACAATGTCAGTGAATCTAGTGAACATCTCAGTTATAGACTCATCAGATTTCATTCTAAATAATTCATAATTATGCACAAGAATGTTAATTTTTGACTCCTTGACCTGATTGGTTCCTTCATGAGTTACTTCAAGTCTGTCCCAAATTTCTTTGGCAGATTCACAGGTAGAAATTCTATTGAACTCATTTGGATCTAATGCACAATATAAGATATTCATAGCCTTAGCATTAGATTGCATAAGCTTCATGTCATTCTCATCCCATTCATTTTCAGGTTTAGGGATAACTTCTCTTTCAATAACCTTGCTGGGAGTTTTAGGACCATTGACAATAATCATCCATAACTCATAGTCAACAGATTGAATATAAATTCTTATTCTATTCTTCCAATAGTTGTAGTTTGTACCATTAAACATTGGAGGTCTGTTGGTGGATTGACCCTCACCTAGAGAGCTTCCAAACATGGTTGCCATGGATCAACTCTAAGGATGTTAAGCCTTTAAACTAGATTACTAGCTCTAATACCAATTGTTGGCCCAAGAAGGCAACCCAAGAGGGGGGGGGGGGTGAATTGGGTTTTATAAAATTTATATCAAAAATTGCAACTAAAAATTGTTTATGTATTTTAACAACAATTAATCAAAATATATATATCAAGCAAGTGAAGTATACATCAATATATATATTTATGCAAACATGTATAGTGAGCAAATAAGCAAAACAGAGGCAAAAGAGAAGTGCACCAGATTTATAGAGGTTCGGCCAACCTTGCCTACGTCCTCTCTTCTTCGATCCTTTCGAAGGAATTCCACTATGTAATACTCCTTACACAGCTGCTGGTTGTGCCACGAGTGCCCAGCTCACTCTTACAAAAGCTTCTTCCCAAGCTTTCAAAACCCAAGAGATTTTGTCCAAGCTTCTCTCAAACTTACAAGGTTACAAACCCACCCAAATGAGAATGAATAAAGATTATACAAAGATTAACTCTCCTAGTGAGTATGTCAACAAATACAACTCAATGGATAACTTTAAACACTCAGCAAAAGTATGTGGCAGTGAGGTATAGGTGATTTTCAGCTTCAAGCACTTGATATGAATGGTATGATTGCTCTTCTATCACTCTTTGAAGCTGTATGTATCTCATATATATAGGTATGGATCGATTCTATCCGCTGGAGAAGTATGGGAGAAGATTTGGTTGCATTTTTGCCCATACCGTTTGTCAGAAAACTAGCCGTTACGGTCTAGGGGTCGACTCTTTTCACAATGAGTCGACTCTTTTTGCATTTCAGCAGATTTTTCAAGTCACTGTCCAAATGAGTCGACTCTTTTGTCCCAGGAGTCGACTCTTTTTGAGCGGTCTGTAGAATTTTTGTTCTCTGTTGCAATGAGTCGACTCTTTTTGGCCAGGAGTCGACTCTTTTGAGTCTCCAGCACAAATCCAAGGCTCTGTTCGAATGAGTCGACTCTTTTTGCTTGAGGGGTCGACTCTTTTTACCAAAACCCATATTTTTGCAACTTTTCTTCATTCTTTTCCAAATCTTTCAATCTCTTCAAAGATCATTCAAATGACCTTTTTAAAGCTTGCAAATGCTTTTTCAAGGCTAGATGACTCCAAGAACATCTTTAATCCATTCAAGATGAATTTTCTTCATTTTCATCACTTGTAGAGTTCTTCCATCATCATAGCTTCATCCATTGATTCAAGTCTTCTTCAAGATCTTCAAGAGAGCTTCCATGACTTAGAATCTTCATTTCTTCAATCAATATGGCTTCTCCATGGACTTCAACAACTCTTCCAAGAAAGTTTTTCTACTCTTGAGATTCCTTCCATGTCTTCAAGACATCTTCAAATCTTTTAAATCAAGAGTTTGATCATTTTCATTCTTCTTCTTTGATATCCATCATCTTCATTCTCTTATAAAATCACCATTGTTGAATATGCTATTCTTTCATGCTTATCAATCTTCAATCTAGGATTTTCATCAACTTGAGATTTCTTTTTCTTCTTATAATATCAGCTTTATAGAATACATCACTTCATCATGCTTTTCATTCTTTATTCAAATCTTTGCATCATAAATCCTCTATTATGATAAGCTTCAAGTCAAGATCTAATTAATAATTCATCTGCACACTAAGTAGAATTATTAGATCATTTAACCATGTTTTGTTATCATCAAAATCAAGGCATTGACTCAACACCTACATCTCTCATTCAATTTAAAACTGTCTGACCAAATTCAAGACAAATCGACCAAATGTGTTTGACCTTCTAGATACCACGAACTTTTCAAAGGAGACCTCACCCCCTCAGAAACTAGTGCAAGAAGCTCAACTTTAGAGAAACAAAATCTCTCATAAGACATGTCAATCAGAATCCTATCATTTGTAGCAAAAGCAGAACTCGACAAACACCATGCATTCCGACCTCAAGAGATCTCAAGCAAAAATGGACAAATGTCCTATCCTCCAAATTTTGAGATAGAAGAACCATAAACACAGAACAGCCTTTCATGACTCTTCAAGTTCAATCTCTAGCAGCCTCGTCTGGGGCATCCTTCCTAAAAATCCTTACATAGGCCCCTTCCTTGTCAGCAAGTGGCAGTGGCAGTCTCTACACTAGCAGCTTCATATAGGGTAACATTTTTGGTAGCTATATTCGGGGCATCCTCCCCAATAGCATGGCCTACATCCTTAGCAGGGGCATCTTGTCTCATCAACACTAAAGACCCCCATTCCGCTATCATGGATCGCTCCACTGGTTTCCACGACTACTAACAATGCCCACCAAGATAAATCCCAATAGATTCCTGCCCGCTCGGTAATCGCTGGCCCAATTGGACTCACATTCAAAGTTGATAAACACATTCAAGCCCCAAACCGGCTTTCCAAACTCCAATCAAATCAATCAATTACTTCCCTGGTCCACAGGGCCCAAAAGAAGTCAAATAACCAAAATGCCCCTGAAGCATTGCTAAGTCTAGTTTAAAATGGCATGTTTTTTGAGAAAGCACAAATTTCTCAAGTCGATAAGTCCATTCCAATTGAACACTAACTGGCATGTCTTTCGAGAAAGTTGATCTCTCAAGATGGTAAGACCATCCAATTTAGCACGTTATTCGAGAAGACACAAAATTCCTCAAGACGGTAAGTCCCTATCGGCATGTCTTTTGTGAAAGTACAAATTTCTCAAGACGATAAGTCCAATCCAATCGAGCTCTAGCTAACACGTCTTTTGAGAAAGTATAAATTTATCAAGATAGTAAGACCATCTAGTTTGACACATCCTTCGAGAAGGCACCAATTCCTCAAGACGATAAGTCCCTATTGGCACATCTCTGAGAAAGTACAAAGTCCTTGAGATGGAAAGTCTGCATCAATTCCAAAGCAGTTCGCTTATGGTGCCTACTAGCGCACTAATGTAGAATGTCCGTTATATCCTTAAGGAATTGGCACATTGATCGAGAGAGTATCAAAGTCCTCGAGACGGTAAGACCATCCTGTAGCTTCCTGAGATCAGGTAGTCTCCAAAACCAACGCACCACCGTCAGAGTGACAAAAACACTCACAAACTATCTCAACCGTCAGAGTGATGGAAACACTCACAAATAGGTCGACATCGGAAATGCCACTGAACCCACGATGTCATAGGACCGAACATGCCTCTTGGCCGTGAAACGTTTACCAGAGAATAGAACACCTTTGGAGACCAACTCATCACAAACCATCAAGGTGACAAAAACACTTAAAACCTAGGTCAACGCCGACGCTTGCTAGCCCGTCTAGATAAAAAATGACCAAATTGCCCCTACTAGGCCCCCATCCAACATGCTTTTTGGGGAAGTACTTAAGAGCTCAAAGCAGTAAATCCACCATTCCCAGTACTTTCCCTAGAAATTCTAGCATACTGGAATGCCATTCTAGCCAACTCCGGACCCATTCGGTAGTACCCAGTCCAAATGACCATTTTACCCTTGGGCGCTTGATCGCCCTCGTTAACCACACTGGCTTTGGGTAGTAAATTGATAATCCTTGAGACACTCATAATAGTGCCCTTAACCCTTGAATGCCATTCCAATCGACCCCAGACCAATTTTGGTGTTTCTTGGGCAAAATGACCATTTTACCTTTAGTGGGCCAGTCACCCTTTTCAACCACACTAGCTCTAGGTATGAAATCGACAACCCCCGAGACACTCCTGAGTGCTCCTATCTCTTTTCAAGCTAGGCCCCACAGCTAGGTAGCTTTCCAAATCAAACCAAAACCATTTGTAGTGGAGGCTGGCCAAAAAATGGCAGGGAGCCATTAGAAGTGGCCCCAAATCTTTGCTTTTGTAGCCCAATGTCGAATCAAATCAAATCTCCATAGAATTTGAAGCTAGGTGCCACTCCTAGTGGCGCCACCTACCCCCTCTTTTTCCTATAAATACAGGCCACTCCCTAGCGTATTCCAGGTCCAAAAAATCATAAAGAAGCTTTGCCTTTCTCAAGATAGCCCCTAAAAATCCCAAAAAACCCCTAGTTCTCTCTGAGATTCAAGCCTCCCTAGCCTATACACTTTAACCCTAGCCCCCAAGCACCATTTGAGGCAATCTTCAGCCCTTTCAAAGCTTTTGAAGCCCTTTAAAGTCCAAGTCAAGACTCCATTGAAGGTTGAAGATAAAGTAGGATTTCTATTTTACTTTTATGCTTTCCCTCCTAGTTCACTTGGACTATTCTATATTTTAATAATCATCTTCTAACCCCTTTTCTTTTGTGCTTGAAACAAGAGGACCTTGGGTCCATACATAGGAAAAGCTTTAAGGAGATCACCAGTCGGGGGTCTCCCTTTAGCCTACCTCATCATTGTATGGCCCTAAGGCCCCTTGGTACGTGGTGAGGCCATGAACCTTGTATGTTTCATGACCCTTTGCATTATAATAATTGGCACGTTCATATATTGCTCATACTAATCTAGTTTTAATGTTGCTTTCAATGTTACTTTAAAAAACTCACAACCATAAAGTAACCTTAGCCTTTCATGATTAGGGTTTCTTTAGGAGAGAAATATTCAAAGGGACCACCACTATGATATCCCGAACCTCTATTTATTTATATTAATGTGAATTTTTGTGTTTGCTTTGTTTAATGTTAATAATTTCATTTTTTGGGTCAAATATGACCAATAAGAGTGTACGTTGTAACTTAAGCCCATAGGGTGAAACACATGGGATTATTTCCATGTGTATCACTCTTATACACACCCATGTATACACACACTCACAGACAAAACACACACACACCCACCGTTAGAGAGCGAGAGGGGGAGAAGAAAAAGAGGAAGGAGAAGGAAAGGGGAAGCTTGGAGAGCCTCAACCCAAGCCAAGAGAAGTCATTTGAAGACTTGAACAAGCTTGAAGAAGGTAAGGTTCTATTCTCTCTCTCTATGAATGTTATATGTATATGTATCTATCTTGTGTTATGAAATGGTATATATGCATCTATATGGATTGGGGTGTTTGGGTTTGTCATGGGGGACTCTTTGAGTCCCAATTACTTTGAATTTGAGAGCTTATAGCTCAATATTGGAGAATTGGAGAGTTGGGGGTTGAAACCCCCAAATATATGAAATGTTAAGGTTTTTAATCTTTTCCTTAGATCCCTTTTGATTTAATTGTTCTTTCTCCCCCATTTTGAGTTATTGTCATCTTTTTGGGTCAATCTTTGAACCCTAGAAGTATTGGTAAAGTTTGGTAGAGTTTGAGATGGCTTGGGTTGGAAATCTAAGGCATGGAGAACCCATTTTCTCGAACAAAATATACAGGGATCATCAAGACGGCGCGTATTAGCATCCTGACGATCAATTTTGAAGCATGGGGTAGCTTTAGGTAGTCAGTACGCCACATGTTGCATCCTGACGGTGGTATTCGTGGGAAATGTCATCCCTCGGGTCGTCAGGATGCACTTGCTGACGCTCGTGTCTGACAACTCTGACACTGTTTAATAAAATGGGCATAACTTTGTCTAGAAAACTCGGATTGATGCACCGTTTAAAGAGTTAGAAATTAGACTCATAGATCTTCGTAGCCATATAAAGTCTGTTCTTTAATTCATTATATATTAAGAGATATAAAAGTTTAAATTTGACCTAAAAACTATGTCGAAAACCTTATTTTTCCAAAGTGTTACCCCATTCTTCGTGAGACCTAACTTCTTCACCCAAAATGTGTTTTTGACCCATAGCCTATCAAATTAAAGGCCTTTAAGCCTACTTTCATATGGAACTAGCCTGGTTTGAGAATCCTTTATTCGGGGTGGTTAGGATGTGATGAGAAGGTCAATGTTCTAGGTTTCATACTTCACCCTCAACCTTATGTTCTCGTTTTATATTGGGGCCTTGCCCTAAAGTTAGTCTTGCTCTTCCATGGTGAGAGTGAGATGTTGGTGATTCGGGATCGAGGGATTTATATGCTTAGTCTTGATTTATGCGTTATTGCCTTGCATTAGCATCGTGTATTGATGGTCCATGTTTCTATGTGAATTATGTGTAGGAGTACCTTGCTTAACACCTATTCAATTGGATAGAGGTGAGTAACGATATGCCATGAATAAAACTCTATTAATTTTCAAAATATTTTAAGCTCAATTCTATATCATACAACATTTTCCATATACTTCAATGCATCAATGATTACGTTCAAGTATAAATGTCATACTTTGAATTGCATACAAACCTTACATATGATATGAATCACAACCTACGGACTAAAACATTCACATAAATTAGATGTAAGATTCCTAACGTATGACTCTAACTCAAGGTCTTTTCATGGCAAGACTTTAATCCAGCTCGATAGTCCTAGGATGGGGGACGTGAAATAAACCATTGACATGTAAGGTCTTTCATGGTAAGACCTTAAACTAACAATGATGGTCCTATGGTAGGGGACACGAAATAATCTATCGCCATGTTGGGAGACGTCCCTTGGCTTAAAAGTCTAGATGTGACCTTTATGGTTACTATAACTGAGCATAGCTCTTATGATTGACTTAAAAAGCCTATGTGTGACCTTTACGGTTACTATAACTGAGTCTAGCTCTTATGATTAGCCTAAAGTACTCTACGTGCTAATGACTGAGCGTAGCTCTTAATGATTAAGCCTCGTCTTGTGATTGAGCCCTTCTCTCATGAATGGCTTAAAGCACTCTATGTTGCTAATAACTGAGCGTAGCTCTTAATGACTGAGCCTAGCTCTCATGGTTGGCTTAAAGAGCCTTACACATGACTCTTGTGGTTACTATGATACCCAATACCAGAAAGACCTCTCAAGTGGGGTGAAGTGAGGGATATGTTAGCCTAAAGAGTCTATGCGTGACCTACATGGTTACTACGTTGGCCTAAAGAGCCCTATGGTGACCTTTACAGTTACTGATGTGGTGACCTTTATGGTTACTGATGCAAAGCCTAACTCTAATATTGGCCTAAAGAGCCCTATGGTGATCTTTATGGTTACTGATGTGGTGACCTTTATGGTTGCTTATGCGGAACCTAGCTCTAATGTTGGCCTAAAGAGCCCTATGGTGACCTTTACGGTTACTAATGTGGTGACTTTTATGGTCACTGATGTGGAGCCTAGCTCTGATGTAAAGACATGACACTCTTATGTACTAGAACGAGAAATATGATTTATTCAAATACTTTATGACAAGTTGCATAGGTTTTTACAAGTATTAATGTCACAATATATCTTTCCTTTCTATGATATTATGATATGCCTCACTGTACCATGCCATGGTCTGCTTATGAAAAGCCACATTATGCCATACACGATTATGTTATGATTTACATCTCATGCCTTTGATACTATGTTCAAATGATATAATGTTTCAATGTGATGCTTATGCTACCCATGTTTTTCATATCTATGCTTTATACGATTTCGAGAATAATGATATAGATGTGTCTAAGGTTATACGACAAGCTAAGATGTACACTCACAAGCTATGATTTATTATGCTAATGACAAGCTATATCATACTTTACTAGTTCATACTACGACGTGGCTGCCACTCTTCCCCAACATTATGTTTTAATACTGATGAAATGTTTTAATACAAAAGCCTATGCTTCATGTGTTTTTAAGATTACACTTATAAGTTCCTAAGTTCATGCCACACATGCGTAAATATACCTCTATTGTCATATACATTAAATATCATTGTTAGTCTATGATTTTTTATGCTCATGCATTATTGTTATTCACTAAGCATTAGCTTACGTTTTCTAAAATTATTTTCAGGTGAACAAGCTGGGAGGCCTTGAGGGAGGCCCATTACATGGATATTTGGACTGCGGCCCACGGGCCTTATGTTATGTACTAACATAGGGGCTGGACCCTAATGTTTTGTACTATAATAATGTTATAACTGTGGTGGCCTTTGATAGGCCCACCTTATAGAATGTTTATGTTTTGGAGATTAGACACAGCTCTACTATGTATGACACACGTTTTACTTTACGTTTATAAAGTTTTAATTATGCAATTATGTATCTTTTAAATGATAAATGGACAAGTGTTCAACCGGGTTATTCAATGCGGCCTTGGGTAGCCAAGCTGCTGGCCGGTCATGCATCCTAAATCCGTATAGGCCGGGTTTCGGGGCATGACAGAGTGGTATCAGAGCTATAGATTGACACCGTAAGATAGAGTCGTGTCTAGATAGAATTCTAGTTTTGACTTGATTATGTGCTATGTGTACGTATATGTAACCTATGTGTATGATGACATGTCAAGGTGTATTTCGTGTAGTAATACTATGTTTCATGCTTGACCGTTGATGCATTGTATGAATAGTATGCCGCCAAAAAGAAGGGGTCGCAGAGAAGCCAGAGGGCTCGAGGACCAAATGGATCGTATTGAAAGGATCTTAGGCGGACTAGTTCAAGTGGTCCAAGTTACTCTTAGCAACACAGCCAACACACCTAAGCCGTTAATAGCATAGGTGCCAAGAGTGGAAGAAGTGGCTCAAACCCCTATCGAACAAATCTAGCAGCTTAGGCCCCCGACATTTCTGGGGACTTTTGAATGAGCAATTAATAAGTGGACGCAATACCGAGGAGAGCACAAGAAGAGGACCGGGAGTGATCAATGTAGGGGACAAAGCTCAAAGCGACATAATTCAGGATCTTCAAGTAGGAACTCTTCTGCCCCACGAGGGAACACCAGAGACCGAGGGAATTATACAATTAAGAAAATACTGATATGTCCAACTTGCTAAAAGAAACATTGGGGCACATATCTTTTGGGAAGCAGAGCTTGTTATAGGTGCGGCCGAGTTGGACACCAGGTGAGGGACTGTCCAAAGAAGAATAGAACACAAACCTCTGGGGCATCAGCATCAGCCTCGGTTCAGCCGTTTATGGCTAATAGAAAAGAAAATCAACTTACCTCGAGAAACACCCCAGCTGTCGACTCTGTAGTGTCAGGTATACTTTCTAGTTGTGGTCGACCTGCACACATCTTTATTGTTTCCGGAATGATTTAATCGCCTCGTATCTCTTTACTCAATACTTGCATATGTCTTCAGTACCCCCCTCAAGTACATTTGTGTATGTCCTTGCTACTCGAAAAATTCATCTTATGTGATGGGGTCTTATAAATTATGGCTCCACACGTACCTTTGTCTTATATTATTGTTAAATGATTGCATACCTCTTTGGAACCCTCAAATTATGTTTACTTCACATTTTGTCACCTGGAGGTTCCATGGTATGTGATAGGATTTTCAACCATTGAGGGAATCTTATTAGTAATGTATTCATGCTCGTAAATCCTATACCTAGAAATGCACTATTTCGATGTCATCTTAGGATTGGATTGGTCATCCCCTCATCATGCCAGTATTAAATGTGAACTTGAGCGAGTTGGGTTCGTTCTTCCACCCACTCGGGACTTGTTATTGAAGAAGTGGGCTTGTGCCTCCTCCCATGTCTCATTTCGTTCATGCAAACACATCGTATAGACTAAATGTGAATTGTACCTCATTGTGTAACAATGTTGACACAATTTCCACCCTCCTTGGGAGATGTCCATGTCATCCGGGAGTTCCCAATGTCTCACTTGATAAGCTACCTAGGCTCTCAATGGCTCGGGAGATTGGGATTCAAGAAATGTTATCCCTTTTTGTTTGAATGATAGATTATATCAAGTTTGGGGACCCTAGCTGTCATCCCTAGCTGTTTTAATCTCTCCCAACTTCAAATTGAAGTGCCTTTTTTAAAAAAATTGGTCCAAGTGTTGCTTTCTTAAAGCCTAGGTGAAAACCCAAGTTTTCCATGCCTTAGTAATCCCCCTAAACCTCTTAAACTTCATCTTGCATTCATTGCATTTCAAATTGCTTCAAAATGGTTTTCAAAGTCCTTGTTGCATTATACTTTTCAAAAACTGTATAGCTCTCTTGAGTTGTCTTTGAAAAAGTGTCACATAAAATCACAAAATCTTTCACATGAAATCATAAGATTTTTAAATCCAATCTTCCCATTTTCAATTTCAAATCAATTCAAATCAAATCTTTCCACTTTGGAAACAAAATCAAATCTTTTCATTTTGGAAACAAAATCAAATCTTTTTTTTTTTTAATTTCAAATCAAGCCTTTCATTTTTCAACATAAAATCATATATTTTCTCACATAAAATCATAGACGTTCCAATTTTTTTTTTCGAGTGTATGCATAAAGCCACCTTCCAAATCATAGGAGGTCTAACCCTAGGTCAACCAAATCCTAGGTGGTCCACCCTTCTGTCAACCTAACCTTAATTGGTCCAACCCTAGGTCAACCTCACCCTGGGTTACCTTAACCCTAGTTTGCCCAAGCAAGGTTAGGTGGCATCAAGATTTTAACTCTGGGACCCTCTTTCAAACCCCAACTCAAATCTAAAATGATATTCATAGCATGCTTCCAAAAACAACACTCTGCTCTTTTGACTTTCCAAACCAATTCCAAGCCTTTCCAAATGGTAACAAACCTCTTTCAAAATGTTTTCAAAAGCTCAAACCCCTAAGACGATTCTAGCCCTCTAATGGTTAGGGTTTTCAGGAAAAAAGTGACATAGAGAATGTAACCTATGGTTCATATTAAGGTTTTCAAACCCTAAGCGTCTTTCAAAATTTTTTTCAAAACCAACCTCCAAACATCACATTCTTGGAACAATCCTATGCCTTCCATGGTTAGGGTGATCCAAGGTCGAGTGAGAAATTCAAGCAAGGGTTCTAATACTCTAAAGTCATCAACATTGTCTACCAGAAGTTCCTAACCCCTTTTCCAAAACGTGTTTTCAAAAACTCTCAAGTTCTCTTTTCCAAAGCTTCCCAAGACCTCAATGAGTCTTTTCAAAACTTCAAAAACTTTCTAAAGTCCTTAATATGTCTATTTTTAATCGGATTTTTGGTCCGAACTATGACTGACTTAATTTTCGCCAAACAACATATGTAGGCAACCTTTAAATGGGTGAGGTCATAACCCCTTTTCAAACTCAAAATCCCTTTTCAAAACTTCTCAAACTCAAAATACCTTTCAAAACGTCCCCTCCAAACCCTTGTCAAAACTTGCATCATGCATCATACCATCCAAAAAGTGACGATAAAAACCCCTTTCCAAAATTCTAAAAGTGAATATAATTAGACATTTAGTAACTAGAGATTCAAGTAAGTGAACCTAGGGTGAATAGACAAGTAGGTACCGAAAAGGCGAGGTAGGGTGATGATCTTAGGATATCTTCCCTACATGTAACTAACCCCGGACCATAGATTTCAGTTTCAAAGACCAAAACCGGAGTTATTTTTCAAAAGGACTTTCAAAAGGTTGCTAAAAACCTTTTTTCCAAAAATTTTCTTAAAAATAACATTTTCGAAAAGCCTAAGTTTGGTCTTCAGATTACACTTAGTTTTAGGAGACCTACCACATCTTTAACAATGTCAGGTGGCAACTCCAAAACTTTTTCAAAAAGCCCTTAACCAAATCAAATTTCCAAGTTCAAACCCTCGTTGCACTTGTCCTTATAGGAGGGTAAGTTCTAACAGAGAGAGTACCGTGCTTTTCCGGTCAAAAGGGCTTAGGTAAAAATCAGGGCGCAACATGGTGCACGTAGTACATTCGCCCGGACTTAGCCTTTGGAAAAGAACCATGTGGCACCCTTGTACTACCCAACCTTAGGATGCAAGACAAGTTTTGTCTCGATAGGATCAAAAAATGGGAACATATAGCTTACGCACCACTACTGGGAACTTTTATGCTGACTTTTTCTCAATATTTGTGCTATCCAAAAAAGGTCTAGGGAAATTGGGCATGGTTGCGATGTTCCCTTATAGTTTCTCTTGAACTTAGTGCCCTTTGGGGGCCTTGGATGTTTCCGGATGATAGAGATATCAACTTAGCAAGTGTAAGTACCCCATTTTTGACCGCTCGACAGTCTACACTCCGTCCGGACTTGTTTTCAAGTCATTGTGGGCATATTCCAATCGAAACCAATTCTCTAGGTCCAAATTCTGTCTTTCCATCGCTTCGCGGGCCTGTCAGGCCCAAGTAGAGGCAAAATGACCAAAATGCCCTTAGGGGCATTGTCCTTTCCTTTTCATTTCCAATCCCTCTCTCGAGACAGTTTATTCCTTGAAACGGTTCCAATCCAGGCATGTCTTTTCAGAGACGGTAAGACCCCTTTCCAATCCCTCTCTCGAGACAGTTTATTCCTCGAGACGGTTCCAATCCAGGCGTGTCTCTTCGGAGACGGTAAGACCCCTTTCCAATCCCACTCTCGAGACAGTTTATTCCTCGAGACGGTTCCAATCCAGGCACGTCTCTTCGGAGACGGTAAGACCCCTTTCCAATCCCACTCTCGAGACAGTTTATTCCTCGAGACGGTTCCAATCCAGGCACGTCTCTTCGGAGATGATAAGTCCCCTTTCCAATCCCTCTCTCGAGATAGTTTATTCCTCGAGACGGTCCAAGTAGTGGAACTACTCACAAAACCGTTAGAGTAGCGAAAATACTCACAAAACCGTTAGAGTAGCGAAAATACTCATAAAACCATTAGAGTAACGGAAATACTCACAAAACCGTTAGAGTAGCAGAAATACTCACAAATAGGTCGATATGGGAATTGGCAACAAACCCCTATATCACGACGACCGCCATTAGAGTGGCGGAAACACTCAAAACCCAGGTCAAACCCAGTGATTGTTAACCCACTTTGGTGAAAAATGACCAAACTGTCCTTTGGACCTTTTCCGAGACTTTCCGATCAAGATGACCATTTTGCCCCTAGGCATCCGAATGCCCCGGGAACCACACCGGCTCTGGGAATCGAACCGGTAATGTCCCGAGAATACTTTTTATAGTATTCTCTATCTTCCTTTACCTTTCCGGATCATTCCGAGTCAGTTCCGGCCAATCCGGTACAAAATGACCGTTTTACCCCTAGAGGGCCGGTCTCCTTCTTCGACCACACCGGCTTTGGGTATCAAACCGGTAATGTCCCGAGAATACTTTTTATAGTGTTCTCAACCTTCCTTTACCTTTCCGGACCATTCCGAGTCAGTTCCGGCAAACCCGGTACAAAATGATCGTTTTACCCCTGGTGGGCCGGTCTCCTTTTCCGACCACGCCGGCCCTGGGAATCAAACTGGCAACCTCTGGGAACATTCCAAATAATGTTTCCAGATCCCAAGTCTTCTTCCGGGACAGTCCGAGTTCGCCCCGGCAGCTTCCTAGTCCGATTGACCGTTTTGCCTCTAAGGGCCCAGTCAACCTTCCCGACACATCTTATCCTCACTTTTCAAGTCAAATATCTCTAGGACACTATTTTAAGTGTTCCTGCTCCTTTCTGGCCTTTCGAGTCATTCCCGGCTCCTCCAAATCATTCCCGGACTTTCCGAAGTCACTCCTAGTGAAGCTAGGCTAAAGATTGCATGGTAGTCACTAGTATAGGCGCCCAAATCTAGTTAAAGATACGTTGCTTGCCGACTTATAAAGTTTCCTAAGTGGGTGGCGCCACTAGGAGTGGCACTAAGCCAAGAATTGGCCTGGCGCCACTCCTAGTGGCGCCAAGAGCAATTTTACCCTGGCGCCACTGCAACAGGCGCCAGGTTTGTCCAACTTCTATGAATACAGAGCCTCAGTCAACGTGAAAGGGGTCTGCAAACTTAACCTAAAAATCATATATTTCGATATACAGAGCTCGAGCACCTCCAAAACCCTAGTTTCCTTAGGTTTTCCAAACCCTAGCCTCCTATACACTTATACACTCCCCCATACACTCATACACTAGCCTTCAACCATCCTTTGAAGACTGGAAGAGCTGCCATCTCAAGCTTGAAGAAAACCCTTGAAGGTTGAAGAAGAAGATCAAGACGAAGACCGAAGATTGAAGACAAGCAAGGCGCGCAAAATAAAGAAGACATACGGTAGGTTTTCTATTTAAATTTTCGCACTTCCCCCCTCTCTCTTCTCTCTCCTAACCCACTTGGATTTTCTCTATTTTAATCCCCCATCTCTTTCCCCCCTTTCTTTGCATGCTTGAAACAAGGGGATTCCCGGTCCATGTGTAGGATTGGGCTATTGGAGAGTCACCATGTCAGGGGCTTTCATCTAGCCTAACCAAAGACCACGTGGGTCTGGCCCCCTTGATTATGTGGTGAAGCCTTAGTCTTGTATATTCACGACCCCAAATTGCATTGTGCATATCATAGTCTTGCATCTTCCAAAATTCGTTTTCAAACTCGTTTTCAAAATCGTTTTCAAACTTGTTTTCAAAATTGCATCAAAATCTCTTTTTCAAAAACTTGTTTTCAAAACCACAATCTTATGGTGATTTTAGCCTTTCCATGGCTAGGGTTGCTTTAGGAAAGTGTTACATTAAAAGTGACCTTTTTGGTCTATATTTTCAAATCTTATTGTTTTCCAAAACCACTTTCTTAAAGTGGTTCTAGCCCTCTTATGGCTAGAATCGCTTTAGGAAAGTGAGACGTTTTCATACTTTTCAAAAAACTCTCTCTTCAAAAATCCTTTCCTAAAAATCTCTTTTTCAACATACTTTTCTTAAACTTTCCTCTCCAAAATGGTTTTCAAAAACTCCCTTCCAAAATCTATTTTTCAAAACTCTCTTTTTCAACTCCTCTCCAAAATCTTTTCCTCAAAATTCACTTTCTAAAAACACTCTCCAGATTCACCTTCCTAAAAACTCTCTCCAAAAACCTTTCTAAAAAACTCTCTTTCCAAAATCTTCCTTCTAGAAATTTCCTCTCTAGGATTTTCCTTCTAAAATCTATGTTTCTAAAAATACACTTTCCAAAACTCCTCTTTAAAATCTCTTTCCAAAAACTCTCTCTTCAAATTCACTTTCCAAAAACTCCTCCCTAGGATTCCCTTCTAGAAATCCTTCGTTTCCAAAAACACACTTTCCAAAAACTCTTTTCTTAGAGCCCAAGTCAAGCCTTAGAGCTAACAATTAGGAAACCCTAATTTTCTTTCCAAAAATATGATTTTCAAACTTTGCCCGAAACCTAGGTTTTCAAAACCTCTTGTTTTCACATCCAAACTATACATGTTTCCAAAACTTATTTTCTACATCGAAACTATAATTTTCCAAATCTAGGGTTTCTAGAATCTCCCTTTCCAAATCCTTACCAAATCCTATCTTCGCTTTAGGAAACCAAATCAAATATTCCCGTTTAGGAAATTAGATCCTATCCTCCGTTTTTGGAAACAAAATCAAATCTTTTCTTTTAGAAACCAAATCCAATCCCTTCCTAATCCCAACCTTTCTTAATTCAACTCCTTCCTAATTTCCTACCTTCTTAAACCATAAGTTTCCTAAACCTAAACTTTAAATCTTTCCTTAAATTTTAAAATCCAACTCTTTCCTAATTTAAATCCTTCCTAAACTTCCAGTTTCCTAAACCTTAAGTTTCCAAAACTTGAACATAAAAATCTTTCCTAAAATTCTAAAATTCAACCCTTTCCTAATTTAACTCCCTTTCTAAATCTTAACTTTTCAAACCTAAGTTTTCAAACTCTTCCTAAATTTAAACCTTTCCTAATCTCAAAGATTTTCTAAAACTCAAACTCTAAAACTTTCTAAATCTTAAACTTTCTAAATTTCAAATCTTTCTAAATTCAAAACTTTCTAAATTTGAAACGTTCTCAAGTTAAATCTTTCTAAACCTAAATATCTCCAAGATTCTAAACTTTCCAAAACTTCAAAATCTTTCCAAATCTAAGACTTTTCTAAACTCAAAACTTTCTTAATTCAAACATTTCCTAAACTGAAAACTTTCCTTTTTCAAACCTTTCCCAAAACGAAACTTTCTTATTTTCAAAACTTCCTTGTTTTCAAAACTTTCCAAATTCAAAACTTTCATTTTTTGAAACATTCCAAAATTTAAAACTTTCTTAACTTGAAACTTTCTAAATTCTAAGTCTTTCCTAAACTAAACTTTTCCCAATTCAAAACATTTTTAAATTCAATATTTTCCCATTTCAAAACTTTCCAAAAATGAAACTTTCCTAATTCGAAACTTTCCTAAAATGACACTAAAATGACACTTTCCTAATTTGAACATTTCCTAAATCCAATCTTTCCTAATCTCCTAAATCTTCCAAATCGAGTCAAGTCTTTCCTAAGTCTCATCTTTCTTAAGTCTAGGTTTCCTAAACCTCAATCTTTCCAAAATAAGTCTAAATCTCTCCTCCAAGTTCTATCTTTTCAAATCAAAATTCAATCTTTTCAATTCCAAAATTCCAAATTCCAATTTTCAATCCTCTATTCAAAATTCAATCTCTTTCTTCCAATCCAATCTCTCTCTTCAAATCAATCTCTTTTTAATCGGACTCTGGTCCGAACTACGACTGACCTAATTCCTCCAAAGGGATACGTAGGCAACCTTCATAGGTGCGGTCACAATACTTTTCAAACTTTCAATTCCACTCTCATGGGTGCGGTTTCCAAAATCTTTCCAAATTTCAAATTCCAATCTATTTTCAAAATTCCAATTTCAAAATTTCTATTTTCAAATTTCTACTTTCAGTTTTCAAACTTCCCAATTTCAATTCCATCTCTTCAAATTTATTTTCAAATCAAATCAATCTTTTTCCAAATCTATTTTTCAATTCTCTTTCCTTACACTTGCATACCATGCATCATGTTAATTTTCAAGCATTGTTTTTCAAAGTAGATAGGATTGAACTATAGTTAGTCGAAGATTCTCATAGGTAAATCTAGGGTAGATTGACATGTAGGTACCGAAAGGGCGGGGTAGGGTGATAGCTTAGTGCGTCTTCCCTACACGTAACCAACCTCCGAACCTAGATCACTGTTTTCAAAGACCAAAAAGGAGTTATTTTTCGAAAAGGGCTAAATGTTTTCCAAAGGTTGCCAAACAACCTGTTTTCCTAAACAAAACCCTCTCTTGAGGATGTTTTCCAAAATTGTTTTCCAAAACCCTAAGTATAGTTTTCGGATTATGCTTAGTCTTTAGGTGACCTAACTCACCTTAATCAAGTTAGGTGGCGACTCCGAATCTTTTTCAAAAGCCCTTTATTCAAATCTATTTTCAATTCAAACCTAGTCGCACTCATTCTTCTAGGAGGGTGAGTTCTAACGAGAGAGTACAGCATTTTTCCCGCTCGGGTGAGTATTCCTCGAGCGCGAAAAATCTAGGCACGACAGCAAGCAAGCTTAAAAATAAACTTTTCGGAGCTTTTGTGACACGCTCAGTTGATTTCCCAAAGTGCCCGTTTTTGGTCCATGCGATTACGGCCTTCGAGAAGTGATCATCTTGATCGAACCGTACCAATGGAAAGTCCATAATAAAGGCTTTGGGAAATTTCTTGATTTATACATTTTGCAAGTTGTTTGATGGTGTGTTTTAACTAGAAAATCAGGATTTGACATATGAAATGGGATGTGTACTTTTATTTTTTTCCAAGTGTCAAAAAGTACCCTTCTTGGAGCCATGCGAACATGACCTTCGAGTGATGTTGTTAATAATCAGACCACACAAATGGAAAGCCTATCACTCAGGCTTCTTCAAATTCCCTATTGTGCACATTTTGTCAATCGTTTGACAATACGTTTTAGCTCGAGAATTGAAAGAAAAGTAACTTTTGGAGGAGGGTTTGTGACATGCTCTGTGAAGCTTTTTATTGATTAAAGTGCGTTTCGAGTCAAGGGACTCGACCAAAAATGGTAGGAACCCTCTTTGGAGCATCCTAGTGGATGATAGTTTAATTCCCAGGATCGGTGTGGTCTAAAACTACCCTTAGGTATGTAGGGGTAAAAAAATCATTTTGATTAGAACTTGTTGGAATAGGGCCGAAATGTACTTTATTCGGGCATAAGGGTGTGTTTGACTACCTAGAGGTAGTTTGGGGTGGTCTTACCGCTTCGAGGAACTTGTATTTCTCAAGGAACGTGTTGGGGCGCCTAGGGGCAAAATTATTATTTTGACCAGGGCTCTCCAAAATGGGACCGGGGTTGGTTTAAATGGAAAATTGAATATGCCAGACTGTCTAAAGATAGTATTAAGGGTCGTTTTAACGTCTTGAGAATTTGGTGCTTTATCGAAAGACGTGCCAAAATGCCTAAGAGCATAATGGTCATTTTTCACCGTGTCGAGCTAGCAGGCGCCGGTGTTAACTTGGGTTTATGAGGGTTTCTGTCACTCTAACGGTTGTGATGAGTTGGTTTCCAAAGGCATACGTCCTTTAGTAAACGTGCCACTACCAAAGAAGCATAGTCTGTCTTTTGATAACGAGTTACTTGTGGTGTGCCTACATTGACCTATTTATGAGTCCTTTCGCCACTCTGGTGATTTGACATTTTAAGAGTGCTTCTGGCACTCTAGCAGGTTTGGCATTAGTTCTGGAGATTGCCCGATCTTGGGGAAGTTGCCTGATGTGAAGGGGCATAATAGACATTCTATATCGGCAGTCAAGCAGCTGCCGGAAGGGAACTGTTTGGAGTTTGTGAGTGTTTCCGTCACTCCAACGGTGTTGACGATGGGTTTCAGAGACTACATTATCTAAAATGCCAGAAATGTTTAGGGGCAATTTGGTCATTTTGGCCTTAAAATAGCCAAATGAGGCTAGAAGTGCGTCTTTGCTCTTGAAAGGTTGACTTGATCTTTGGAAAGTTGATTCGGGGTTTGATAGTGTTGTGACGTTTACTAGAGGACCATTTTGGATCAAAAATTGCTGAGTGGGCAAAAATGGGGTACTTGCAAGAGTCACATTTAAAAAAAAAAAACCTTTAAAAAATTTTAAAAGTGGGTTCCAAACCCCATTTCAAAACTAATTTAGAAGCCTTTTTAAAAATTGTTTTCGAAAACTAAGTTTGCTCTTTAGGGCATATTTGGTTTTAGGTGGCCTAACATACATTTACCGAAGTTATGTGGCAACTCCAAAAACCTTTCAAGAAGCCCTTCTTAAAACTCAAATTTTAAGAAACGAAGCATCGGATTTCCCAGAGCGAAGAGGGCCCAACAAAAACCGAGGTGTGACAAATGAGTGTATTTCCTTTTCAAGACCAAGAGTGTTTTTCATCCAAGAGTGAGTATCTTTCCCTTTTAACATCAAAAGCATCTTGCATCCCTCTTTCCCTTTGAATGTCTTCAAGGACATTTTCTATCCAAGTGAAATTTCTCTATTAGTCTAATTTCTTTTGAAAGAGTTCAACCACCACTACAACATAAATTTCTCATTTGAAAGTATCTCTGTTGGCAGACAACTTCAATTCAATCAATGGAATTTCCTCCCAGAGAGGGACTGGGTTGGAGAAAGAAAATTTTCTATTGGAGGATAATGTAAACTTAATTAGTCAAATTTCCTCGAACAGAAAGAAATTTTAATGTTCAAATAACAAGAAAATTTTTGAAAATTTTTGGAGGTCTTGTAAAAAATTATACTGGCAGACAGAATTATTTGCAGTTTGAAAGACGAGTTGTTTATTCTTCATGCGAAGGCTGGTTCCATCTATATATTTCCATAAAATGCAAGCTATTGAGTTACAAAACTTTGTTGTTTTAATGTCTACAAGTGACATTCCTCTAGAAAAAGTTGGAAGACAATTTGAATTCAAATAGTTACATTTCTAACAAACAGATTTCTTTTAGGTTAATTACTAGCTCAACTAAAAAGCAATTATTAATGATTGTAAGGACATCCTAGATGCAATGTAACTCCACCCACATTATAGAATAAAATTGGAATTCTGGCAACCAAAGGAAACCTGTTTTGGCATAAATGTTCTAGAGACCAAGTCTGTCCCATTTGTAAGGAGGAATCTGTGGAACACCTTCTTTTTAGATGTAGTTGGAATCACCCAGTCTGGTTTAGTTATGAACTTTCATACAAAGTCAATCAGGAGGCTATTAGAACTGTATTTGATTGATTTCAAACAATTTTTAAACCTTTCCTTTGATAACAACTCTATTGCTTTAATTGCTTAAGTTTGTTGGTCCATATGGAAAGCTCACAATGACCATGTCTTTAATGGTTCTCTAGTAAAATCTAGAATTGCCATCCACAGAGCTAGAACAGCTAAAGAAGGCTTCATCAAAGAAATGTTTGCACCCTTTCCCCTGCATATATCAAATGCACAAGCAAATTCTTTATTAGTCTGATCTTACCCTCCGGATTCCTTCCTGTCATGCCTCGATTTTTACATGAGTCTAAGACTTGGCTCAGAAAGAATCAGTACTCTCTCTCTTAGAACTCACCCTTAAATAAGGACAAGTGTGATGGGGGTTTGAACTTAAAAATTGATTTGAATAAGGGCCTTTTGGAAAAAAGTTTGGGGTCATCACCTAACATAATTGAAGATATGCTAGGTCACGTAAAACTAAGTCCAATCCAAAGACTAAACTTAGGTTTTTCAAAAATACTTTGAAAATGCCTTCTTAAGAAGGTTCTTTATAAACAATGTTTTAAGTAACATTTTGAAAATGTTTTAAAGCCCTTTTGAAATGTGACTCCGAATTGGTCTTCTAACTGGAAATCTATGGTCCTAGGGTTTGTTATGTGTAGGGAAGATATCTTAAGATCATCACCCTACCCCGCCCATTCGGTACCTATATGTCTATTCACCCTTAATTTACTCACTAATCTCCTAGTATTTTGATATCCACTTATTCAAATTTTGGAAAAGGGGTTTGGTCATCACTTTGGGGATAAATGATGCATGAGGCATATTTTCAAAAAGATTTTTGAAAAATGCCAAGTGCCTAGCCATTTTTAGTTAAGACAAGTTCAAGAGAACTTTTGAAATCAATTTGAGAAGTTTGCAAAAGTGTTTGAAAATGTTTTAAATATTCAAGAGAATGAAGATTTTGGAAAACAAGTGTGAAAAAGGTCTTCGAAATTTGAACTTGGAATCAAGACCTATGGTTAGGTTTGTTAGGGATTTATACTAAAAGTCATACTTTGTGTAATAGCTTTAGTATTTATTAATAAATTAGTTATTCTATTTAAATGAGAATCTGTGTGAGCAATGTTTGCCTTGCATTATTTATTTAATAATTACGCATGTGTGTCGTTTATTCTATATATCAGATGATTTGGTGGTAGAGTACGGCTTACACACGAAATATCAGATCATCGGTTCTTATGGAATATAAACTTATCGTTCACAGTTTTAGATGGAACTTGACACACCATCAGTAGGGTTCTAGCATAAGGTTTTAATAGGTCTGTCTTGACTATAGGGAATGATATAGTTCTAAGTCCTTGCACTAGTGCACTTTGTATGTATTGAATATAATCGTGTTGAGGTAATTATTTTTATACTGACTATATAAAATGATTAATATCTCATGATTATTATGAGTGTTTATGCTCTTAATCCTAATATAATAAATAGACATGTGCATGTAGTGTTTATTGTTTTGATTCACAAAAGAGCGAGATTCTTTATGGGTCAATAAACTTAGTAAGTTATACAATAACATTATGTGTATGGTGAATATTAATTATTGATGGAATCTGTGTCGCGGTATAGGGATTGATGATACTTCCTCGAGGAAGCTTATAAGTTTTAATTATGTCAAACCTTGCAGGTAGATTTCAAATCCGACATATCAAATAAGTGTAAGCACCCCATTTTTTACCGCTCGGCAGTCTACACTCCTTCCAGACTTGTACTCAAGTCAATATGGACGTATTCCAATCGAAACCAACTCACTAAGTTTAAATCCCGTCTGTCCATCGCTTTGCGGGCCCACCAGGCCCAAAGAGAGGCAAAATGACCAAAATGCCCTTAGGGGCATTGTCCTTTCCAATTCCAATTCCAATCCCTCTCTAGAGACAGTTGATCCCTCGAGACGGTAGATCTACTCCAATCAGGCACATCTTTTCGAATATGGTAAGTCCCCTTTTCAATTTCAAATCAGGCACGTCTTTCCGCAGACGGTAAAACCCTTTTCCAATTCCAATCCCTCTCTCGAGATGGTAAATCTACTCCAATCAGGCATGTCTTTTCGAAGACGGTAAGACCCCTTTCCAAATCCAATCCCTCTCTCGAGACAGTTTATTCCTCGAGACTGCAAATCTAGTCCAATCAGGCACGTCTTTCCGAAGACGATAAGACCCCTTTCCAATTCCAATCCCTCTCTCGAGACAGTTTATTCCTCGAGACGGTCCGACGGGCTTTTCGAAGAAAATCTCTTCGAAACGGTAAGTGCCTTTAAATTTGTCGACCGGGACGAGACCCCAAGTCTCCTAGATGGTAGAACGGTCCACCTTTGGCGCTTGCTAGCCCGCCAATGTAGAAATGTCCGTTTAGGCACGCCTTTCGAGAAAGTTGATTATTAGGCGCTAAGTCCCTTTAGTAGCTTCTCGAGATTAGGCAGTCTCGGAAATGATCGCGAACTGTTAGAGTAGCGAAAATACTCACAAATATCGCAACCGTCAGAATAACGAAAATACTCGTAAACAGGAAGATATAGGGAATTGCCAACAAACCCCTGTATCACACGACCATCGTCAGAGTGGCACAAACACTCAAAACCTAGGTCAACACTAGTGCCTGCTAGCCCACTTCGGTGAAAAATGACCAAACTGCCCCCTGGGCCTTTTCTGAGACTTTCCGGTCAAGATGACCATTTTGCCCCTAGGCATTCAAACGCCCCCGGGACCACACTGGCTCTAGGTATCAAATTGGTAACCTCCCGGGAATACTTTTTATAATATTCTCAACCTTTCTTTATCCTTTCGGATCATTCCGAGTCAATTCCGGCAAACTTGATACAAAATGACCGTTTTGCCCCTAGAGGGCCGGTTGCCTTTTCCGACCACACCGGCTTTGGGTATCAAACCGGTAACTTTCCGAGAATGCTTTTTATAGTATTCTCAACCTTTCTTTATCCTTTCGGATCATTCCGAGTCAATTCTGGCAAACCCGGTACAAAATGACCGTTTTGCCCCTAGAGGGTCGGTCGCCTTTTCTGACCACACCGGCTCTGGGTATCAAACCGGTAACTTCTCGAGAATGCTTTTTATAGTGTCCTTAACCTTTTTTTTATCCTTTTGGATCATTCCGAGTCAGTTCCGGCAAACCCGGTGCGAAATGACCGTTTTGCCCCTAGTGGGCCGGTTGCCTTTTCTGACTACACCGGCTCTGGGTATCAAACCGGAAACCTTTGAGAACATTCTGAATAATGTTCCCAAATCTGAAGTCTTCTTTCGGGACAGTCCGAGTCTGTCCCAGCAGCTTCTTGATTCGATTGACCGTTCGCCCCTAACGGCCCGATCAACCCGTCTAACACATCCTATCCTCATTATTCAAGTCAAAAACCTCCGAAACACTATCTTAAGTGTTCCTGCCATTTTTTGGCTCTCCAGGTCATTCCCAGCCTCTTCAAATCATTCCCGAACTTTCCGGAGTCACTTCTAGTGAAGTCAGGCTAAAAATTGCATGGTAGTCACTAGTGCAGGCACCCAAATCTAGTCAAAGATATATTGCTTGCCGACTTATAAACTTTCCTAACTGGCTGGTGCCACTCCTAGTGGCGCCAAGAGGAAAATTGGCCTGGCGCCACTGCAACAAGCACTAAGTCTATCCCATCTCTATAAATATAGAGTCTCCTCCAGCGTGAAAGAGGTCTACAAACTCAGTCTAAAAACACCAATATTCGATATACAGAGCTCGAACACTCCCTAAACCCTAGCCTCCCTAGGTTTTCCAAACCCTAGACACGATACACTAAACCTTAGCCTTCTATACACTCATACACACCCCCATACACTTATACACTAGCCTCCAACCCTCCTTTGAAGACTTGAAGAGCTACAAACCGAGGCCTTGAAGATTAAAGACGAGCCCTCGAAGATCAAGACTGAAGTGAAGCGAAGACCGAAGAAAGCAAGGCGCGCAAAATAAACAAGACACAAGGTAGGCTTTCATTTTACGTTTTTGCACTTCCCCCTCTCTCTTCTCTCTCCTAACCCACTTGGGTTTTCTCTATTTTAATCCCCCATCTCTTTCCCCTCCTTTCTTTGCATGCTTGAAACAAGGGGACTCCCAGTCCATGTGTAGGATTAGACTATTGGAGGGTCACCATGTCGGGGGCTTTCCTTTAGGCTAACCGGAGACCACATGGGTTTGGCCCCCTTGATTATGTGGTGAAGCCTTAACCTTGTATGTTCACGACCCCAAATTTGCATTGTGCATATCATGATCTTGCATCTTCCAAAAATTGTTTTCAAACTCGTTTTCAAAGTTTGCATTAAACTTGTTTTCAAAATTGCATCAAAATCTCATTTTCAAAACTTGTTTTCAAAATCACAATCCTAGGGTGATTCTAGCCTTTCCATGGCTAGAATTGCTTTAGGAAAGTATTACATTCAAAGTGACCAATATGATCCATATTTTCAACCCTTGTTGTTTTCAAAACCACTTTCTTAAAATGGTTCTAGCCTTCTTATGGTTAGAGTCGCTTTAGGAAGGTGAGATGTTTTTATACTTTCCAAAAAACTCTATTTTCAAAAATCTCTTTTCCTAAAACCTCCTCTTTCAACGTGCTTTCTAAAAACTCTCCTTTCCAAAGCTGTTTTCAAAAACTCCCTCGAAAAATCTATTTTTCAAAACTTCTCTTTTTAAACTCATTTCCAAAACGCTCTCTTCAAGGTCCACTTTCCAAAAATGTTCCCTAGGTTTCCTTCTTAGAAAAACCTCTTCCTAAATCTCTTTCTTAAAAATCTCTTTCTAAAAAAACTCCTCACTAGGATCTCTTTCCAAAAACTCTTTCTCCTCAAAATTCACTTTCTAAAAACACTCCCTAAATTCAATTTCCTAAAAACTCTCTCCAACAATCTCCTTCCAAAAATCTTTCTAAAAAACTCTCTTTCCAAAATCTTCCTTCTAGAAACTTCTCTCTAGGATTTCCTTCTAAAAACTTGTTTCCAAAAACACACTTTCCAAAAATCTCTATCCTTAGAGCCCAAGTCAAGTTGTAGAGCTAACAATTAGGAAACCCTAATTTTCTTTCCAAAAACGTGGATTTCAAACTTACCTTAAAACCTAGGTTTCCAAAACCTCCTGTTTTCTACATCAAAATCATAAGTTTCCAAAAAACCTCTTCTCCACGTCAAAACTATACACTTCCAAATCTAGGGTTTCTATAAACTTCCCTTTCCTAAATCCTTCTTAAATCCAATATTCCCTTTAGGAAACCAAATACAATCTTTTCATTTAGGAAACTAGATCCGATCCTCCGTTTTTGGAAACAAAATCAAACCTTCTCTTTTAGAAACAAAATCCAATCCCTTACTTTAGGGAATAGGAATTTTAACCCTTCCTAGTCTAAATCTTTCCTAATTCAACTCCTTCCTAGTCTTCTCCTTTTCCAAATCTTAAAGTTTCTAAAACTTGAACATAAAAATCTTTCCTAAATTTTAAAACTCAGCTTCCATTTCTTTCTTAATTTAACCCTTTCCTAATTCTACCTTTTTCCAAATCTTAACTTCCTAAATCTAAGATTTCAAATCTTTCCTAAACTCAAACTTTCCTAATATCAAGATTTTCTAAAACTCAAACTCTAAAACTTTCTAAATTCTAAACTTTCTAAATTCCAAATCTTTCCAAATCCAAAGCTTTCCAAATTAAAAACTTGCTTAAGTTAAAACTTTCTAAACCCAAATCTTCCTAAATTCTAAACTTTCCTAAACTTTAAATTTGTCAAAGTCTAAACCTTTCCTAATTCGAACCTTTCTTAATTCCACATCCTTTCCGAACTTCAACTCTCAAATCTAGATTTTCAAATCTTTCAAAGACTTAAACTTCGAATCTTCCAAAAATCCTAAAGCCTTCTAAATTCAAATCATTCCTAATTTAAAATCATTCTTAATACAAAATTCCTTAATTCAAAACTTTCTTAAGTTGAAACTTTCCAAATTCTAAACCTTTCTTGAACTAAATTTTTCCTAATTCAAAACACTTCTAAATTCGAAACTTTCCTAATTCAAAACTTTCCTAAGTTGAAACTTTCTTAAGTTGAAAACTTTCCTATTTCGAAAACTTTCCTAAAATGACATTGTCCTATTTTGAAAATTTCCTAATCCAAACTTTCCTAATTTGAGTCTTTCCTAAATTCAATCTTTCCTAATTTTCGAAGTCCAATCTTCGAGTCCAATCTTTCTTAAACTCTTCCAAGTCAAATCTTTCTTAAGTCTAGGTTTCCTAAACCTTCATCTTTCCAAAACAAGTCTAAATCTTTCTTCCAAATTCTATCTTTCCAAATCAAAGTCTAATCTTTTCAAAATCCAAAATTCCAAAATCCAAATTCCAATCTTCTATTCTAAATTTCAATTCAACTCCTTTTTCAAATCAAATCTTCTATTTTCAATTGGACTCTTGTCCGAACTACGACTGACCTGATTCCATCAAAAAGATACGTAGGCAACCCTCATGGGTGCGGTCTCCACACTTTTCAAATCTCCAATCTATTTTCAAATTTTCAATTTCAAATTTCTATTTCCAAATCTCTATTTTCAATTTCCAAAACCTTCTTTTCAAATTCAAACTTCCATCTCTATCTTTTCAAATCAAATCAATTTCTTTCCAAATCTATTTCTAAATCTATTTTCCAACTCTCTTCTATTGCACTTGCATATCATGCATCATGTTAGTTTCTTTTCAAACATTCTTTTTCAAAGTGGATAGGATTGAACAATAGTTAGTTAAAGACTCTCATAGGTGAATCTAGGGTAGATTAACATGTAGGTACCGAAAGGGCAGGGTAGGGTGATGGCTTAGTGAGTCTTTCCTATACGTAACCAACCTCCGAACCTAGAATCACTTATTTCAAAGACCAAAAGGAGTTATTTTCACAAAAAGGCTAAATGTTTTCCAAAGGTTGCTAAATAACCTGTTTTCTTAAAAACTCTCTCTTGAGGAGATATTTTTAAAATCGTTTTGCAAAAACCCTAAGTGTAGTCTTCGGATTATTCTTAGTTTTTAGGTGACCTAACTCTCCTTAATCAAGTTAGGTGGCGACTCCAAATCTTTTCTAAAAGCCCTTTGTTCAAATCTATTTTGAATTGAAACCTAGTCGCACTCATTCTTCTAGGAGGGTGAGTTCTAACGAGAGTATAGTATTTTTCCTGCTTGTGTGTGTATTCCTCGAGTGCGAAAAATCTAGGCGCGACAATAAGTTAAGTGGAAGGTCTCAAGGAATTAAATATGTCTGTTAAATTTAATTGTCAGTAATTTAATTTAATAGATGGGTATCTATGATCTTAACGTGGGGAGATAAATTGGCATTTAATAATATAGATCTCGAATATAACTCCTAATATGAAAGAAAGTGCAATTATAATTCATTAGTGGTATAAATTATAATTTACGTAAATAAAAATTAATCCTGGTTGGATTAAAAATCTAGAAAGCCCTAGTCATACTAATCCTGTGGTCCCTGCTCTAGCCTCTATATGTATACACTCTAAGAGCAGCTAGGTTGCACTTACTCGTAATTGAGAGACATACATTTTTGTGACAGAAAGAAACCCTAGTAGCTATGAGCTCACTCTCTCTAGAGTAAGGCGTGTACAAGAGATACAACAGAAGTCCAGAGGTAGAGTTTGAGCAATTGAATCTTTCTTATTACTTTTACTTGCTATTCGAGATCAACCAATAGAGATTTTGAAGTACAACTTGTTGCTACTCGGGATCAAACCAGATAGATCTCGAAGGATACTGATCACGTAGATTAGTTTTTTCTAATCAAATTAGAATTTTTGGTATTATACATATGCACTATAGTTGTGTTGTGGGATATTCTGCAGTCCCCAACAAGGTTGACCTAAGGTTAATTAACTAGGGTTAACTAAGTAAAGTTAGGTGTGTAAGCATTCCATTTTTTCTTGCTTGGCAATCTCCAGTCTAAACTAGACATCCAATCAAACATCAGAACACTATCAAGCCAAAACTGGCTCATGAAAACTCTAATCAAGTCAAATCGATCAGTTCCCAGACCCATTCAGCCTAATTGAAGCCAATTGACCATCAAGCTGATCTCAAGGCCCTCTAGGAAACTTCTCGAGATTAGGCAATATCTGGAACCAATGCCCCACCGTCAGAGTGGCGGAAGCACTCACAAACTATCAAGCCATCGGAGTGGCAGAAGAACTCGTAAACTATCAAGCCACTGGAGTGACGAGAAATCACTCACGAAAAGGCCGACACGGGTACGCCGCTAAACAACCTAGTGTCACAGGACCAAACACGTATCTTGGCCATTGGCACTCTTTTCGAAGAAAAGAAAGACCTTCGAGAACCAACTCGTCACATCCGTCAAAGTCACGAAAACAATCGTATACCCAGGTCAACATCAGCGACTGCTAGCCCAATATGGTAAAAAATAACCAAACTACCCGTTGGGCCCTTCGGCACATCTTGTGAGAAAGTACAAACTCCTCGAAACGATTAGTCCACCCTTCTAAGATTATCCCTAGACAGTATGGCATATTCAAGATGCCAATCAAATTGACTCTAGACCCATTCTTGTGATATCTTGTCAAAATGACCGTTTTGTCCTTGGGTACTCCAGGCAAGCTCACCGAGAAGAATAAGTTCCCCCGAAGCTGTAAGTTCACACCGGCTTTGGGAATTAAATTGGCATCCATCGGGGTGCCTTAAATGAGATCGTTGTCAAATTCCAAGTGAGCCCTTTGACTCTAAGAACACCTAGGTCAATAAAACCTTCGCAAAGTGTCTACGAGATGCTATGTCAAGGTTGGCTTTTTCTCTAATTGGATTTTATAAAATAGGAAATGTTTGATTTTATAAAAGAAGGAAAGATTTGATCTGATGTTAAAAAAGGGAAGATTTGATTTGTTTCCAAAATGGAAAGATTTGATTTTGTTTCCAAAATAGAAAGATTTGATTTTGCTTCTAAAATGGAAAGATTTGATTTTGCTTCCCAAATTGAAATATTTCATTTTGTTTCCAAAATTGGATGGTTTGAGAAATCTATGATTTTATGTGCAAACCTCCCATGATTTTATATGAAACCTCTTGCATCGAAAACTCATGATTTTATGCGACACTTCTTGAAAACAACAAAAGAGAGTTATGCATATTTTGAAAACGTTATGCAACAAATACTTTGAAGACCATTTTTGTGATGCAATTTGAAGTATGTAGAATGATGGTTGGGGGGACAAAATTAGGGTTTCATAGGGCATGAACTTCTGGGGTTTTGACCCTTGGCTTCAAGACAGTAACTTTTAGACCTACACTTTGAATGGGGAACTTCGAGAGTTTTTAAAACAACTAAGTTTTAAAAGAGGTTTTGGCCCTTGGAGGCCTCTTTGAGTATATCACTTTCCTAAAGCAACCATAACCATGAAAAAGGTAAAATCACTTTACAATTGTGATTTTGAAAGCAAGTTAGGGTTGGAAACCCTAATATGGGCCTTGGTGGCTACTTTGAATATGTCACTTTCCTAAGGAAACCCAAATCATGAAAAGATTAGAATTACCCTAGGATTGAGTTTGAAAGCAAAGCAATGGTAAACAATGCATGATGATTCCAATTATAATGCAAAAGGCCGTGAACATACAATGTTCAAGGTTTGACCACATAATCAAGAGGGCTCTAAACAACACCATCACAAGCTAAACTATAGGAAGGCCTCCAGCCAGTGACCTCCCCAAGGCTTTCCCTAGGCATGAACTCAAGGTCCTCTTATTTCAAGTATGCAAGAAGAGGAGATATAAGATGGGGATTAAAATAAAAAATATTCCAAGTAGAATAGGAGAGAGAAGAAAATTAGTGGGGGATTATAATATGTACATAGGAACCCTAACTTATCTTCAACACCTTCTTGGAACTTCAATGAAGGCTTTGATTTAAACTTGGAGGAGACTTGGGAGGCTAAGAACCTTGAAGGAATTAGGGTTTTGGGAGATTTTTAGGGGTTGTCTAGAGAGAGGCAAAGTTTCGTTCCCATTCTTTGGACCTCCAATACACTTGCGGGTGCACTATATTCATAGGTAAAAAATAGAGGAGGTATCACCACTAGGAGTGGCGCCCAGCTCCAGATTTGATTTGATTCGACTTTGGGCTGCAAGGCCAAGATTTGGGTGCCAATATAGCTATTTTTTTGGCTAGGCTCTACTACAAATGGCTCCGGTTCGATTTGGAAAGCTACTAGGTTGCAGGGTCTCGCGCCCTGATTTTTTGCACTTGTGCATGGCAAATACACACGGTACTCTCTCATTAGAACATATCCTCCTAGAAGGACGGGTGCGACTAGATTTGAATTGGAAGTTGATTTTGAATAAAGGTTTTTGGAAAAAGATTTGAAGTCGCCACCCAACTTTGTTAAGATGATTTAGGTCACCTAAAACTAAGCACAATCTAAATATTAAACTAAGGCTTTTTTAACAATTTGAAAAACTATCTTTTTTTAAAAGAAAAAAAAGCATGGGCGAACCATCCCCTCTTTTGAACACTACCTTTTTTTTTTTTTTTTTTTTGTAGTGATCACTAAGTAGGGGTTATCTTTTGAGAAACATGAACAGGCTCAACAGGTTTGACAATGGTTATTTTTTTTTGGATTGTATGGGAAATTAAAATGAGAGCCTTTTTCCCTTTTGAACCAGATTGCTTGATCCCAAGAGCCTTTACATTGCTTTGGCTTGATGCTTCGAGTAAAGGAGAAGGGTCATTTTTTGTCGAGTCTTCTGCTATCTATTTTCCCCAGTATGGGGAGATAGTTTTGGATCAGGGTTGATAAAAAATTTTTTACTTTCTGTATGTCACTAGTGGGTTGAGCAAGGGGAATATACATATTTTTTTCCTTTCAAGGAGAATTGATAGACGGCTTCTCTTCCTTTTGATAGTTTGGCTACCCATCGCTTAGCTTTGGTATCTTGTAAGTGCTGCTTTTTGGGTGGTTTCCTCACACACTCTTATCTTCCTTCTCTTTGAAAATTTGACCATTCGTCGAGTGGTTAACTTATGCTATCACACCCTTCAAGTCAGGTCCTCCACAAGATAGAGGGCACCCCTTTTTTAAAAGCATTCACCATCGCAAGAGTATAAGATAACAACCTTTGAATGAAAAACTATCTCTTTATTACTTTAACAAAAGGCATAAGGTTTTTATTGAAATGAAAATGTAGACATAAATTTAAAGACAGAAAGTAAAAGGGATAGGAAGAAAGCGGGTGAGAACACCCCTCACTTGTACGCTTTTAGGAGAACCCTCCTAGTAGGGTTTTGTAATGATGCCCACGTCTTTGATGCTCCATCATTTAGATCACCAGACCAGGTAAGGTAGGTGGGTGCTTCTTTTAGGGCTCTTGGTGAGTTGATAGTGATGGTGCAATTACCAACCTCATTGACTTTCTTATTTTCCTCCATTGCGTTCCCAACTTCTTTGATAAATAGGTTGACTAACTCAGCTCCTTCTAGCTCGAATGGTTCTGAATAGATCTTTGGTTTCGCTAGAATACATTACTTGTTCTCATATCCAGTTCTGACCCATTGTTCCTCAGATGTGCAGAGTCCAGGGTCCAGAAGGAAAAGCGGGGGCTCCCATTGATCTTGTGTCTTGTCCGGATCATAAAGGTAAATGGGTCATGGGTTAACCCTATTCTTTTTTCATTGTATCATGACCGACCAGGGCAGGTTTGGATTCATCTCCCCACCTAACAGAGGATTCCAATTTTTCCTTAGGCTAGACAATATGCTAGTCAGAAGCATCTTGAGGATGGTTGAGGTCGTAAATAGAAGCCAGGCATAGTGGCAACCCTTCTCCCCAATCACTTTCTTCATCAATCTCCCAGTCCCCATAGTAATAATCCTCGACCATGATCTCCTCTAATTCACCCTCCTCTTCTATTTCCTCTAGTATCAAGTTGACAGTGTGGTCTAACAAAGGGTTTGTGGTCATATTAGGAGTAAGAGTAAGGTTTACTGGCTATATGTCGATAGTCTTGTTCTCTATCAAGTCTTCAATTTTGTGTCTCAGAGAGAAGCAGCTTTTAGTGTCATGCCCTTGTCCCCACAAACGATGCTCGCGAGGGAGGGCGCAATTGAAGGTTAGAGGTAGAGGGCTTAGCAATGGACGGGCCAGTATGGGCTTTAGTATGTTATTCTTTCAAAGGTTATGGTAGTCTTCTTTCTGAGTGTAGGCTAGGGTTTCAATGGTGTGGATGTGCTAGACCGGCCTATTGGTGTTGAAATTGGGTCGTGCTCTAGCAGGGACAAGGATGGGCGTTTGAGCAATGGGGTTGATAAGCATGGTTAAGGTAGGTATGGGCAGTATAAGATATGACTAGGGTGGTGAACGGTGTTGCAGTGATTGAATAGCCAAAATGGCTGACACTTCACTCTCCTTCTTATTTCCCCCTTGCTATGGCCACCTTTCTGGCTTTGTTAGCAGAGCTTTCTCCAATCTTTGCATAGGGGTCCATAATTCTTTCCATTTTGAGACCATTTTCTATCATCTCCACTTGCATGATAAGCTCAGAGAAGCTTTTCCCAACACTTGTGCAAAGCTTTTCATGGTATATGCCTTGGAAGGTGTGTACGAACAGTTGCACATATTCCTTCTCTTCTAAAAGGGGATTGACTTGTGCTATTGCTTCTCTCCACCAAAGGCAGAGCTTTTGAAGCTTTCTTTCTCTTCTTTGCTTATTGTCATCAAGGACCAATGGTCAGAAATTAGATCTATGTTGTGGTAGTATTGGGCTTTGGATGCATTAACCAGTTCAATCCAGGTTGTGACCTTCCTCAAATCAACTCGAGCAAACCATTGTAGAGCAAACCCGTTTAGGCTGTGTTATAAAAGCTGTATGAGAAACTTTGGATCATTCCCATGGCCACTTAATGCCTTAGCATAAAGGCGAAGGTGGGCTATAGGGTTGCTAGTGCCATTATACTTTTGAAAGTCAAGCCTTTTGAACTTAGCCAGCCTTGGATGGTCCTAAAAGAAGCAAAGCTCGTCGTAAGAAGTGAGCCAAAAAGCGTCATGGCTATTAAGGCTCCATAGTGAGTCTTCCAACTCTTGGATCTTCAGGCTAAGGGAGTCTAGGGCAATTCTTTTTGTGGTAAGTGAGAGCAGTATAGTTTCTTCTTCTTTGGTGTTGGACCCCTTGGAGTCCTCTTTATTTTTCCCTGTAGTGTCAGATTGGAGCATAGTCCTCAGGTTGGCAGTTTCAGAGTCTTTAGGAAAAATCGTGGATGATGATAGAGCTAAAATAATATCTTTTACAAGCATACCTTGGATGAGCTTAAACGTCTCATCAATCTTAGTTCTTATCTCATTGACCTCCTCTTGAGAGGCTGAGGAGGACTCATCAGGATTGGCTGCCATTAGCAAGCTCTTTGCCAGGTGATGATTGGGTCTCTAGGTGGCTATGAATCTTTCTTGCGAGCAATGATGTCTTTTTATGGAGTAGTCTCTTGCCTCTGGAAAATGAAGAAAAAAGAAAAAGAAAAAAAAAAAAAGAACACAAGCCACGACTTAGTATTTGATATTTAGAAAATTTTATGCGATGCATATGTTAGGGGTGTCCCTATTTGAGAGGGAGACTAAACATGATGTATTTGCCTCGTTTTTTGAAGATAGGGGGTTGGACCCTGTATGCATATACTTCACCGTTGATTGGGAACATACATTCATTCATACATTCATTCGCAAGAAGTAAATGGGTGCATTGAGCTTGGAGTTTAAATACAAGAGAATCGAATTACATTTTAATAGGGGGAGGGAGAACATTTTCCTTAGGACTTCTGCCTATCTGCTTTTACATTTGTAATCCTAAACTAATATTTAGTCTTTGGATTTGCCTTCTTCGATGGAAGTCGGTGGGAGACCTTGCTTCTAGATTTGTCCCTTGTCTTTTTGGCATCCGTATCTCCGTGAGCATAGAAGGATTGAGGCCCTTCTTCTTAGAATGACTTGAAATGCATGCCATGAGTCCTTAGGGTTGCGTGGGAACCCTTAGGACTTTGGTAGTTTTTATGTAAGGGAGAGTGAGCCTAGTGTCACTCACTATGGGTTGATCATATACAGGAGAATGTAGTAACTTGAGTTACTTTGGAACTCTCATCTCGAAATGAAGCATTGATTGCATGTATATGTATGCAAAAGTACAGGGAGAAAGAGTGCAATAGTAAAGTAAATATACATGCATGAACATTACACAATCATTATAACAATATAAATAGACAAGAATAAAAGAAAGTAAAGTGGTCGCCCTTTCCTCTATGGTTTTGAAATTGACATACGTATCTTACATCTGGCAGAGGTTCGGCTATGCACAGGTTTCTACATGGATATGAGGTTGAGGGTTTACTAATGCTTCTGAATCTTTAAACCTAAGCCCACTCCCCAGGATGATGCCATCATTAGTTGGTGATTCGAGTGGAGGAACCATCAAGAGGCCGTAGGCTAAGATATTGACACACCATCTGCCCATAACCGATATTCTGTTCCCCTTTCTAACTAGAATGGATATAATACGGTAGAGAATGCAAATATGCAAATGCGAGTGCACGTGCAATGTGTGTGTGAAGTCTTTGAAAAATAGAGGAAATGGCCTAACAACACCCATCCATCCTGTCCATTCCATCCTTTCATTCATGAAAATTTATATAGACAATAAAAGTAAATATGAACATGGTCCACCTACAAAATAGAATGGAAAAAGTCAGTACCTTGATGACAAACTTAATGCAAGATAGAATGATTGTATGTGAATTGAATGCAAGCGACGACATTTTTTTTTTTTTGAAAAGTTTCATTTTGAAAAATTTGAAGTGGATAAGATTGGACAAGTTAATCAAAGATTCTAGGTGAGTGAAAGGTGAAGAGACATAATAATGGCCTAACCCTCTAAGTTTCCCCAGCGGAGTCGCCAGTTGTCGCATCCTTATTTTTTGCACTCAAGTGTAAGAAATACACATGATACTCTCTTGTTAGAACTCATCCTCTTAGAGGGATGAATGTGACTAGGTTTGAATTGCAAGTTGATTTTGAATAAGGGTTTTTGGAGAAGATTTGGAGTCACCACCTAACTTTGTTAAGACAATTTAGGTCATCTAAAATTAAGCACAATCCAAAAATCAAACGTAGGATTTTTTAAATTCGAAAACTTCCTTTTGAGAGGGATTTTAAGGAAACAGGTTGTTTGGCAACCCTTAGAAAGATTTAAGCCCTTTTTTTAAAATAACTCCATTTTGATCTCTAAAAAACAGTGACTTTAGGTACGGGGGTTAGTTACGTATAAGAAAGATGCGCCAGACTATCACCTTATCTCGCCCTTGCGATACCTACATGTCGATTCACCTTAGGTTCACTCATTTAGAATCTTTGGTTACTAAATGTCCAATTGTATCCACTTTGAAAAGAATTTTGAAAAGAGGTCTAAGCTATCATTTTACGGATGAAATGATACATGATATGCAAGCGTAAGAAAAGAATTTAGAAATAGATTTTGAAAAGGGAATTAGAATTTTAAAGAAGGTTATGATCGTACCCATGAGGGTTACTTACGCAACCCTTTGTTAGGAATCAGGTCAGTCGTAGTTCGGACCCAGGCCTGATTGAAAATAGACACTTTGGGGTCTTGTTTGATTTGAAAAAACACCTTGTAGCCTTTGGAAAGTTTGACTTAAAAAGGGTTTGATTTGAATATTTGAAATTGAACTTTGAGTTAAAATCGACTTTGATTTGAAATCGAACTTGTGATTGACTTGAATTTGAAATTGAACTTTGAAATAGAACTTGGACTTGCCTTTGAAAGTTTGAATTGAACTTTAAAATCATATTGACTTGAATTGGAGTTTGAAAACCATCTTGATTTAGACTTAAGATTTAGAAAAGAGTTAAAGTTTCCTAACTTAGGGGTAGGGTTGAACTAGGGCTCTTGTATCCAAAGGTTTAAACATGCAATTAAAATAGAAAGATTTGATTTTAGGAAAGTTTCAAATTCGGAAAATTCTATTTTAGGAAAGTTTCCATTTTAGAAAGATTTTATTTAGAAAATGTTTGAATCAAGAAAGGTTTGAATTTAAAATTTGGAAAGTCGAAATTTGGAAAGACTTAATTTAAGAAAGGTTGAATTTGAAAAATTGAATTTGAAAAGCTTTAACCTAGGTTTGAGATAACTTGGGATTTAAACAATCCTAGGACCTAGGGTTAATGCAATGCATTTGAATTGGAAAGATTGGATTCCAATTGAAAAAGGAAAGTTTGGAAATTAGGAAAGATTGACATTAGGAAAAGTTGGAATTAGGAAAGATTTGATTTGACTTGAATTTGGAAAGCTTTACTTTAGAAATTTAGGATTTTATGTGACTTTTGAATTATGAAATCTATGATTTCATATAGAAAATGGTTTTAGAAATCTATGATTTGATGTAAATAGAAAGCTATGATTTTATGTGAGAAACCTAGGGTTTCCTAAATATGGACTCCAGGATTTTGAATTGGACTTCAAGACTCAAAATTTTTGGAAAGTAAACCTTTGAGAAGAATTTTCAAGAAGGGAATTTATAAAACTATTTTAGAAAGGTTTGAATATAGACTTTTGAAGGTCTCTTAAATATGTCACTTTACTAAAACAATTCTAATCATGAGAAAACTAGAGCCATTATAGGGTTGTGATTTTGAAAACAACTAGGGTTTGAAACCCTAATATGGACTTTGATGGTCTTATTGAATGTAATACTTTCCTAAAACAATTCTAACTATGGAATGGATATAATTATCTTAGGGTTGTGGTTTTGAGAACAAGTAGGGTTTGAAACCCTACTATGGACCACAATGGTCTCATTGGATATAACATTTTTCTAAAACAACCCTAACCATGGAATGATTAGAATTATCATAGGGATGTAGTTTTGAAAACAACTTTTTTGGGTGCAAGTTTTAAAGAAAGCTTTTGAATGCAACATTGAATGCAACATATGAACACAACAACCATAGTGCAAATGGGACATGAAAATACAAGGTTTGGTTTCACTAGATAATCAAGGGGGCCGGACCCACATTGTCTTAGGTTAAACTTGAAGAGAATCATCGACACGGTGACTTCCTTCTGTTAGGATCAAGCGCTTACCACTGCACCAAAAGCAATTGCTGTTAGTTAAGGTGCAACTTTATTTTCTTAAACCTTCACAGTAGCCAATGCCCTGCCTCGACTACACGCATCTGGCAAGATGCTAGACTTGGCCCTCCAGGCCTTTGCCCAACAATCCCCCCCCCCCCCCAGCACCTACCCGCAAGCAGCATGCCCTTCAAAGGAGTCGAACCTGTGACCTGCTCTGATACGAATTGTTGGCCTAAATGGCAACCTAAGAGAGGGGGTGAATTGAGTTTTTCAAAAATTAATAGCAATTAAGACTAATTAAAAATTAATCTAATCAATAGAACAGTGATCAAGATATATAAAATGCAATGTAATCAAAAGGGAAATGAAAACAGAGCAAGAGAATGCACACCAAGAATTACCGAGGATCAACCATAATTCGTGGTCTACGTCCTCACCCCAAGATCTCCTTTGAAGTCTTCTTCCACTATGTAATCTCCAATTACAAAGTAGGTGCTGATTTATCAAGTGCTCAGCTCACTTTTACACAAGAACTTCTTCATAAGTTCTTTTAGCTACCAAGTGGTTTTGTCCAAGATCCACTTTAACTTACAAGAGTTTTTCTTCTACAAAAGAACTTTCAAACTCTCACTTACTAGTGTATAAATGTTATACAAACAAAATACAAACTCTCTATCAAGAGTGGATTGAAAAATAAAAGCTCACTTAATGCTAAAATGAAGACAAAAGGAATGTTCAGATTTTCTCAGCTTAATCAATCAGTTGTTCATGTTTTTCTTGTCTCTCTTATATATAAATGCAGTTGGAAGCTTGTATATAAACCCCTGTATTGATTTCGTCCATTAGAGGTTGTTGGGGCTCATTTAATGCAAGTCCAGTCCGTTATGACGTTAGAAAAACTAGCTGTTATTCCCCAGGTATCGACACTTGGTTTCATGTGTCGACGCATCTGGTCTACATTTTTCAGATGCTGTCCACTGTCTCCATGTGTCGACACATCAATTTCATGCGTCGATACATCAATTTCATGTGTCGACACTTGATCACGCTGTCTTCAAACTTTGGCCTCTGTCCTCGTGTGTCGACACATTACCCAGAAATCTTTATTCATCTTTCCATTGATCAAGTTCAGCTTTAATAATACTATAAGATCTTCAAGGAGTCTTATCTTTGGGATAATATGATAGATTAAAATCTTCAACCTATCAAAGTTATCTTCCATTCAATTTGGATTGAATTTCTTTCTTGATAGACAAATCTTCTTTGATGCTAAGCTACCAGAACTTCTTTCCATTAACGCAGAGCTCTTCTTCCTTATTGGCAAACTCTTTTCATCTGATGCTAATCACTTTTTCATTCATGTAGAGCTTCATATTCATGATGTCTCATTGCCGAGCTCTTCTTTTTGCTACACATCCTTCTTTCTTCTTTAAGATTACTTTAATGAGTCTTTTATAAGCTTGATGAAGTATAATCTTGAACACCTACATTTTCTTTGAATGCATATCATCTTCATTGACTTTTCACATCCTAGATGAAGTCTTCACTTGGATTCATTGTAGAGATTATGCAATTATGATGAATTCTCTTCTCTAACATCTTCAATCTCTTCATGGTCAAGTCATATTCAATGTGTCTTTGCACACTTGAGTAAGTCTTCTTTTGAACACCTTCAATCTGTTTGAATGCAAGTCAATCTTATTGAGTTTATACATAATGTGATGAAATCTGCTTTTGAACACCTTTAATCTTTTCGAATGCAAATCATTTGTTTGATGTTGGAATAGGTGTCATTGCTCTGTTTGGTGCATTGCATGACTCTTAGAGTGCATTGCTTGATCTTAGCTTGTTGTGCATCCACTTTGACATGTATTAGACTTTAAGTCAAACTTTAAGTATAAATTATAATCTTTATTAATACGCACACTAAGTAAATGCATTAGTAGAATAACACAATGTTTACTTATTATCAAAATCAACATGGGGATAAACATTGAGTTAACTATCTCCCCCTTTTTGATAATGACAAAACCTTTGCAAATGAAATTGATATACGATTAAATGAAATGGACAAGATCAGATTGCATACTAGTAGAGAATTTCTCCTTTGTTTTATAATTAGGCAACTGATCCTTAAGAGACAAAAAAAACTTTTCAAAAACAATTCTCAGGGAGTTTTTATCAGTTAATTTAAAAAAAAAGTAAGGGAAATAATTCATGTTCCTCCCCTTGAGAACATGCTCTATATAAAATGACATTCATTCATCAATTTTTACTCATTTCAATAATTTCCATTCAATGTCGTATGCAACTGATTCATCAATCAACAGTCATTCATCATTTCCATTCAACAATCATCTTCCATATTTCTTTATTTTACTTTAATTATTCTTCCCTTTTTTGTCAATTCATCAAAAAGAGAAAATATAGCAAAGACAAGTACAATAGCAAAAAATATTATAACACAAAAAATGATATAACCAACAAAGCAAGCAAACAAGCAATCAATCAATCAAGGCATTAAATTTGCAAAAGAGCAAGATCATATTTCATTCATTCAAAAAGTATTACAAAATGTGTAACAAAAAGGTTCCATGTAAAGGCAAAGTGATGGGTAAGAGAGAATGTGAGATGAACAAGGAAAGGATAAGGAAAGAGAGGTAGGGGTAGATAGGATAAGGATAGGAGAATCTAGTGATCATCAGATTTGGTGGCTAAAGAGTCTTCCTCTTCTCTGGCTTCTTCTCCTTCATGGTCTTCCTCCTCATTTGCTTCATCTTCTTCTTCAGCTTCTTATTCCTTTAAGATTTTGCCTTTGCCATTTCTCAACATTTGTACTTCCGTTTTGAGTTCTCTCATTTTTCTTTCGATGAACATCATCCTTGTAGCTGCAATATCTGCCTTTTTATTCAACTTATCCAAAGATTTCATTACTTGAGCCATAAAAGTGGTTAAGTCCCTTGTACTTTCATTAAATTCATAAATTAAGCTTCTTTTTGTGCTTCTCTGCCTGGAGCTACTACTAGATGGAGCCTTTTTCTTTGAAGTACTTTCTCATCCAGTTTTTTTTAGAGTCCACTTGTTATTTTGTAGAGTATACCCCATTCGCTTGAGTGTCTTTTCATTGTATTTATCACTAATGGCCTTAGGGGTTCTTTTTTTCTCATTTTTCAAATCAATTTCGAAATGCTTAAAAACTTTAATCAAGAAAATTCCATAAGGCAAGCTGATTCTAGAGATGGTAGCTTGTATATATGATCCAGAATAAATAGAGGCAAATCAATCCTTGAATCAGTCAAATATGCCCATAAGGAAAATAACTCCTTCTTCGAAACATATTCATACTTTGCAGTTTTAGGAGTAAAAATAGTGCATGTAAAGTGATGAACTATCCTCAATTCAAGAGACAAATAAGTGGCAAGAGGTTGTATACATTCATCAACATCCCTTTCATAGAGAGTTTTTAGTTAATCTTTTCTAGAGATATTATCTCTATATACCTCCCCACCAAGTCTAATTCCAAGAATATGTCTCTTTATCTAAAGTGAAGGAAACACCCTTAACATAACTCTTGATGGATACCTTTCCAGGATCGCTTTCGGTATTAGCATAAAAATGAGCAACCAAGTCAAGATATACATCATCCCTGAGTGTTGTCATAGATTTCCAACATTGGTTCTCCAATTTGGTGCTAAATTCAAACTTATGATGATCAAATAACTTGCAATCTACCCATTTCACATTAAATATCTTTCTAAGAGCGAAGCTTGAAGTGTACCTTTCTTGGGCTTTGTCCTCACTGAAATATAGTTCATTAAGTTTGAGGGTTGTTGTGGATGCCGGTTCTCCAGTCTTATTCCTCTTTCTTTCCCTTTGTCTTTGCCAGAATCCCCTTTTGATTTCCTCTTTTGTTCTTTCGAAATTCGGACTGTAGCTATAACTAGGGCTTTTGAGATCCTTTTCGGCTTAGAGGTCTTAGGAGCCATGTCGATAGTCTGAAGCCTTGAGAGATAAAGAAGATGGTTGCGGATAGATGGTTATGAGAGATTGGGAAGAAATTGATTAGGGTATAAAATGAGATTAGTGTGAAAATTGGTGATGGTTCGAAGGTGACAATTGGGTTTGGTGCAAGCAGGGGAGCGGGAGAGAAAAAGAGTGAGAGTGAGAGAGGGAAAGTTTGAATGTTTGTAAAATGGGTTTCATTAAAGTATATAGGCTCGAATCATGTGTCGACACAAGAACTTGATGTGTTGAAGCATACATGCCAACAAAATAATTTAAGTCCACTATCGTGATGTGTGGATACATGAAAATGGTGTGTCGACACATGCAACCAGACTAGGGCATGTGAAGTATAAGGAATTCAGGAGATGGCTTTTCAATTTAGGAGAGAAAATATGTTTTAATATGATCATGCAATGAATTTTGAATTCAAGAAATGCAATTCACATAAATGATAATCACATTTAAAACATATATAACATGAATTTCACTCAAATTTCAACAAGTATAAAGACATAGGATCACTCATCCCCAATTCTCTTCTTATCATGCAAAAACGATCTTCACTCAATAGTTTAGTAAAAATCTCAGCCAATTGCATATTTGTGCATAGAAAGTCAAGTTCAATATTACCCTTTTGTACATGATCTTGTATAAAGTGATATCTAATTTTAATGTGCTTTATGCGAGAGTGTTGAATAGGATTTTTAGTCAAGTTTATAGCACTAGAATTATCACATTTAATACAAACATGATCAAACAAGATACTATAATCTTCTAATTGTTGTTTAATCCATAACACTTGAGCACAACAACTACTAGCTACTACATATTTAGCCTCAGCTGTGAAGAGAGTAACTGAATTTTGTTTCTTGCTATACCAAGACACAAT
>CM065381.1:48507335-48594835 GCA_033060915.1 Euryodendron excelsum | reverse complement strand
TGAGTCCTTTAACAAGCAATACATTTTCGATAGAGGTAGAGGAATTCTTACTAATACTACCTATACTGATGATCTTCCCTTTGCTATTGTCACCAAATGTGACAAGACCTTCATCTTTTGGTGAGAGAGATGTGAATTGTGCTTCATCTCCTGTCATATACCTTGAGCATTCACTATCTAAGTACCAATGGTCTTTCTTGAATTTTGCTTGATAGCATACCTACAAAAGGAATTTATTTGACCTTAGGTATCCAAATCATCTTGGTGTCGCGCCCCGATTTTTCGCACCCGAAAAAGACAAGTGAGAAAAACCCAATACTCTCTACTTAGAACTCATCCTCATAGAAGAATGAGTGTGACTAAATTTGAATTGAAAATTGATTTCGAATAAAAGGCATTCGAAAAACATTTTGGAGTCACCACCTAACTTGATTAAGGTGAGTTAGGTCACCAAAAACTAAAACTAAGCACAGTCCAAAGATTACACTTAGGATTTTTAAAAAAGGTTTTGGAAAACATCCTCAAGAGAGGGTTTTTAAGAAAATAGGTTGTTTGGCAACCTTTGAAAATATTTTGGCCCTTTTTTGAAAATAACTTCATTTGGTCCTTGAAAACAGTGATTCTAAGTTCAGAGGTTGGTTACGTGTAGGGAAGACATACTAAGCTATCACGCTACCCCGCCCTTGCGGTACTTACATTTCTATTCACCCTAGGTTCATTTATTAGAGTCTTCGATTAATAAATATCCAATTATATCCACTTGATTTGAAAAAAAAAAAAAAGTTGACATGATACATGATAATGCAAGTGCGAGAAAATACTTTGATTTTGAAAAGAGATTTGAGAAAAGGCTTGATTTGATTTGAAATGGACTTGAAAAGGCTGGATTTGAAATTGGAAATAAAAATTTGACAATAGATTTTTGGAATTGGAAGTATGAAAATAGTTATGGAATTGGAAACTTAAGAAAAGCTATGGAATTGGAGATTTCAAAAAGGTTATTACCGCACCCGCAAGGGTGCCTATGTATCCCTTTTTGGGAATTAGGTTAGTCATAGTTCGTACAAGAGTCTGATAGAAAATAGAAACTTTGATTTGAAAAAGAGTTTGATTTGGAACTTGGATTTGAAAATTGAAAATTGAACCTTGATTTAAAATTGACTTGGAAGATTTGAAAAGATTGGTTTTGGAAAGCTTGGTTTTAGGAAACCTGGACTTAGGAAAGATGAGACTTAAGAAAGACTTGAGATTAAGAAATATTTGATTGGAAAATTTGACTTAGAAAATATGGAGAGTTGGAGTCAAGGAAATATTGAATTTAGAAAATTTTGAAATTAGGAAAGTTTCAATTTAGGAAAATTTTTGAAATTGAAAAGTTTCAAATTTAGAAAGTTTCGAATTTGGAAAGTTAGAATTAAGAATGATTTAGAATTTAGAAAGATTTGAATTTTGGAAAGTCTAGGATTTAAGAAAGTTTGAATTTTGGAAAGATTTGGAATTTAGAAAGTTTAGAAATTAGGAAAGATTTAAATTTAGAAAGATTTGGAAAGTTTGAAATTAGAAAGATTGGAAATTATGAAAGACTTGAAAGTTTGAGCTTTGGAAGTACTTGAAGAGATTCGAATTTGAGAAATATTTAACAACTTAGAATTTAGAAAGGTTTAGGATTAAGGAAGATTTGAAATTAGGAAATGTTTGAATTAAGAACATTTTGATTCCTATTTCCTAAAGTAAAAGATTAGATTTTGTTCCCAAAAAAGATGATTTGATTTTGTTTCCAAAAACGGAGGATTTGGTTTAGTTTTTAAAAACGGAAGATTGGATTTGACATCGAATTGGAAAGGAGGAATTTTGAAAAACTTAGGTTTGGAAAACTATAGTTTTGTGTATAGGAAAACTGACTTTTGAAATCTAAGATCTGACGTAGAAAAATGAAGTTTTGGAAATCATGTTTTAGGAGAGAAAATTAGGGTTTCCTCACCATGATTCTAGGGTTTGACTTGGACTCCAAGAAAAAGAGATTTGGAAAGGAGATCTTTTCGAAAAGAGAAATTTTTTTTGGAAGGCAATTTGAAGAGTGTTTTTAGAAAGTAAAACTTTTGAAGAGAGTTTTTGGAAAGGAATTTTTAAAAAGAGTTTTTAGGAAAGGGATTTTTGAGATGTAATCTTAAAGAGAGTTTTTAGATAGTGAATTTTTCAAGGGAGCTTGTGGGAAGGAATTTGAAAAGAGTTTTTAGGAAAGCAAGTTTGAAAAGAGATTTTTGAGAGGATTTAAAAAGAGACTTTGGAAAGTAAATTTGAAAAGCAATTTGGAAAGGGATTTGAATGTGGACTTTTGCAAGCCTCTAAAAATATTTCACTTTTCTAAAACGATTCTAACCATAAAAAGATTAGAACCACTCTAGGAGTGTGATTTTAAAAACAACAAAGATTTGAAAATATGGACCATGAAGGTCACTTAAATGTAACACTTTCCTAAAGCAACCCTAGCCATGTAAAGGCTAGAATTACCTTAAGATTGTGATTTTGAAAACAAGTTTTGGAAAAAGAATATTTAATGCAAGTTTTGAAAATGATTTTCGATGCAAGTTTTGAAAACAAGTTTGAAAACAAGCTTTTAGAAAGATGCATGATCATGATATGCACAATGCAAGTTAGGGTCGTGAACATATAAGGTTAAAGGCTTCACCACATAATCAAGGGGGCCGAACCCACGTGGTCTCCGGTTAGACTAAGAGAAAGCCTCCGACATGGTGACCTTTAATAGCTTAATCCTACACATGAACCGGAGAGTCCCTTGTTTCAAGCATGTAAGAAAGGGGGGGAAAGAAGATGGGAAATTAAAATAGAAGAAAACCCAAGTGGGTTAGGAGAGAGAAGAGAGAGGGGGAACTTGCGTAAACGTAAATAGGAAACCTACCTTGTGCCTTTTATTTTTTTTTGCTTGCTTTTATTTGCTTTGCTTTGCCGCGGTCTTCTAGAGCTTGCTTTAGTCTTCGGGAGTTATGGAGTTGCAGCACTTCAAATCTTCAATGGAGGTTTCGAAGGCTTGTATATAGGTGTATAAGAGTGTATGTATGGTAAGGTTTAGTGTATGGGGGCCAGGCTTTTGAAAACCTAAAGAGAGCTAGGGTTTGGAAGGGGTTCGATATCTGTAATTCAAAAAATAGAGATTTTGGACTGAGTTTGCAGACCCTTTTCACTTTGGAGGAGGTTGTGTATTTATGGACAAAAGATTGAACTGGCGCCTAATGTAGTATCGCACAGTCAAAAAACCCAACAGCGCCACTAGGAGTGGCGCCAAGCCATTTTTTTGCTTGATGCCACTACTAGTGGTTCCAGCCATTTAGGAAATGTTTAAGGTCAGCAAGCAACATATCTTTCGAAGATTTGGGCACCTGTATTAGTGACTACCATGCAATTTTTAGCTTGGTTTCACTAGAAGTGACTCCGGAAGGTCGGGAAACGATTTAAAGGACCGAGAATGGCCCAGAGGGCCGGAAAGGGACAAGAACCCTTAGAATAGTGTCCTAGGGGTAACGGACCTTAAAAATGATGTCAGGATGTGTTAGAAGGGTTGACTGGGCCATTAAGGGCAAAACGGCCAATCGGGTCGAAAAACTACTAGGAATGACATGGAATGTCCTAGAAGAAGACTTGAGGCTTGTAAACATTAGCTAGAATGTTCTAGGAGATGGCTAGTTTGATACTCAGCGCCAGCGTGGTCGGAAAAGGTAACCGGCCCACTAGGGGCAAAATGGTCATTTTGTACCAGGTTTGCCGGAACTGACTCGGAATAATCCAGAAATGCATTGGAAGGCCAGGGATACTATCAAAAGCATCCCCGGGAGGTTACCGGTTTGATACCCAGAGCCGATGTGGTTCTCGGGAACCTTGGATACCTAGGGGCAAAATGGTCATTTTGATCAGATTGTCTTAGAATTGGCCCAAAACCGACTGGAAGACACCTAATAATGCATAATCGTCTTTGGGATGATCCCAGAAGGGTGGACTTACTATTCTAAGAACTTAGGTACTTTCTCATTAAATGTGCCGAAAATGGCCCTAAGGGCAGTTTTATCATTTTTCATCGGAGTGGGCTAGCAGGCACTAGTGTTGACCTGGATTTTAAGTATTTCTGTCACTCTGATGACGGTTCCGTGATATAGGGGTTTTTTGGTAATTCCTAATATCAGCTTGTTTATGAGTGTTTCCAACACTCTGACTGTTGCAATGTTTACGAGTGTTTCCGCCACTTTGACGGTTCGCGATCATTCTAGAGACTGCCTGATCTTGGGAAGCTGCTAGGTGGACTTATCGCCTAAGAAATCAAATTTCTCAAAAGGCCTGCTGAATAATGGACACTTCTTTATTGGCGGGCTAGTAGGCGCCAAAGGTGGACTGTTCTACCATCTCGGGTATTTGAGGTGTCGTCCCTGTCAAGAGGTGGTCGGAGGGACGGGCTTTGAGGAGGTTTTGAAAACTGGAGTTTGGAAATAGATATTGGGCCCAAAAGGCATTTGAATTCTAGTTTTGGCGGGAAAAAGGCAAAACTGCTTGAAATTGAAAATTGGTGCCACTAGCAGTGGCGCTTGGCCTAAAATGGCCTTTGCGCCACTAGCAGGCCTGAAAACAAAACCAGAAAAATTTCTAGTTCAAACAGTCACAGGATTAGGAGAGTTTTCGAAGAACCAAGAGCCTTTGTGAGGAAATCGCCTTGGACATTGAAGGAATGCTCCTTGGGGACCACGAAGGTTTGTCGAAAGTAGACACCGTCACCGAAAAAGTCGCCGAAAGAGAAGATTTCACCGGATAACTCCAAGAGGTGAGTTTTTTATTCTATATTGATTTTGATGTGTTGAGTTCCGTCTGAGTTATGTGAACAGTGAAAACTGATGTTCTGATACATTTTCAACACTTTGGTGAAGTTATTTTTGCATTTTTGTGCTCGTTTGATTGAATTTGAGTAATTTTGCATGATTATGTGAAGGGATTCTTTCGACAAGATTTTTATACTAAGTGCCTTAGAAAAATGTGTTTGACAGCCGTGTGAAGTTTCGTGATTCTTTGAAAACTCGGTGAATTTTTTTTTAAAAAAATAGAAAAATACTTAGAAAAATAGAAAAAAATGAGAAAATTAAGAAATTATTAGAGTTTAGTGTTTAGAAAAATGTAAAAATATTTTAAAAAACATTTGAAATGATTTTGAGAAATTTTGGGATAACTTTGAAAACCATTGCTTTATTGAAAAATAAAACAAGTCTTTTGAAAAATTAAAAAATTTGAAAAATGTGCCCGGGTATTTGTTGCGCCCAGATTTTTCACACTCAAGGAATACACACACAAGCGGGAAAAATATTGCATTCTCTCGTTAGAACTAATCCTCCTAAAAGGATGAGTGCGACTAGGTTTGAATTGAAAATTGATTTGAATAAAGGGTTTTTGGAAAACAATTTGGAGTCGCCACCTAACTTGATTTAGGTGAGTTAGGTCACTTAAAACTAAGCACAATCCGAAGATCACACTTAGGGTTTTTTAAATGATTTTTTAAAAATTTCCTCAAGAGAGAGTTTTTAAGAAAATACGTTGTTTGGAAACCTTTAGAAAAATTTAAGCACTTTTTTGAAAATAACTCCATTTGGTATTTGAAAACAGTGATTCAAGTTTGAAGGTTGGTTACGTGTAGGAAAGATGCACTAAGCCATTATCCTACCCCGCTCTTACGGTACCTACATGTCTATTCACCATAGATTCACTCATTAGAGTCTTCGACTAATACATGTCCAAAACTATCCACTTTAGAAAAGAATTTTAGAAAGGAATTGACATAATGCATGATATGCAAGTGCAAGAAAAGACTTTGATTTTTTAGAGTAGATTTGAAAAGACTCAATTTGATTTTGAAAGAAAGATTTTGAAATAGAGTTTTGAAAATAAATTTTTAGAATTAGAAGTTTGGAAATAGTTATGGAATTGAAAACTTGAAAAAAGTTATGGAATTGGAATTTGAAAAAGGTTATGACCGCACCCGTGAGGGTTGCCTACGTCTCCCTTTTAAGAAATCAGGTCAGTCGTAGTTTGGACAAGAGTCCGATAGAAAATAGAAGGTTTGACTTTAAAAAGAGATATTGATTTGAAAAAAGGGTTTAATTTGAACTTAAAATAGAAAATTTGAAATTAGAATTTTGAAAAGATTGGGCTTTGATTTGGAAAGATAAAACTTGGAAGAAGGATTTGGACTTGTTTTGGAAAGATTGAGATTTAGAAAACTTAGACGTAGGAAAGATAGGATTTAGATGGGACTTGAGATTAAGAAAGATTTTGACTTGACTTGGAAGGGATTTAGAAAAGATTTGACTCGAATGTTGGACTTGGAAGATTAGGGAAGTAGGAATTTAAGAAAGATTAGATTTAAGAAAGGTTCGAATGAGGAAAGTTTCAAAATAGGAAAATTTCATTTTAGGAAAGATTTTGAATTAGGAAAGTTTAAAATAGGAAAGGTTTTGAAAATTGAAAAGTTTTGAATTTAGAAAGTTTTAACTTAAGAAAGTTTTGAATTTAGAAAGTTTTGACTTTAGAAAGTTTTGAATTTAGAAAGGTTTGGATTTAAAAAGATTTGAAATTTAGAAACTTTAGAATTTTTGAAAGATTTGAATTTAAGGAAGGTTTGAATTTAGAAAGATTCGAAGTTTGAGTTTTGGAAATACTTGAAATTAGAAAAGGTTTGAGTTTACGAAAGATTTGGAAAGGTATGGAAATAGGAAAGGTAGGAATTATGAAAGATTTGGATTAGGAAGGATTTGGATTTCTATTTCCTAAAACAAAAGATTGGATTTTGTTTCTAAAGAGAAATGATTTGATTTTGTTTCGAAAAACGGAAGATAGGATCTAGTTTCCTAAATTGGGAGATTGGATTTGGTTTCTTAAAACAGGAGTCCTAAAATGGAGGATTTAATTTGACATGGAATTGGAAGGATGAAATTTTGAAAATCCTAGATTTGGAAGGCTATAGTTTCATATAGAAAATAGATTTTGGACATTTATGTTTTTGATATACAAAAGGAGGTTTTGGAAACCTAAGTTTTAAGGTAAGATTGAAAATAATGTTTTAGGAAATAAAACTAGGGTTTCCTAATCATTTGCTCTAGGGCTTGACTTGGGCTCCAAGGTAAAGAATTTTTTGGAAAGGAAGATTTTTGGAAGGAGATCCTAGCAAAGAGTTTTTATAAAGTAAGCTTAAGAAGAGTTTTAGGAAGGAGATTTTGGAAGTTAAAACTATTAGAGAATTTTTGGAAAGAGAGGTTTTAAAAAGAAGGCTTTTTAGGAATGGAATTTTTGAAGAGACTTTTTGGGAAAGAGACTTAAGGAGTGTTCTTAGAAAGTGAATTTTGAAGAGATATTTTTGGAAAGTAGTTTAAAAAGAAGTTTTGAAAAATAAATTTTTGAAGCGAGTTTTTAGAAAGTAATTTTTATAAAGCTACTTTGAAAAAGAGATTGGAGAGAATTTTTAGAAAGCATATTGGAAAAAAGATTTTTGGAAAAGAGATTTTTAGAAAGTGAGTTTAAAAAGAGATTTTGGAGAGGATTTGAATGTGGCCTTTTGCAAGCCTCTAAAAATATCTCAATTTCCTAAAACGATTCTAACCATAAGAAGATTGGAACCAATATGGGATTGTGGTTTTGAAAACAACAAGGATTTGAAAATATAGACCATATTGGTCACTTTAAATGTAACACTTTCCTAAAGCAATCCTAACTATGGGAAGGCTAGAATCACCTTAGGATTGTGATTTTAAAAATAAGTTTGAAAAAGAAAACTTAATGCAAGTTTTGAAAACAAGTTTGAAAATGAATTTTGGAGAGATGCATGACCATGATATGCACAATGCAAGTTGGGGTCGTGAACATAAAAGGCTTCACCACATAATCAAGGGGGCCAAACCCACGTGGTCTCCGGCTAGACTAAAAGAAAGCCCCCGACACGGTGACCTTGAATAGCCTAATTCTATATATAGACTGGGGAGTCCCTTGTTTCAAGCATGCACGAATGGGAGGGTAAAAGATGGCGGATTAAAATAGAAGAAAACCTAAGTAGGTTCGGAGGGTGAAGAGAGAGGGGAGAATTACGTAAACGTAACTAGAGCCTACCTTGTATCCTCTTTATTTTGCTTGGTTATGCTTGGTTTCTTTACTTTGGTCTTCGCTTTGCTTTGCGTTGGTCTTCGAGAGCTTGCTTTGATCTTCGGGAGCTTTAGAGTTGCAACACTTCAAATCTTCGATGGAGGCTTTGGAGGCTAGTATATGAGTATATATGATGTATGGGAGTGTATGGGGGCTACAGTTTGGTGTATAGAGGCTAGGGTTTGGAAAACCTAAAGAGAACTAGGGTTTGGAGAGGCTTTGAGCTTTGTGTATCAAAGAGAGTTTTTAGACTGAGTTTGTGGACCCTTTTCACTCTGGAAGAGGCTCTATATTTATAGACAAAAGATTGACTTGGCTCTTGTTGCAGTGTCACTAGGCAAAATTTACTTCTAGTGCCACTCCTGCCAAATATTGGCTTCACTTAGGAAAGTTTTAAGGTTGGCAAGCAACGTATCTTCAGAAGATTTGGGCTTCTGTACTAGTGACTACCATGCAATTTTTAGCTTGGCTTCACTAGGAGTGACTTTGGAAGGTCCGGGAATGATTTAAAGGGCCGAGAATGGCTCAGAGGGCTAAAAAGGGACAGGAACCCTTAGAATAGTGTCCCTAGGTAGTAGACTTGAAAAATGATTATAGGAATTCTTGGAAAGGTTAATCGAGCCATTAGGGGCAAAACGGTTGATCAGGTTGAAAAGCTAATGTGATGGACTCTGAATATCCTGGAAGAAAACTCGAGGTTTGGAAATATTACTTAGAATTTTCCAGGAGGTAACCGGTTTGATACCCAAAGCCAGCATGGTTGGAAAAAGGTGATCTGCCCATCAGAGGCAAAACAGTCATTTTGTATTAGGTTTACCGGAACTGACTCGAAGTGACCTATAAATGTATCAAAAGGCTGAGGATACTATTAAAAGCATCCTCGAGAGGTTACCGGTTTGATACCCAGAGCCGGTGTGGTTCCCGGGGCTCTCGGACGCCTAGGGGTAAAATGGTCATCTTGACCGAAAGGTCTCGGAATTGGCCCGAAACCGACTGGAATGCACCTAATCATGTCGGATTGTCTTTAAGATAATCTTGGAAAGGTGTAGTTATCATTCTGAGGGCTCAAGTACTTTCTTAAGAAATGTGCCGAAAATGGCCCTAGGGGCAGTTTGGTCATTTTTCACCAAAGTGGGCTAGCAGATACTAGTGTTGACTTGGGTTTTGAGTGTTTCCGTCACTCTAACGGCGGTCCCGTGACATAGGAGTTTTTTGGCAATTCCCTATATCGACCTTCTTACGAGTGTTTCCGTCACTCTAACGGTTGCGATGTTTATGAGTATTTCCGTTACTCTAACGGGTTGCGATCATTTCAGAGACTGTCTAATCTCGGGAAGCTACTAGGTGGACTTAGCGCCTGAGGAATCAACTTTCTCAGAAGGCGTGCCGAAACAAACATTTCTTCGTTGGCGGGCTAGCAGGCACCAAAGGTGAACCGCTCTACCATCTAGGGGACTTGGGGTCTTGCCCGGTCGACGGGTTTGAAAGGACTTACCGTTTCGAAGAGTTCTCTCCGAAAACATGCCGGACAAGATGGACTTACCACCTCGAGGAATTAACTATCTCAAAAGGCGTGCTGGATTTAATTAGAATTGGAATTGGACTTGAAATTGGATTTGAACTGGAATTGAAATTAGAAAGGGGACTCACCGTCTTCGAGAAGACGTGCCCACTGGAATTGGACTGAAAATGCCCCGAGTGCATTTTGGTCATTTTACCTTTATTTGGGCCTGACGGGCCCGCGAAGCGATTGATTGATGAGATTAGACTTGGAAAGGTGATTTAAATTGGAATATGTCCCTATTGACTTGAATACAAGTCTGGATAGATTGGGAGACTGCCGAGTGGGCAAAAGTGGGGTGCTTACAGTTGCCCCTCCTTTTCTGTGTTTGTTTGTTGAAGCAAAAGACGATAGAGTAAGAGTCCCATGTTGACCGTGAGGCGGTTAGAGGGATGGACTTTGAAAATTTTTTAAAACGGGAGTTTAGAAATGGATATTGGGCCTAAAAGACCTTTTAAAATCGAGTTTTGGCGGGAAAAAGGGCAAAGCTACCCGGAGTTAAAATTGGCTTGGTGCCAGGCTTGGGATCAAAACCAGCAAACTACTCGTTCGACGTTGCTGCGGGATTTGAAGAATTTTCAAAAAATCAAGAGGCTTTGCGAGGAAACCAACTCGAACATTGAAAGAGTGCTTCAGAGGGACCATGCGGGATTGCCGGGAGTAAACACTGTCGCTGGAAGAGAAGATTTCGTCGGAGAACTACAAGAGGTGAGTTTTCGATTTTATGTCAATTTTGGTGTGTAGAATTTCGTTTATGCCATGTGAACAGTGAAAATTGATGTTTTGATATGTTTTGAACACTGTGGTGAGATTATTTTTGCATTTTGGTGCTTGTTTGATTGAATTTGAGTGATTTTACGTGATTATGTGAAGGGAGTTTTTGTAGGAATTGGGGGTTTATCTCTACAACTTTGGGTATTGAGTTTTTTGGCTAGATTTTTATACATTGTGTCTTAGAAAAATGTGTTTAACAGCCGTGTGAAGTTTCGTGATTTTTTGAAAACTTTTTTAATTTTTAATTTTTTTAAAAATAGAAAAATACTTAGAAAAATAAAAAAAGTAGAGAAAATTGAGAAATTATTAGAATTTGGTGCTTAGCAAAATGTAGGGACATTTTAGAAAACATTTGAAGTGATTTTTAGAAATTTTTGGATAACTTCAAAAACCATTGGTTTGTTGAAAAATAAAACAAGTCTTTTGAAAATTTGAAAAGTGTGCGCGGGTGTCGGTGTTATGTGATTGTGATGTTGTAGAGTGCATGGTTTGTATTTTGTGTTGATGTCACGAGTGTGGTAGGGACCGTTTTTAAGTGAGACTCTGCCGAAATTTTCAAAATTAGGGAAATAGTTGAAAAAGTTTTGGAATAAAATCTTTTTGAAGGAAAAAGACAGAAAACCCTAGAGGTTTAGAAAATTCATTTTGACTTGAAGTTGGAAAATCAAAATGTGTAAGGAATTTATTATGACTCAGAAGTGGGATTTTAAAATCAAAATGTGTAGGAAATTCATTTTGACTTGATGGCTAGATTGTTTTAAGATAAACGAAAAATTTGGAACAAGACAAAAACTTTTTAAGGAAGAATTTTTGGAAAATCTAGAATATTGACAAGATTAAAAAGGCTTTGGAAAGGAACTTTGAGATTTTAGATTACGACTCCTAGAATGGATTTTTGGGAAGAAAAACATTTTAGAAATTGACTTTCAATAATTAATTTTAAACTGTAAGGGAATTAGAAAATCTTTTGAAAATGGATTTTGGAGGAAAGAGTTTTTTGAAAAATTTGGAGAAAAAGGTTAAGAAACCCTTTGAAAACTGAATTTAAGAAACTTTTCGAGAGTTTAGTTTTAAAAACCTCTTGAGTTAGCTAGGGCAAGATCTACTAATAGCTGTGTCCGTTTGTATCTTTGATTATCATGATTGCTATTTTTTTTTTGCTTTTATTTCTTATCTGCATATACCGTATATTACCACGTCTTACCTTGGCTTACCTTTTCAGGATGGCAGATGCGGGCGATGACGGTTTTGAGAGGAGACGCCGCTCCAAGAAGGTGGCTCGGATAGATTTTGTTAGCAGTTCCAATCGATCCAGGGGTAGTCGGCGATTTGCAGGATAGGCATCCTCTAGCTGGAGCGGCTGGGGGAGTAGGCCTCCAGTCGGCCCCTTTTCTCCGATTGAGCAGGGCTTTGAGGAGGAGATTGGCACAAAGGAGGAGGTATTGGGTGTTGACAATTAGGTGACTGGTTACGAGAGGGCCTCCTCTAGACATAGACAGACAGATGTTGATTTAGGCGACTTGGAGGTACCAGACATTCCACCACTGGAGGATTTGGCTTATCATCCTAGTGCGTATTCCAGACAGCACCTGCCTCCTCCACGCATTCACACATCCTTCAGAGGGGCCGTCCATTAGGTGTTTGTGACCATGTAGTAGGCTGCTTCATCTTACCGGGCTTTCTTGTCAGAGATTGGGTTTGGAGCTTTCATGGGATTACAAGCTAACCGCCTGAACTGACATCTAGTGCTAGCGCTTATCGAGAGATGGTTTGGAGAGACTAGGACTTTCCATTTTGTTGGTTTTGAGCTGGGTCCCACCCCATTAGATTGGGCTATCATCACAGGGCTTTCCTTCGTCGGTCGGCGGATCAACTTGTAGTAAGTCAGTAGGGCTGACGCGTGTATTTTGCTGGACCTACCCCCTCCTGAGTGTTTTCCTTCCTACTCTCTTGGCTCAGTCGGGATGACAGTACTTTTACTGTTGAGCCACCACCTGCCCGGCGAGACATCATGAGGCGACGACTTGTTCTGTACATCATCTTCAGCTGCTTCTGTAACAATAACAAGTCGCTCGTGCCTTTTCGGTTGGTGAGTATAGTAGCTGATCTCAGGGCTTTGTCTGAGCTGGATTGGGGGTCCTTCTCCTTCGACTGCTTCCTTCTATCGATGCCAGTTCGAACTTCCTCTCGTTAGGGTAGCATAATTAGTTTCTGGCCTTTTCTTATCTGGTGGAGCTACGAGTACCTGCCTGTTCGTCACCCTACAGTTATCGAGGATGACCTTTATCCTTGTGCTTCAAGGCGGGCTTGTGATCGGGTAGCCCAGCAATCGGAGATCCTTGATTTTGTGACTCTTCAGGTGAACCTATAGCTAATTAAGGCGAGGGACTTGACTTGGCAGTCCTTTGTTGGGTCGGTTCATTATGAGACGGTGTGATACTTAGTCCTGTTGTCCCTATCAAGGGCTTCCTTTCTCAGCGATGACTCTTGGGAGTCCTACCTAGGAGATCGACATTTGCGCTAGTTTCACGAGGAGTTCAGGTCAATAGGAGATCCATCGAAGTACATGTTTGGAGCTTTGGTAGAGGGAGTTCCTATTCCCTATCAAGAGCGCCAGCCGTGTGCTAGGTTCTTGCTTCCTCGAGAGACTGACTATGCCGCACACTTCAAAGCTCATTCTGTGGGTGCCTTTATTCGGTTTGAGGTAGTAGTTGGCGGATACGCTGTTGGCCAGGAGGTGGTTGACTTTTGGCGCTATTCCAAAGGATACGTGCCTGAAGCTGAATTTATAGTCGTGAGAGACCAGAGGGACCAGTACCAGACAGAGCGGGATTAGTATTAGGCAAAGGTAGCTTCTTTAACAACTCGGTTAGCCCAGATGGGAGGTGGCGGGGTATGTTGTCCTCTCCTTCCTTCTTTTCGCTCTGCTATTGTTTAGTTATTACTTTAATTTGCTAATTCCGGTTGTGTCTTTTTTGTAGGATGCTAGAGCTTCTAGTTGTTATCCACCTCCTTCGGAGCCAAGTTTTGGAGATTTCGATCTGGAGGACATTGACTTTGATCTTTGACAGAGGCCCTTTGTCGTAGACCCTGATTTGCTTTTGCCCCTATCCTGGAGATGTATTTATGTTAGAAAGTTTTATTTTGTAAACTTTGTACAAAGATGGATGTTTATGATAGTTAGATGCATAGACATGCAAAGATATTTATGAGTTTTACAGCTAAGTATATGATCAGATGCATGTGCATGGATGATGATGTTGTATATCTACTACATGAGTTGATGTTGAACTGTATCGGTGACTTCTGCTTCTACAGGGAGCTATGTCCTATGTATGCAAAGCTCATGCCGATTTTTTTTTTTTTTTAGAAAATGAATGTGCATATTAGAAATATTCTAGTTAATGGAATGACAAGGGGTGCTGTCAAACTGAGTATCTTTGGAATGGTAACTCCTTCCTTTTTTAGGGCCTGGCTGCTCCTTTGATTCAACCTTACCTTGACTGGATGATAGTACTTCGTACCTTTCTCAACCTTTTGACCGCCTCCGATTCTCTACCTCGGGGTTAGTGTATAGGATTATTGGGTTGGAACGCTAAACTCTTGGGCCTCAGCAACAGCTTATCTGACCTTTAGCAGAGTGATAGATGGCCAATCTTTCAATCTGAGGGGACTTTGCTCTAGGACCGTAATGTAGGCTAGGTTATGGGGTTTTCGAAACAACGGGATATGTAGGCTAAAATTTGATGTTACTTTTAATAGGGTTTAGATCCATACCATCCTTGACTATTTTTCTTAGTAGGGTTAGCATCCTTATTTAGCTTCGGCAGTGTGTCTATCTCATTTAGATCAAGCAATCCATGTTTAATCAGAGTGGACTTCAGTAGTGTTGTAACGTAGGCCGTGTGTCATGCTCAAATTTTTTGCACTTGAGGAATACACACACAAGTGGAAAAAATACTGTACTCTCTCGTTAGAACTCACCCTCCTAAAAGAATGAGTGCGACTAGGTTTAAATTGAAAATTAATTTGAATAAAGGTCTTTTGAAAAAAGTTTGGAGTCGCTACCTAACTTGATTAAGGTGAGTTAGGTCACCTAAAAACTAAGCACAATCCGAAGACTACACTTAAGGTTTTTGAAAACGATTTTGAAAAATACTTCCTTAAGATAGGGTTTTTAAGAAAACAGGTTGTTTGGAAACCTTTGGAAAATATTTAAGCCCTTTTTAGAAAAATAACTCCATTTTGGTCTATCGAAAACAGTGATCTAAGTTTTGAGGTTAGTTATGTGTAGGGAAGACGCACTAAGCCATCACCCTACCCCGCCCTTGCGGTACCTACATGTCTATTCACCCTAGATTCACCTATGAGAGTCTTCAACTAACAAATGTCTAATCCTGCCCACTTTAGAAAAGAATTTTTTAAAATAAATTGATATGATATGCAATTGCAATAGAAAGAGAGAGTTGGAAAATAGATTTAGAAAATAGATTTGAAAAGAAATTGATTTGATTTAAAAAGAAATTTGAAAAGATAGATTTGAAATTGAAATTGAAAAGAGATTTGAAAATATAGATTTGATTGGATTTTGAAAATAGATTTGAGAAAAGATATTTGAAAAGAATTATGGAATTGAAAAAAGGTTGGGGAAATAGAAGCTTGAAAAAGGTTGTGACCGCACCCATGAATGTTGCCTACGTATCCTTTTTGAGGAATCTGGTCAGTCGTAGTTCAGACAAGAGTCCGATAGAAAATAGAAGGTTTGATTGGAAAAAGAAATTGAATTGAAATTTGGATTTGATTTGAATTTAGAATGAAAGATTAGAATTTGAAATGTAAGAGATTGAACGTTGATTTAGAAAGATAGAGATTTAGGAAACCTAGACTTAGGAAGATAGGATTGGGACTTGAGAGAAAGATTTGACTCGAACGTTAGACTTGGAAAATTAGGGAAAGATTGGATTTAGAAAGATTCAAATTTAGGAAAGTTTCAAAATAGGAAAGTTTCGTTTTAGGAAAGTTTTATTTTAGGAAAGTTTCAAATTATGAAAGTTTTGGATTAAGAAAGTTTTGATTTAGGAAAGTTTTGAAGTAAGAAAGGTTTCGTTTCAGGAAAAAGGAATGTTTTTGAAATAGGAAAATTTAGAATTCAAGAAAGTTTTGAATTTAGGAAGTTTTAGATTTGGAAATATTTGAAGTTTAGGAAAGATTCGAATATTTAAATTTGGAAAGTTGAAATTTAGAAAGGGATGGAATTAGGAAATATTTGGAAGCTTAAAGTTTAAGGAAAGATTTAAACGTTCAAGATTTGGAAACTTAAGGTTTAGGAAAGTATAAGATTTAGAAGGAGTGGATTAGGAAATGTTTAGACTAGGAAGGATTGAGATTCCTATTTCCTAAAACGAGATATTGGATTTTGTTTCTAAAAGAGTTTTTTGATTTTGTTTCCAAAAACGGAGGATTGTATCTAGTTTCGTAAATGTGGAGATTGGATTTGGTTTCCTAAAGGGAAGATTGGATTTGACATGGATTTGGAAAGGAAAGTTTTAGAAACCCTAGATTTGGAAGACTATAGCTTTGATGTAGAAAATAGGTTTTGGAAACTTATGGTTTAGATGTAAAGAAAAAAAGGAGATTTTGAAAATCTAGGTTTTAAGACAAGATTTAAAATCATGTTTTTGAGAAGGAAAATTAGGGTTTCCTAACCGTTGGCTCTAGGGTTTAACTTGAACTCTAAGAAAAAAGATTTTGAAAAGTGAGTTTTTAGAAAGGGATATTTTTGGAAGGAAATTCTAGAGAGTAGTTTTTAGAAAGTGAATTTGAAAATAGAGAATTTTTGGAAGGAAATTTTTGGAAAGAAAAACTTTGAGAGAGTTTTTGGAAAGAGATTTTAGGAAAGATATTTTTGGAAAGAGTAGTTAGGAAAGAAATTTAAGGAGCGTTTTTAGAAAGTGAACTTTGAGGAGAGTGTTTTGGAAAGGTTTTTGAAAAGGAGTTTTTGAAAAATAGATTTTTGGAGGGAGTTTTTGAAAATAATTTTGGAAAGGAGATTGGAGAGAGTTTATGGAAAGCATGTTTGAAACGAGATTTTTAGGTGATTTTTGAGAAGAGATTTTTAGAAAGTATATAAAATATCTCACTTTTCTAAAGCGATTCTAACTATAAGAAGGTTAGAACTACTTTAAGATAGTGGTTTTGAAAACAGCAATGTTTTGAAAATATGGACCATATTGGTCACTTTAAATGTAACATTTTCCTAAAGCAACCCTAACCATGAAAAGTCTAGAATCACCCTAAGATTGTGATTTTGAAACCAAGTTTTGAAAAAGAAGATTTTGATGCAAGCTTTTGAAAACGAGTTTGAAAACGAATTTTGGAATAACGCAAGATCATGATATGCACAATGCAAGTTGGAGTCGTGAACATACAAGGTTAAAGGCTTCACCACATAATCAAGGGGGCCGAACCCACGTGGTCACCGGTTAGACTAAAAGAAAGCCCCCGATATGGTGACCCTCCAATAGCCTAATCCTACACATGGACCGAAAAGTCCCTTGTTTCAAGCATGCAAGAAAGGGGGGGGGGGGGGGGGGGAAGAAGATGGGGGATTAAAATAGAAGAAAACCCAAGTGGGTTTAGAGAGAGAAGAGAGAGGGGGAAGATGCGTAAACTTAAATAGAAAGCCTACCTTGTGTCTTGTTTATTTTGCTTTACTTTGTGTGCTTTGCTTTTCTTGCTTTGCTTCGGTTTTCGCTTCAGTCTTCGAGAGTTTGTCTTCGATCTTCAAAATTTCGTAGTTACAACAATCCAAATCTTCAATGGAGGGTTTGAGGCTAGTGTATGAGTGTATGAGAGTGTATATGAGTGTATAGGAGGCTAGGGTTTGGAAAACCTAAAGAAGCTAGGGTTTAGGGAGGCTACAAGCTCTGTATATCGAAAAGTAGGGTTTTTAGACTGAGTTTGCGGACTCCTTTCACGCTAGAGGAGGCTCTACATTTATAGAGAGAGGAATGACCTGGCGCCTGTTACAGTGGCGCTAGGCCAAAAGACCTTGTAGCGCCACTAGGAGTGGCTCCAGCCACTTAGGAAAGTTTTAAGATCGGCAAGCAACGTATCTTTAGAAGATTTGGGCGCCTGTACAAGCGACTATCATGCAATTTTTAGCCTAGCTTCACTAGGAGTGGCTTTGGAAGGTCTGCAAGGATTTAAGGAAACCGGGAATGGGCCAAAAGGCCGGAAAGGGATTGGAACCCTTAGAATAGGGTCCCAGAGGGTAATGGACTTGAAAAAGAATGACAAGATGTGTTAGACGGGACGACCAGGCCATTAGGGGCAAAACGGTCAACCGAGCCGGAAAGCTGCCAGGACGGACACGGAATGTCCCGAAAGAAGACTTGAGATTTGGAAAACATTATTTAGAATGTTCTCTAAGATTATTGGTTTGATACCCAGAGCCGGTGTGGTCGAAAAAGGTGACCGGCCCACCAGGGGTAAAATGGTCATTTTGTACCGGGTTTGCCGAAACTGACTCGGAATTATCTGGAAAGATAATGGAAGGTCGGGCATACTATATAAAAAATATTCTCAGGAGGTTACCGATTTGATACCTAGAGCTGGTGTGGTTCCCGGAGTACTCGGATGCTTAGGGGCAAAATGGTCATCTTAACCGGAAAGTCTCGGAATTGGCCTAAAACTGACTGGAAGGCACCTAATCATGCCGAATTTCCTTTAAGACAATCTTGGAAGGGTGGACTTATCGTTCTCATAACTTAGGTACTTTCTTGAGAAATGTGCTAGAAATGGCCCTAGGGGCAGTTTGGTTATTTTTCATCAAAGTGGGCTAGCAGGCACTGGTGTTGACCTGGGTTTTGAGTGTTTCCGCCACTCTGACGGCGGTTCCGTGATACAGGGGTTTGTTGCCAGTTCCCTATATCGACCTGTTTGCGAGTACTTCTGCTACTCTGACAGTTGCAATACTTGCGAGTACTTCTACTACTCTGACAGTTCGCAATCATTCCCGACACTGCCAGATCTCGGGAAGCTGGTAAAGGGACTTAGCGTCTGAAAAATCAACTCTCTCGAAAGGCGTGTCAAAACAGACATTTCTGCATTGGCGAGCTAGCAAGCGCCAAAGGTGGATCGTTTTACCATCTAAGGGACTTGGGGTCTCGTCCCGGTCGATGAGTTTGAAGGGACTTACCGTTCCGAAGAAACTTTCTTCAAAAAACGTGTTAGACAAGATAGACTTACTGTCTCGAGGAATCAACTTTCTTGAGAGAGGGATTGTAATTGGAATTAGAAAAGGGGACTTACTGTCTTCGGGAAGACGCGCTTGAGTTGGAATTGGACCGAACAATGCCCCCAAGGACATTTTGGTCATTTTGCCTCTATTTGGGCCTGGTGGGCCCGTGAAGCGATGAATCAACTAAATTAGGACTAGAATTCTAGAACGTGTCCATATTGACTTGAACTCAAGTCGGGACGGACTGGAGACTGCCGAGCGGGCAAAAATAGGGTGCTTACACCGTGGTTTCGGGTTTTTGCAAGAAAGGGTAGGGCTCAATGTCGCGCCCCGGTTTTTGGGGTGTTCAAGGTCCTTTCGGCCCGGAGACCCTAAAGCACGGAACTCTGTCACTAGAACTCGTACTCCTAAAAGGATAAGTGCGACTAGGTTTGAAAATTTATTTGATTAAGGGCTTTTTAGAAAAATAGGAGTCGCCACCTAACTTGAAATAAGGTGAGTTAGGGCACCTAAGACTAAGCGTTAATCCGAAGGTTAAGCTTAGAGTTTTTGAAAAAGGTTTTTTTTTTAAAACTTCCTTAAGAGAGGGTTTTTAAGAAAATAGCTTGTTTGGCAACCTTTTGAAATGTTTAAGCCCTTTTCGAAAATAACTCCCTTTTGGTCTTTCGAAAACAGAAATCTAAGGTTCGGGGGTTGGTTACGTGTAGGGAAGATATCCTAAGATCATCACCCTACCCCGCCCTTTCGATACCTACATGTCTAATCACCCTTGGTTCACTCACTAGAATAACCGGTTACCATTGTCCACTTAATATCCACCTTAGAACTTTGAAAAAGGGATTTGGTCATCACTTTTTGGATGAATGATGCATGATGCCAGTTTTGGGAGAAGTTTGAAAACAATAGGGGTTTTGAAAGAGTTTGGAATAGAAACTTTAAATTGATTGGAATGTTTGAAAAAGGGATTGGCGTTGAAATAAAAGTTATGACCGCACCATTTTAGGTTGCCTACGTATCTTATTTAGCGAGAATCAGGTCATTCGTAGTTCAGACAAGAGCCCAAGGGGAAAATAGGCGCATTAGGGCCTTTGGAACGTTTGAAGACACTTTGAGGTCTTTGAAAAAGTTTAAGACACTTTGAGGTCTTTGGAAAAGTTTAAGACACTTTGAGGTCTCTAGAAGGGCTTAAGACACTTTGAGGTCTTTAGAAGTTGAAGACTCTTTGGGGTCTTGGAAGTTTTGACTTGAAATTAGAAGTGAAGTGTTTTGAAAATGCTTTTGGATTGACTTTAAGGGAGTTTTGGAAAAATGCTCTAGCATGACTCAAGAGAATTTGAAAGTGTTTTTGAAGTCTTGTTTTGAAAACCTTGGAGGAATGTTTTGATGAATTAGATTGGAGAGTGGTTTTTGGAAATGGTTAAGGGTTTGGAATCCTAACATGGACAACCTTAGAGGTTGATCTTGATTTATCACTTGTCTTTGGAATCCCTAGCCATGAGAAGGCTAGGGACACCTTAGCTTTGTGACCTTTTGAAAACATTTTTGGAAATATCTTGAAGATGGAGTGTAAGATCATTTGAAGAGTTTATGGAGTTGGGTTTTTGAAATCAAGAGAATTGGAGGTTTTGGAAGAATAGGGTAGGAGGATAATTGGAAAGTTTGAATGATCATTTGAAAAAGGGGTTTAAGAGTTGGAACCTTGAAGTGTATTAACCAAAATAGGATTGGTCTAAGGTTGGTCAACTAGGGTCAAGTTAACCTAGAGTTAGGTAACTAGGGTCAAATTAACCTAGGGTGTGGTAACTAGGGTCAAGTTAACCTAGGGTTTGGTAACTAGGGTCAAGTAAACCTAGGGTGTGGTAACTAGGGTCAAGTTGACCTAGAGTTTGGTAATTAGGGTCAAGGTAACCTAGGGTTTGGATTTGAAAGATGATTTTGAAGTGTGGTTTGATGCATTTTTGGAAAGAGTTTTGGAAAAAACAACATGTAATGCAATAGACTTTAGTAGGCCACCTCTTTGAAGATCATTTCCATGAAAATTTTAACTCTAGTCAAGAATATGGTTTACATGGTTGGTGATTGGAGACCATTCCAAGGAAGGTTTCCTTATGGTCATTATAACCACTATCTTGACAAGAGTGTAAGGGGTCAAAAATCAACATAATGATGGTAATTTTTGAAAAATCATTTTCGTGCAAAAATGGAGAGAATGCATTTTTGAAATCATCTTTGGGAGAAGGATTTTGAAAACCATTTTTCAAGGGAACCATTCCATCAAGAGAGTGTTCATATGGCCAATAAAAGGGTGACCACTCAAGAGAGGGTTCCATGTGGCCATTCCAACCGCTAAACTTGAGGGAATAGAAACCATAGAATTCAAAGAGATTGAACATCATTCTTTGGCAAGCATAAAGAGAGAAGGGAGTCATTCTAACAATTTAGAGCTCCTACGGCCAATATAAAGGGAGACCACTCAAGAGAGGGTTCCATGGGGCCGTTTTAGCCACTAAATTTGAGAGAATGGAAACCTTGAAAATTAAGGAGTTTGAAAGCAACTTTTGTGCAAGTTGAAATGCAATGATGCAAAAGTGTGAATTAGGGGGTAGAGAGGACTTTTCTAAGGCATGACTCCTAAGGTCTCATCCTAGACTTCAAGGGGCCAACTCTTGGAACAATTTTTGAAAGAAATATAGAGCTTTGGAAATGGCCTAAAATTAAGAGCAATGTAAGCATTGTGGAGCCTGACAATAAGCATAAGATGAAGCCAAGCATACAAGACATGATCAAAATAATAAAATGCAATGGGTCATGATTCACATACAAGGCTTTTAGGCTTCACCATACAAACAAGGGGCTCTTAGGCCATACCATCTTAAAGTAGGCTAGTGAGAGGTCCCCCTACACGGTGGCTCTCACTTGCTTTCCTCTAGGCATGATCTAGGAGCCCTCTTGGCTCAAGCATGCAAGAAAGGGGGGTTGAAGATGGGGACTAAAATAGAGAATAGCCTAAGTAGGCTAGGAGGGAGAAGAGAAGAGTGGGGGAGAGCATAAATATAAAAGGGATACCACCTTTTGTCTTAAACACTCTTGTAATCTTCAACGGATGTCTTGATTGGAACTTGAGTGACTTTACGAGGGCTTGAAAGGCTAGAGTGGAGTGTGTAAGTGTGTGTGAGACCTTGTATGTGGAGTGTATAGGCTTAGGAGGGGTAGAATCTAACCTAAGTGTTTGAGGGGAGGAATATATGTAGAGATTCGAGTTTCTAGACAGATTTTAGCAGAGTTTCGTATCAATTTCGGACCTGGAATATGCAAGGGGGGAGACCTCTATTTATAGGCAATCTGGAACAGACCATGCGCATGTGCTACATGCACATGGCCAAAATTTAGCCGTGCGTATGTAGGACATGCGCAGGTACTGTTCTATTGCCAGAATAAAACGTGGCACCCTATGTACTGGTTAAATCTCGACCGTTGATCAAAAGTCGGTCGATCTAATCAAAATTTGAGCGCATGTAGCATACGCTCCATCATCGGGAAGGTTCGTCCAAACTTTGCCTCGATAATTGGGCCAACCGGGAAGGTTCCAGGGAAATCGGTCGCACTCGGGATGTTTTCCTAGTGCATTCGATGAATTTTCATGTTTTCGAAAAGTTTAAATTACGTTTGGAGATGTGTGATATCGTCTTGGGAAGTGTGCAAAAAAGAACACTTTTGTGGAGCGTCTGTGATATGTTTCGTGGGTGTTCGAAAGTGGCTGTTTTCGTTTGATGTGATCGAGGCCTTCGAGAAGTGTTCTATTCGATGGGACTGTTCCGATGGAAAGTACACTGGAAATACTTTCTAGAATTTTCAAATTTACGCATTTCTTAGGTCGTTTGACGGTGCGTTTTGTTTAGGGAATCGAAGAGAAAGTCAACCTTGGCGGAGCGTCTGCGAGATGCTCCAGGGGTTGCTGAAAGTCATGGTTTGCACACCGTATGATGGAGAGCTTCGGGGGGCGATCTATTTGATCGAACCGTATTAATGGGAAGATCTATGGATGAGCTTTCGACAATTCCTTGATTTACGCATTTCTCAAGTCGGTTGACGGTGCATTATAACCAGGGAATCGGGGGAAAAAACAATTTAGGCGGAGCATCTACGAGACGCTCCAGGGAACTTTTATCGCATTGTGTGACCTTAGTGTCGTAGGGTGTTCCTTAGGTTAAACAAAGGCGTGTGGTGAAACCCTTTGCTCAAAATCCCAAGGCTGGTGCTGTTTCAGGGTGTTTTTGGGCTTCCAGGGGCAAAACGGTCATTTTGACCGGAGTTGGCTAGAAACGGTCAGGAATGGTCTGGTATATTGTGTTAGGTGTGTAGGGCTATTCAAGGATGGTTTTGAGAGAATCCGTTGCCGTTCAGCGAGGTTTGTGCCATGCTGAGTTGTTTAGGGGCAAAATGGTCATTTTGACCAGAGTGAGCCGAAATAGGACCGGATTTAGACTGAATAGTGTGCGGGGGACGCCTGGTGGTTTGACAACATTTGGAAGGATGGACTTATCATTTTAAGAGATTTTGAACTTTCCCAAAACGTGCCTGGAGGCCCAAAAGGGTAGGTTTGGTCATTTTTCACCGAGTCGGGCTAGCAGGTGCCGGTGTTGACCTAGGTGTTGGTTCCCGAGACCGCTCGGTCTCGAAAAACTACTTGTGCAGTGTTGGTCTCTAAGAACGCTTGGTCTTAGAGAGCTACCTGTAGGGTGGTGTTGGTCCCTAAGAACGCCTGGTTCTAGAAAGCTATCTGGAAGGGTGGTGTTGGTCTCCGGGAACGCTTGGTCCTGGAGAACTACCGAATGACGGACATTCTACATTGGCGGGTTAGCAGGCGCTAAAAGTGAACCGTCTGGAATCTTTGATGAGGTGTTGGTTCCCCAGATCGCCCAATACCGGGAAGCTACCTGGATGGCGTTGGTTTCCGGGACCGCCTGATCCGAAAAACTGCCTGGAACAATGGTGCTTAAGGCTACAGCGGATCCTTGTGGGCCCGAGAAGCGACCAGCTGGTTGGATTAGAGATTGAAAGACTCATCTTGAGCCTGCATGTGTTGTGATGTTGGAAACCGAATCTGGTCAGGCCGAAGATTACCGAGCAGGCAAAAATGGGGTGCTTACAGCTGCCCCTCTTTTTCTAGCTTTGCTTGTCGAAGACAGAAAAATAATAAGGAAGGATCCCATGTTAACAGCGAGGTGATCGGAGGGACGATGTGTCGATGAATTTGGGAATGCCTCGAAACCTCTTGTGGGTTACTGGTCTGGAAGATTTTGAAAAGTCTTAGGCCCAGGTCGGGGGTCGAGTTGCGAACTTGACATGGTTTTGGTCTAGGGCAACTGATCCCTGCCAGTGAGTGTTAAAAGGCTCGATTTTTGGCTTTTGACAAAGCCTTAAGAGCAAATTCAAATTCTTGAGAAGCTTGAAATTGGAAGCTGAAGGGTCGGGCGCATGTAGTACATGCACATTCGGTGTTTTAAGCCTGGCGCATGTAATACATGCGCACATTGGATTTTTGTTATGGCGCGTCTGCTACATGCACCAGCCCGTGGCATATAAGCAGAGCAAGTTCGCGATTTCAGTGTTGCGTCTTCGAGTTTTCGGCTAATTTTGGGATTTTCTCTGAAGGGTTTCATAGGATTTTGCTCGGGAACGCTAGGGGAGTGTTGGGAAACGTTGGGCACTTGCCGAGGATCACCATTGCCGCCGGATTTTCGCCGGAAAGCTTGGTTTTCGCCGGAAAACCCAAAGGTTAGTTTCTTTACAATCTTGTCAATTTCGATGCGTCTGTTTTTGTTTTTTGCAAATAATTAGTGTAATCCCATGTTTTAGAACTTTTAGAACACAATGATCGGATTGTTTTTGTGATTTGGTGGAGTTTTGAGTGTGTTTTGGATGAGTTTGCATGTTTATGAAAGAGGGTTTCCTGCGGGATTCGAAAAACTACCTCTATGGGCCTGGGTATTGCATATTTTCGTGTGATTTTTTCATCGGGAACCTTAGAAAAATGTGTAGAACAACCGTATGAAGTTTCGTAATTTTTCAAAAAATTTTAAATATTTGAATTTTTAGAAATTACAAAAAATAGGGAAAATTGAAAAAAATTATAAAATAAATCTCGCCGATGGATGAAAATCATAAAACACTTTTTGAAAATTGTAGTGATATTTTTGCATGTTCCGGAGAATTTTGTGAAATTTTTTTTGGAAATATAGATGAAATAGGAAAATGTCGAGAAAATCGAAAAATTGGTTTGAAAATTGTGTTTGAGAACGGGATGCGTGTTTTGGAGGATGGGGTTGTGTGGTTGGATGGTTTGAGGTGTTTCAGGCTGTGTTTGTGACTTGTAAAATTTCGGGGTAGTGACTTTTTAAGACGAAACTCTGCCGAAATTTTCAAAAATTTTAAAAACCTTTCGATAAAACAAATCTTTTTGAGAAAGGGGTTTTTGAGGGAGAAAGCCCGAAAAACCGGCTTCGAAATTTAGAAATAGAACTTTTTAAGGAAAAAGCTTAAAAACCTGGGAAGAATTTTTGAACCGGGGTTTTTGAAGGGGAAGACCCAAAAACTAGTGTCAAAATTTAGAAACCGAACTTTGTGAGGAAAAAGCTCGAAAACCTATAAAATTTGAACCGGGATTTTTGAAGGAGAAAACCCGAAATTCGATTTGGATTTAGAAACCAAACCTTTTAAGGAAAAAGCTTGAAAACTTGTAGAGAATTTTCAAACCAGGGTTTTTGAAGGAGAAAACCCGAAAAATCGGCTTTGAAATTTAGAAACCAAACTTTTTGGGGAAAAAGGTTGAAAACTTGTAGAGAATTTTCGAACCAGGGTTTTTGAAGGAGAAAACCCGAAAAACCAGTTTTGAAATTTAGAAACCAAACTTTTTGAGAAAAAAGTTAGAAAACCTGTTAGAAAATTTTGAACCAGGGTTTTTGAAGGAGAAAACCCAAAAAAACCGGTTTGAATTTTAGAAGCCAAACTTTTTGAGGAAAAAGCTTGAAAACCGTGTAAAAATTTTGGAACCGGGGTTTTTGAAAGGGAAAAACTCAGAAAACCGGTTTGAATTTTAGAAACCAAACTTTTTGAGGAAAAAGCTTGAAAACCTGAAGAGAATTTTCGAACCAGGGTTTTTGAAGAAGAAAACCCGAAAACCGGCTTTGAAATTTAGAAACCAAACTTTTTGAGGAAAAAGCTTGAAAACCTGTAGAGAATTTTCGAACCAGGGTTTTTGAAGGAGGAAACCCGAAAAACCGGTTTTGAAATTTAGAAACCAAACTTTTTGAGGAAAAAGTTAGAAAACCTGTTAGAAAATTTTGAACTAGGGTTTTTGAAGGAGAAAACTCGAAAAATAACCGGTTTGAATTTTAGAAGCCAAACTTTTTGAGGAAAAAGCTTGAAAACCGTGTAAAAATTTTGAAACCGAGGTTTTTGAAAGGGAAAAACCCGAAAACTGGTTTGAATTTTAGAAACCAAACTTTTTGAGGAAAAAGCTCGAAAACCTATAGAAATTTGAACCAGAATAGATGGGGCCCTTGCCCTTGCCCTTCCACTTTTTCCTTTTTCTTTTTCTTTTTCTCCTTTTCTTCTTCTTTTCTTTTCTTTTTTTTTTCTTGTTTTTCTTCTTTTCTTCTCTTTTTTTTTCTTCTTTCTTTTTTTTTTTCATTCATTCATCATCATCGTGTTTTTTTTTTTTTATACATATACATTGATGCATTTATGTTTGCACTTTTCGTATATTAGTGATTGACTGATCCTCTTGGATGTTGTCATTTTTCAGGATGTCGGAGGCTAGAGGCGATGGTTCAGACAGGAGGCGCCACGGGAAGGCGCCACGGATAGAGCTTGAGGAGGGTGGCAGTAGTCGGGGTAGCTCGGTTAGAGGTAGCCGTCGGAGCGGCTCAGCTCGGATTAGCGGTCGAGGTGACACGGCGCGTGGAGGCAGTAGGGATGTTTCTGCACGGGGCGGTGGTAGGGTCAGTTCTCCTCGGAGCGGCCACAGCGGGTCGCAGAGATCCTCGAGCAGGACCGTTTTTAGTGGGAGTTCCGTGAGGGGACAGCCCTCAGCGGCTCCTAACGAGAGATTTGAGGATGAGGCTGACTCGCCCGTGGATCCCCGGACAGGATACTGTATGGCTTCGATTCGGAACAGGCAGAGAGACCCTTCATTTACCGATGATCAGCTAGGCATTCCTGATATTCACCCGCTACGTGACTTGGCGTTCCATCCGAGCCTATATTCGCGCTATGGTCGGATGCCATCGGCTACACATAGTTCCTTCAAAGGGGCCAGTATCTCGGCCTTGAGAGCTATGCAGGCGTCAGCTCCATCCTATCAGGACTTTTTGCATCGGATTGGTTTCGGCGCTTTTATGACACTGCAGACAGATAGGCTTGATCACGGGATCGCTATAGGATTGTTGGAGCGGTGGTTTGGGGAGACAGGGACCGTACATTTGGTGGGTTTCGAGTTGGGGCCTACCCTCGTTGACTGGGCTATGATTACTGGGCTATCTTTTAGAGGGGTGTCGATCTCTCTACGGGACGTGTCTCTGGAGGAGACCCGTCTTCTCTTGGGGTTGCCAGGGCTTGGGGGCTCGAGTTTCCCTGCTTCACTTTTATGTTCGGCCGAGACAGCCTTTGCTTTTGAGCCTTCACCAGATGACCAGGTTATCATGAGGCGCCAGTTGGTGCTGTACGTCGTCTTTAGTTGCTTTTGCAACAATAATAGGTCGATGGTCGCTTTGTCTTTGGTGAGCCTGGTAGCAGATCTGGACGCGCTGGATTATGTTGACTAGGGTGCTTTCACCTTTGCTTGCTTCCTTTGAGGGATGAGAGTGAGGAAGTCCGGGGCTTGGGGGAGCTTGATGAGCTTTTGGCCATTTTTGATATGGTGGAGCTATGAGTATTTGCTAGTTCGCCGACCAGAGGTGCTATCCAGCGATGCCTTCCTGCGAGCCACGAGGTGGGCCCGACAGCAGGTAGTTCAGTGATCCTTGCTTACAGACTTTGTAGCCCTCCGGGCTAACTTGGAGCTGCTGAGGCCTCAGGATGTGACTTGGACACCTTATCACCGATCCACCCAGTATGCCGATATGAGGGATATCATTCTCTTATCTAGGTTACGGATCACCTTCCGGGGTCCCGTGTCGTGGGAGACGTACCTCGGGGAGCGTCACTGGCGGCAATTCCATTCTACTTTCCACGCCGCCATGGATCCTCCCCAGTATATGTTTGGACTATATCGGGCTGGGGTAGAGATCCCTTACATAGTCGGGGTCCCGGGTGAGCGGTTCTTGCTTCCGCCAGACATGGATTATGAGGCTCACTTCCGGGCGAGATCTATTGGTGCTTTCACCCAACTGGATCTAGTGGTCAGAGGGCAAGTGGCCGGCCATGAGGTGGTGAAGCTTTGGAGTAGGGCCCAGGGCTTTGTATCGGAGGAGGAGTACCTAGCAGCTTGCCAGGCACGAGATTAGTACCGGGCTGAGGTGGAGGCTCTGACTGCCCGCATATCTCTGATGGAGGCCCGCTGGGTATGCTATTTATCATTTATTATTCTCACGTTCCTTATGCATCTCTTGTGTTATGACGCTAGCTTTCCTTCCTCTTTGGCTTTTTCTCTTGGCCAAGGTCCCTTTAACGTGGGAGCTTCCTCCAGCCAGCCCTCTTCGTATGTGCCGGATATAGGTGATTTTGATTTGGATGACGATCCGGCTCCTTGAGGCGTCCCCTTTTATCTGTCGACACAGTTGTAGTTTTGTTAGTTTGGCATTGTCATTTTATGTTTTTAAGGCCGCATGTTGGCCCTCATGGATGATGACTGTATAATGATTCTATGTACATTTATTTTGATTTCTTGCATGCGATGATGATTGTTTCTTCCTTCTTGTCTCGTTATTTATGTTATGTGTGTATATAATAGGTATGAATGCAAGCACTAAGGTACATGAATCATGGTATGCATGAGAAATGACAAACTTTTAAGTAGATGTGGACAGGTTGGGTGCATTATTGCACATGTCAGGCAGAGTGCACAAGCATGCATATGACTATATGAAGTCTTATCTAGAGGTAGATCGGGTGTTCCCTGGAAATTGTCATTTTGGCACTTTGATCTTTCTTTGGAAATTCCCTTTCTTGATGCGCCTTTTTCTTGTCATGGTGAGATGGCAGTTGTCCCATCCTTAGGGTTTTCATTTTCAGATCTGACCTCCCCTCTCTCTTATATGAGAAACTGTCACTCAACTGATTTCCTCTCAAGGGTCTTATGTTTGATCTGGTAGATTCTTCAGGTGACAGTCAAAGTAGCCTTTAGCAAAGAAGCGAGCAGTTTCCATCCTCAATCCAACAAGGCTTTACTTTGTACTGTAATGTAGGCTAGGTAATGGGAGATGAATGAAAGGGTATTCAGGCTCAAAATGATTTTTTTTTTTTTTAGGGTGATAATAACCAGAACCACCTTAAGTAAATTTCCGCTGCTTTGTCCCTTTTTCCCTCTTAAACTTGTTTAGACTAAGCAATCTTCCCTGATCTGAGGGGACTTTCTGGGGTTGTAACGTGGCCAGGTTGTGGGTTTTTGAAAGGAAGGGTATTGATGGCTCAAAGTGTGATATGGTTTTTGGGGTTTGCTGGGGATCACCGTTTCAGGTCTGTTCCTTTTGTCTGCGGGCTTCTTTCTCCATCTTTCTTTGTTTCCTCTCTTCTTCTTCTTTTCTTTTTGTACGAATTTGTGCTTGTATAGGGCCCGTCATTTCTTTTAGTTTTTGCCCCAGTATTATTGCTTTGACTCTAAAGAGACATCAATCTTTATTTCATATTTTTTTTTTCATTTTCATTCCATTCATTTCATTTTTTTTTTTTGGAGTATTGCCTTGTTTCCCTCCTTTTTCGATGTAGGAGGGGGCCTTCTTTCTCTCCATCCCCCTTTTTGTCACTTCTCCTTCCGAGTTTTCTTTTGCTCATTACAAGGAGTGATCACCAGGGTGGGTTTTTCGAAGGAATACAATTTGGCTCAAAAGGGGTTTTTCAAAGGGCGTTCTTTTAACTATATGGTAGCAGAATAGATGGCCCCTCTTTCTTTCAGGTAAGATTGCTTAGACCGTGAAGTTCAGTTCTAGAGGTTTCAGCATTATCCTTTGAAACAGACAAGAGTTAGCTTAATTGGTCTATTACTTGCACTTGCCCCAACGTGGGGGGTGGTTCCTGGTCATGGTGTTTGAATGAAAATTGCTTGTGGCTCGAGTGGGCTGACCAAAGGAATTACTTTTATTATTCCAGGGATTTTAAAATGAGGGCTTCTCTTCCTCTCGAGGGTCTAACTGCCGACTACTTTACCATGGCGTCCTTCGGAAGCCACCTCTTTTGTGACCCACTCTCTTTTCTTCCTCTTGCTATCTTTCTTTTAGATCAAAAATGGTGCCCACAGGCGAGGATGTACATACCATCCCTCCTTTCAAGTTAGGGCATATCAACAAGAAAGGAAAATTCTAAGAAAGAGCAAGCACCAAAGATGATAAATGCAAATTTCAACTTCTTTCATTTCAAAAGTTTTGTTTACATGATAAGCTCTTGATTAGCAAAAGGTGAAAGTAGAGTTAACGGAATAAGGATTAATAGGAAAGTAAAGACAAAGTTTGGTAGAGGAACATCCCTTCAGTAATCACTCCTTCAGGTGGGTTTTGGGGACCACGCCTGCCTCCTCCATGCTCCATTGGCTGGCTTCCTCACTTGGTTGTGCTGGGCGAATTGATGCATCAATTGCGGGATGGCAGGGATCAACAACGATAGTGTGACCGGGGCTTCCTCATTTTCCTTCTTTTTCTTTAGTGTGGTCAGTGGAGTTATGTGTCCCTTCTCGGGACTTCTGCTGAGTTTCCTTTAGTTGAGCAGTTTTCTCTTGTTCGTCTTCTTGGGGTTTCATGACCAGATCTTCATCAGAAGCTTGCGACGACTTTTCCTTGGCTTCCTCTTTGTCGATTTCTTCAAACAGGCTATCCAGATCGCCTTTGTTGAAGTCGGAGGGTGGGTTCGATAGTTTTGGCTCATAGATGCCCCAACCCATATCCTCGTATTCAAAAAGCTCCTCCTTCAGGCGAGCCTCGACTTCAGCATATTTAGGGTGTAGGAATTCCTCTCCCCAACCGTCAATAAGTGCAGCATCATTAGGAATGTTTGCAACAAGTTCATCCATGGGCCAATTGAAAGGGTCCTGCTCTCCACTTGCATTGTAAAGATAGATGGGGCATGGTGGCAGTTCTTCCTCCCAATCGCTTTTAGTGTCTGACTCATCCTCAAAGTACTCTGTGGTTATGATGCCATCAGGATCTGCCTCATCTTTAGTGATGATGTTGACAGCATGGTCTGGTAGGGGATTCGCCGTGACATTGGGTGCGGAGACCGCCTTTGTTTCTTGGGTGTTAATGACCTTGTTGTCAATGAAGTCTTGAATCTTATGTTTCAGGGAGAAACAGGATTCTGTGTCATGTCCCTGTCCTCCAAAATGGTATTCACAGGTAAGGGCAGGATTGAAAGTCGGCGGCAATGGGCTTGGCAATGGCCATAGGGGAATGGGGTTTATATGCTTGGCCTTGAGAAGCTCATGATAAGCCTTTGTCTGGGTGCATGCCAAACGTGTGAACTCTCGGTTCCGTCGGTTGTTGCTCTTATTGGGGTTGAAGTATGGTCGGGTTGCGACAGGTTCGGTTGGGGGTGCTTGGGTAGCAGCAACGGGGATATTGATGATGGGAGCAGGTGGTGAAGGTCGGTCTTGGTATTGGGGGTAATATGGCTGCTGCTGTGTAGGTAGGATAGCGGATACTTCTCCCTCTTTCTTGCTCGTGCCCTGAGTGGTTGCCACTTTCTTGGCCGCGTTCGCAAATCCCTCACTTGTCTTGGCATAGGGGTCAGTGATTTTGCCAGTTTTCAGCCCACTCTCAATCATTTCCCCTTGCATTATCAACTCTGCAAAGCTCTTTCTGACACTTAAGCATAGGCGCTCATAATACAGCCCTTGGAAGGTATTCACGAACAACTGTACGTATTCTTTCTCTAGCAGTGGGGGGTTAACTTGTGCAGCCGCCTCACTCCATCTCAAAGCATAGCTTTTGAAGCTTTCCTTTTCGCCTTGAGTCATCATCATCAAGGCGCATCTGTCTACGGTCAGGTCACTGTTATGCCGATATTGAGACCAGAAAGTTATGACTAACTCATTCCAGGTTGTTATTTTCCTTAAGTCCAAGCGAGCAAACCATTGCAAAGCAGGCCCAGTTAGGCTGTGTTGAAAAAATTGCATCAGAAGTTTGGGGTCGTTCCCATGTCCACTTAACGCCCCAGCATACAGCCTCAAGTGTGCTACAGGGTCCCCGCTCCCATCATACTTCTGAAAGTCAGGCATTTTGAACTTGGGCGGCCTTAGGTGGTCAGGGAAGAAGCAGAGTTCGTTATAAGCCATTCCGCCGAAGGTGTCATGACCTTGGAGGCTGCGCAAGGACTCCTCCAAGCCTTATATTTTGAGATCGAGAGGTTCTAGGCCATCTTTCTTTGAAGTGGTAGTTAGCAAGATGGTTTCAGGGTTGTACTCCTCTCCTTCCTCGATTTGTACTACTTTAGGGATCTCCTTGCTTTTTGTTGTACCGTCAGTTCGCAGGACGACCCTTGGTGGAATTACTTCAGTTTCCTTAGGATAGGACGTGGATGCCGAAGGGTTCGTGACGGGCCCCTTGAAGGCCATTAGTTGCATGAGTTTGAATATTTCGTCTATCTTTGCCTTCATTTCATTCACTTCTTCACGTGTCACTGAACTGTTTTGTTGATCGGGAGTATTGCCTTTGCTCGACATCTATGCGGTTCTTTGTCGGGTACGGACTGGCGTTCGAAGGACGGGGGTCACTCGCGTTCCTTTTTTTCCCTTCTTTGGAGCAATGGTGACCTACAATGCAAGCAGTCTCACCAAAGCTATGCCTAGTCTTTTGATGAGACAGGGGGAGGAAAAGAAAATAGAGAAAAACAAAGCAAAAAGATTGCAAGTTAGGTTTTTGATTTGGAAAAACTTTATGCGATGCATGACCTAAGGATGCCCCTGCCTTTTGAGGGGAACTAATCATGATGTTTTGGCTCATATTTGGAGATAAGGGATTGCCCCTGCATGCAAATACCATACCTGCCCCTGTTCATTCATCCATTCGTAGATTCATTCATTCATTTGACAATAAGGACGATTTTATTAAGATGAATTGTTTTTGGTACATAGAATTTTCTAAAAAAAACATAGAAACGGGGAGGGGGAACATTTTCCTTAGGACTTCCACCTATTTCTACATTTACATTATAGGATCCTATACTACTCTTGAGCCTCCGAATCTGCTTTGTCGGTAGGAGCCCTTGATTTGAATTGCTCTCTTGTCTTCTTGGCAACCTTATCTCCATGAGCGAAGAGGGATTAGGGCCCCTCTTTATGAGATGAATTTGATGCGTGCCATGAATCCTTAGGGTCTCGTGGTACCCTTAGGAGTTTTGGGTTGGCTTGAATAGAGCGAGAAGGTCATTGAGCCTTTCTCTAAGGGTTGATTGGATGCATGAAGATGTATTGACTTGAGTTACTTTGAGAACTCTTGTCCTGAAGTGAATTCCGGTGCATGAGCAGTTACGATGCATGTACATGGAAGCAGCAAGAATTAGATAGCATAATAGCAAGGATTAAGCAAAATTTATAAGGAAAAATAAAGTGGTCGCCCTTTCCTCCTTTATTTTTGAAATTGACACGCGTGTCCTAAATCTGGCAGAGGTTCGGCTATGCATGGGGTGCTACATGAGCATGAGGTTGGGGGTTTGCTAATACTTCCTAAAAAAGCTCAGTCCCTGAACCTTCAAACCTCTGGCGTCCACCCTTAAAAGGGTGAACTCCATCTTTGGTTGGTGGTTTGAGCGAGGAAGCTATCAAGAGACCGTAGGCTAAGAAACTGACACAGCATTGGCCCACAGTCAATATACTATTCCCCCTTCTATCTAGAAGGGTAGTAACTGGATAATACATGTAAGCTGCAAATGTAAGTGAGTGCACCAAGTGTGTGTGAAATTTTCAAAAATGGAGGAAAAGACCCAACAACACACATCACATCTTGTCCATTCATTCACATACATGGCAACAAATAAGACATGAAACAAACTAAGAATGTGAACCAAGGTCCACCTACAAAAGAAAAATGCAAAGAGTTAGTAACTTTTCGACAAACTCAATGCCAGGTAAAATAGATGACCAATGCAAGAACATAAATGTAAGCAATGGATGTAAGTGGTGACACTTATTTGAAAATCATTTGGAAAAGTAAGGTTTTTTTTTTTTTGAAAACTTGAAAATTTTGACGAGTGGATAAAACTGGACGAAGTAATCGGAGATTCTTGGTGAGTGAAGGGTCAAGAGACATGTTAATGGCCTAACCCTCTAAGTGAGTTCCCCAGTGGAGTCGCTAGTTGTCGCGCCCCGGTTTTTGGGGTGTCCAAGGTCCTTTCGGCTCGGAGACCCTAAAGCACAGAACTCTGTCACTAGAACTCGTCCTCCTAAAAGGACAAGTGCGACTAGGTTTGAAAATTGATTTGACTAAGGGCTTTTTAGAAAAATAGGAGTCGTCACCTAACTTGAAATAAGGTGAGTTAGGGCACCTAAGACTAAGCGTTAATCCGAAGGTTAAGCTTAGAGTTTTTGAAAAAGGTTTTTTTTTTGAAAACTTCTTCAAGAGAGGGTTTTTAAGAAAATAGGTTGTTTGGTAACCTTTTGAAATGTTTAAGCCCTTTTTGAAAATAACTCCCTTTTGGTCTTTCAAAAATAGAAATCTAAGATTCGGGGGTTGGTTACGTGTAGAGAAGATATCCTAAGATCATCACCCTACCCCGCCCTTTCGGTACCTACATGTCTAATCACCCTTGGTTCACTCACTAGGATAACCGGTTACCATTGTCCACTTAATATCCACCTTAGAACTTTGAAAAAGAGATTTGGTCATCACTTTTTGGATGAATGATGCATGATGCCAGTTTTGGGAGAAGTTTGAAAATAATAGGGGTTTTGAAAGAGTTTGGAATAAAAACTTTGAATTGATTGGAATGTTTGAAAAAAGGGATTGGGGTTGAAATAAAAGTTATGACCGCACCATTTTAGGTTGCCTACGTATCTCATTTGGCGAGAATCAGGTCATTCGTAGTTCGGATAAGAGCCCGAGGGGAAAATAGGCGCATTAGGGCCTTTGAAAGGTTTGAAGACACTTTGAGGTCTTTGGAAAAGTTTAAGACACTTTGAGGTCTTTAGAAGGGCTTAAGACACTTTGAGGTCTTTAGAAGTTGAAGAATCTTTGTGGCCTTGGAAGTTTTGACTTGAAATTAGAAGTGAAGTGTTTTGAAAATGCTTTTGGATTGACTTTAAGGGAGTTTTGAAAAAATGCTCTGGCATGACTCAAGAGAACTTGAAAGTGTTTTTGAAGTCTTGTTTTGAAAACCTTGGAGGAATGTTTTGATGAATTAGTTTGGAGAGTGGTTTTTGGAAATGGTTAAGGGTTTGGAATCCTAACATGGACAACCTTAGAGGTTGATCTTGATTTATCACTTGTCCTTGGAATCCCTAGCCATGAGAAGGCTAGAGATACCTTAGGTTTGTGACATTTTGAAAACATTTTTGGAAATATCTTGAAGATGGAGTGTAAGATCATTTGAAGAGTTTATGGAGTTGGGTTTTTGAAATCAGGAGAATAGGAGGTTTTGGAAGAATAGGTTAGGAGGATAATTGGAAAGTTTGAATGATCATTTGAAAAAGGGGTTCAAAAGTTGGAACCTTGAAGTGTATTAACCAAAATAGGATTGGTCTAGGGTTGGTCAACTAGGGTCAAGTTAACTTAGAGTTAGGTAACTAGGGTCAAGTTAACCTAGGGTTTGGTAACTAGGGTCAAGTTAACCTACAGTTAGGCAACTAGGGTCAAGTTAACCTAGGGTTAGGCAACTAGGGTCAAGTTAACCTAGGGTTAGATAACCTAGGTCAAGTTAACCTAGGGTTTGGTAACTAGGTTCAAGTTAACCTAGGGTGTGGTAACTAGGGTCAAGTTGACCTAGAGTTTGGTAACTAGGGTCAAGGTAACCTAGGGTATGGATTTGAAAGATGATTTTGAAGTGTGGTTTGATGCATTTTTGGAAAGAGTTTTGGAAAACACCACATGTTATGCAATGGACTTTAGTAGGCCACCTTTTTGAAGATCATTTCTATGAAAATTTTGACTCTAGTCAAAAATATGGTTTACATGGTTGGTGACTGAAGAGCATTCCAAGGAAGGTTTCCTTATGGCCATTATAACCACTATCTTGACAAGAGTGTAAGGGGTCAAAAATCAACATAATGATAGTAATTTTTTGAAAATCATTTTGGTGCAAAGGTGGAGAGAATGCATTTTTGAAATAATCTTTGGGAGAAGGATTTTGAAAACCATTTTTCAAGAGAACCATTCCATCAAGAGAGGGTTCATATGGCCAATAAAAGGGAGACCACTCAAGAGAGGGTTCTATGGGGCCATTCCAACCGCTAAACTTGAAGGAATAGAAACCATAGAATTCAATAAGTTTGAACATCATTCTTTGGCAAGCATAAAGAGAGAAAGGAGCCATTCTAACAATTTAGGGCTCCTACGGCCAATATAAAGGGATACCACTCCAGAGAGGGTTCCATGGGGCCATTTTAGCCATTAAATTTGAGAGAATGAAAGCCTTGAAAATTAAGGAGTTTGAAAGCAACTTTTATGCAAGTTGAAATGTAATGATGCAAAAGTGTGAATTAGGGGGTAGAGAGGACTTTTCTAAGGCATGACTCCTAAGGTCTCATCCTAGACTTCAAGGGGCCAACTCTTGGAACAATTTTTGAAAGAAATATAGAGCTTTGGAAATGACCTAAAATTAAGAGCAATGTAAGCATTGTGGAGCATGACAATAAGCATAAGATGAAGCCAAGTATACAAGACATGATCAAAATAATAATATGCAAGGTGTCATGATTCACATACAAGGCTTTTAGGCTTCACCATACAAATAAGGGGCTCTTAGGCCATACCATCTTAAAGTAGGCTAGTGAGAGGTCCCCTTACACAGTGGCTCTCACTTGCTTTCCTTTAGGCATGATCTAGGAGCCCTCTTGGCTCAAGCATGCAAGAAAGGGGGATTGAAGATGGGGATTAAAATAGAGAATAGCCTAAGTAGGCTAGGAGGGAGAAGAGAAGAGTGGGGGAGAGCATAAATGTAAAAGGGATACCACCTTTTGTCTTAAACACTCTTGTAGTCTTCAATGGATGTCTTGATTGGAGCTTGAGTGACTTTAAGAGGGCTTGAGAGGCTAGAGTGGAGTGTGTAAGTGTGTGTGAGGCCTTGTATGTGGAGTGTATAGGTTTAGGAGGGGTAGAATCTAACCTAAGTGTTGGAGGGGAGGAATATATGCAGAGATTCGAGTTTCTGGAGTGATTTCAGCAGAGTTTCGTATCAATTTCAGACCTAGAATATGCAAGGGGGGAGGCCTCTATTTATAGGCAATCTGGAATAGACCATGCACATGTGCTACATACGCATGGCCAAAAGTTGGCCGTGCGCATGTAGGAATTGCGCAGGTATTGTTCCATTGGCAGAATAACACGTGGCACCCTGTGTACTGGTTAAACCTCTACCGTTGATCGAAAGTCGGTCGATCTGATCAAAATTTGAGCGCATGTAGCATACGCTCCATCACCGGGAAGGTTCGTCCAAACTTTGCCTCGTTAATTGGGCCAACCGGGAAGGTTCTGGGGGAAACAGTCGCACTCAGGATGTTTTCCTAGTGCATCCGATAAATTTTTATGTTTTTGAAAAGTTTGAATTACGTTTGGAGATGTGTGATATCGTCTTGGGAAGTGTGCAAAAAAGGACACTTTTGTGGAGCGTTTGTGATACGCTCCGTGGGTGTTCTAAAGTAGTTGTTTTCGTTTGATGTGATTGAGGCCTTCGAGAAGCAATCTATTCGATCGGACCATTCCGATGGAAAGTACTCTGAAAATATTTTCTAGAATTCCCAAATTTATGCATTTCTTAAGTCGTTTGATGGTGCGTTTTGATTAGGGAATCGAAGAGAAAGTCAACCTTGGTGGAGCATTTGCGAGACGCTCCAGGGGTTGCTGAAAGTCATGGTTTGCACACCGTATGATGGAGGGCTTCGGGGGGCGATCTATTCGATCAAACCGTATTGATGGGAAGATCTATGGATGAGCTTTCGCGAATTCCCTAATTTACGCATTTCTCAAGTCGGTTGACGGTGCATTACAACCAGGGAATCAGGGGAAAAGACAATTTAGGCAGAGCGTCTACGAGACGCTTTAGGGAACTTTTATCGCGTTGTGTGAGCTTAGTGTCGTAGGGTGTTCCTTGGGTTAAACAAAGCCGTGTGGTGAAACCCTTTGCTCAAAATCCCAAGGCTGGTGCTGTTTCAGGGCATTTTTGGGCTTCCAAGGGCAAAACGGTCATTTTGATCGGAGTTGGCTGGAAACTGTCAGGAATAGTCTGGTATATTGTGTTAGGCGTGTAGGGCTATTTAGGGATGGTTTTGAGAGAATCCGTTGCTGTTCAGCGGGGTTTGTGCCATGCTGAGTTGTTCAGGGGCAAAATGGTCATTTTGACCAGAGTGAGCTGGAATAGGACCGGATTTGGACTGAATGGTGTGCGGGGGATGCCTGATGGTTTGACAACATTTGGAAGGATGGACTTATCGTTTTGAGGGATTTTGAACTTTCCCGAAACGTGCCTGGAGGCCCAAAAGGGCAGGTTTGGTCATTTTTCAACGAGTCAAGCTAGCAGGCGCCGATGTTGACCTAGGTGTTGGTTCCCGAGACCGGCCGGTCTCGGAAAACTACCTGTGCGGTGTTGGTCTCTAAGAACGCCTTGTCTTAGAGAGCTACCTGTAGGGTGGTGTTGGTTCCTGAGAATGCCTGGTCCTAGAAAGCTACCTGGAAGGGTGGTGTTGGTCTTCGGGAACGCCTGGTCTTGGAGAACTACCGAATGACGGACATTCTACATTAACGGGCTAGCAGGCGCCAAAAGTAAACCGTCTGGAATCTTTGATGAGGTGTTGGTCCCCGAGATCGCCCGATCCCGAGAAGCTACCTAGATGGCGTTAGTTTCCGGGACTGCCTGGTCCGAAAAACTGCCTGGAACAATGGTGCTTAAGGTTTCAGCGGATCCTTGTGGGCCCGAGAAGCAACCAGTTGGTTGGATTGGAGATTGAAAGGCTCATCTTGAGCCTGCATGTGTTGTGATGTTGGAAACCGAATCTGGTCGGATCGGAGCTTGTTGAGCGGGCAAAAATGGGGTGCTTACACTCGAACCTATTATTTCTACTGGGCTTCTTTATCACCTGGGATCACCTTTAAATTTTCTCCTTTCATGGGGGGGTTGACCTTTGACCTTCTAACGGAATTGTCTGACATTTGCTCTCCTAGCCTTTCCATATGCTTTCCAAGATACCATAAACATTTTTTATTTTGGCCTCCTGCCCCTTGGCAACTTTTTTCCTTTGCTTTTCTTTTTCCTTTTCACCTCCCTTTTTTTCCTTTTATGAAACGAACAATTCTACCACCCTTTTTTCCTTAGACCTTTTCCTTAACAATCTAAATCATTGCGGGCAGTGATCCCTAGGTTGGGGTTTTCTCGAAAAGGATAAATGGCTCAATGGGTTTTGCAAGGGGTTGCTTCTGACTATATGGGAAATGAAATGAGGGCCTCTCTTTACTTTAAACTAGATTACTTGATCTATAGAGCCTTCAATGCTGCCCTAGCACGATAGAGGACAGATACCATTCCTAGATTTCTCGACTATTGTCTGTCCTAGTGTGGGGGGACAGTCTTAGATCGGGGTTGACAAGGAATATTTTGCTTGTTACGAGTCACTAAGGGCTAAGCAAAGGGAATATAAACACTTTTTTTAATTTTTTTTATATATGGGAAAAATGAAAGGTGACTCCTCTTCATCTTGATAATCCAGCCACACATTGCTTAGCCTCGGTGTCTTGCAAGTGTTGCTTGTGGGTAGTTTCCTCATTCATCTTGACACTCCCCTTCTCCGGAAAGCTGATTATTTGGCGAGTGGTTAACTCATGCTATCATCCCTTCAAGTCAGATGATTCCATAATTTAAACCATGCCCCCTACGTAGGACACATTCACCATTCACAAAAGACATTTAAGATAGCAATAATGTAAGATAATAACATAAATTGATACTTCACTATTAAATGAAAAACATGGAGTTCTTTTAGAATGAACGTGCAAACATTTAATTTAAGGATAGAAAATAAAAGAGATAGAAAGACAGTAAGCGGGAACAGCCCATTCTTGTGCACTTTTTAAAGAGAAACTGTTTCAGTAAGGTCTTGGGACAATGCCCATATCTTCGATACTCCATTCGTGATTTAGGTCCTTGGCCAAGGCAAGACGGGCAAAGGCTTCTTCCAGAGCTCCAGGCATGTTGGCAATGATGGTGCAGTTGTCGGCTTTATTGACCTCTTTGATGTCCTCAGCGGTAGGCTCTTCCGTAAACATCATGGCTAACTCGCCTCCCTCTAACTCAAAGGGCTTTGTCGGTGCCTTTGGATCATCTGGCCCCCAGCCCATGTCTTCATAATTGCACTTGATCATGGGCCAAGGGTTCTTTAATAACAGCCACGACATACTTCCGGTGTAGAAACTCAACACCCTATCCATCAACAACCACGATTTCAGCAAGATCCTCCTCCAGAAGCATTGGTTCCTTAATTAGCCAATCAGAAGAATCTAGCACCTTATTAGGGTTATAGAGATAGATCGGCCATATTGGGAGATCCTCCTCCCAATCATCCTCTTCATCGGTCTCCCAATCCTCCTTGTAATCCTTGGCCATGGGCTCATCGAACTCTCCCTCGCCTTCCATTTCCGCTAGTATCATATTGACAGTGTGGTCCGGCAAAGGGTTGGTGGTCACATTGGGGGTTGGAGCAGGATTCACTGGTTGAAGATCAATAGTTTTTTTGTCGATTAAGTCTTGGATCTTATGCTTGAGAGAGAAGCAACTCTCGGTGTCATGCCCTTGGCCGCCTGAATTGTATTCACAGTACGCTTTTGGGTTAAAGTGAGGTGGCAGAGGATTAGGCCGAGGTCAAGGGGGTATAGGTTTCAAATATCCTGCGGCTAGGAGACCGAAGTAAGCTATGGTTTGCTTGCAAGCGAGTTTAGTGAAAACTCGATCTTTTTTTCCCATTCACCTAGGTGTCCTAGATGTCCTTGGAGGTCGAGGATCAAGTTTTGGTATAATGACTATTGGGTCGGTGGTTTGGGTATTGAAAGGGCTTCAGGTTTTATGTTTCAAAGTGGGACAATTTTCGATGTTAGGATCAAATGGATGGAACTTGTATCCATAGGAGAGATTATATAATTCAGGGGTTTGGTTAGAGGTCAGCTTGCAGGGTGTCAGAACAAGGCCCTTGGCCTGGGGAGGTTGTTGGTAAGTAATGGTCGGGGCACAGTCTTGGTCTTCCTTCTTCATTCTTTTTCGCCCCTTATGGGTTTGAACTTGTGAGGATTCTGCCTACTCATGGTCGTAGTTTCTGCATGGGATAAGAGTGAAGAGAGCATGCCTTCCATTTTAGTCATCCTATGTCTGAGTCCTCTTGCTTCCGCTAATACCAAAGTTAAGGCGTTGAGTGTGAGTGACTCCATGGGAGTTCTTTAGCTTTCGGTCTGTAACGATGAGGGACAAGGAAAGGAACCTAAAACCAGCAAAAGGAGAAAGTTAGTGTCTTATTTTGACAAATTTTTATGCAATGCATGCCTTAAGGATGCCCCTACTGGAGACGGCAACTAATCCTGATGTATTGGATCACTTTTGGAAATAGCAGGTTTGCCCTTGTATGTAAATACTTTACCGTCAGATGAGAATCTTCTTTTATTACGCTCAAAGGGAAGGGATACATTGAACTAGAGGAAACAAAGTACACTTTAATGGGAGAGAGGGAAACATTCTTCCTTAAACTTCCTCCTATGTAATTTTAAATATGAAATCCTAAACTACTCTTGAGTCTTCGGATTCGTATTCTTTGGATTTAACATCGGGGAGGTCGCTGAGAGACCTTGCTGAGTGGTTGCCCCTTGTCTTCTTGGCAATCCTATATCCATGAGCATGGAGGGATTGGGGCCCTTCTTATGGATTGACTTGAAATGCATGCAATGATTCCTTAGGGTTACATGGGAACCCTTAGGGTTTGGGTAGGCCTAATGCAAGCGGGCGTAACCTTGGTGTCATTCTCTTTGGGTTGATCATATGCATGAGAATGCAGTGACTTGAGTTACTCGGAAACTCTTGTATTAGGATGCCATATTATATGTATGAATATGGATGCAAAAAGCGTAAGGAGAGAGAATGCAATTAAAGTAAATATTCATGTATGAACAGTTAGACAATCATTATAACAGTAAGAATACAGTCATTATAACAACATGAATAAACAGATATAAAGGAAAGTAAAAGCAGTCGCCCTTTCCTCCATGGTTTAAGAAAACGGTGTGCATGTCTTAAATCCGACAGAGGTTCGGTTATGCATGGTGTCTATATGAGCATGAGGTTGAGGGTTTACTAATGTGTCCTAAAAATGCTCGGTTCCTGAATTTTTAAACTTTGGCCCACTCCCCGAGGTGGTGCCATGATCGGTTCGTGATCCGAGTAGGGGAACCATCAAGAAGCCACAGGCGAAGAAACTGACACAGCATCTTGCCTACAACCAATATACCGTTCCCCTTCTAACTATAAGGGACAGATCAGGGCAAAGAATGCAAGTATGTAGAATGCAAGTGCACGTGCAGTGTGTGTGTGATTTTTGAAAGTGGAGGAAAGAGCCCAACAACTCCCATCCATCCTGTTCATCACATTCATTCATGCATAGCAGTTACTATGTCATAAAACAAGAATGTAAACAAAAGCCCACCTACAAAACAAAGATGCAAGAGTTAGTACGTAGATGGCAAACTTAATGCAAGAAAATATGAATGGAGTTAAATACATATTTTTTAAAAACAACTTTGAAAATTTGATTTTGAAAATTTGAAAGTGAATAGAATTGGACAAGTTAATTGAAGACTCTACATGGGTGAAGGGTGAAGAGACATGACTATGACCTAACCCTCTAAGTGTCCCTAGTGGAGTCACCAGCTGTCGCGCCCACATTTTTTGCACTCAAGGAATACACACACAAACGGGAAAAATACTGCACTCTCGTTATAATTCATCCTCCTAGAATGATGAGTGCGACTATGTTTGAATCGAAAATTGATTTGAATAAAGGGCTTTTGGAAAACAATTTGGAGTGGCCACCTAACTTGATTAAGGTGCGTTAAGTCACCTAAAACTAAGCACAATCCGTAGATCACACTTAGGGTTTTTGAAAAGGTTTTTTGAAAACTTCCTCAAGAGAGGGTTTTTAAGAAAGTAGGTTGTTTGGCAACCTTTGAAAAAATTTAAGCACTTTTTTTAAAATAACTCCATTTGGTCTTTGAAAATAGTGATCTAGGTTTGGAGGTTGGTTACGCATAACGAAGACACACTAAGCCATCACCCTACCCTAGATTCACTCATTAGAATCTTCGACTAATACATGTCAAAAACTATCCACTCTATAAAAGAATTTTAGAAAGGAATTGACATGATGCGTGATATGCAAGTGCAAGAAAAGGCTTTGATTTTTGAGAATAGATTTGAGAAGACTTGATTTGATTTTGAAAGAAAGATTTGAAAATAGATTTTTAGAATTGAAAGTTTGGAAATAATTATGGAATTAGAAACTTGAAAAAAGTTATGGAATTGAAAATTTGAAAAAGGTTATGATCGCACCCATGAGGGTTGTCTACGTATCCCTTTTAAGAAATCAAGTCAATCGTAGTTCTAACAAGAGTCCGATAGAAATCAGAAGGTTTGATTTGAAAAAGAGATATTGATTTAAAAAAGGGTTTAATTTGAACTTAGAATAGAAGATTTGAAATTGAAATTTGGAATTAAAAAGATTGGACTTTGATTTGGAAAGATAGAACTTGGAATAAGGATTTGGATTTGTTTTGGAAAAATCGAGATTTAGGAAACCTATACTTAGGAAAGATAGGATTTATGTGGAACTTGAGATTAAGAAAGATTTTGACTTGACTTGGAAGGGATTTAGAAAAGATTTGACTCGAATGTTGGACTTAGAAGATTAAGGAAGTAGGAATTTAAGAAAGATTGGACTTAGGAAAGGTTCGAATTAGGGAAATTTCAAAATAAAAAAATTTCATTTTAGGAAAGATCTTGAATTAGGAAAGTTTAAAATAGGAAAGGTTTTGGAAATTGAAAAGTTTTAAATTTACAAAGTTTTAACTTAAGAAAGTTTTGACTTTAGAAAGTTTTGAATTTAGAAAGTTTTTGATTTAGAAAGATTTGAAATTTGGAAAGTTTAGAATTTTGGAAAGATTTGAATTTAACAAAGGTTTGAATTTAGAAATATTCGAAGTTTGAATTTTGGAAATACTTGAAATTAGAAAATGTTTGAGTTTACGAAATATTTAAAAATTTAGATTTGGAAAGTTGAAATTTAGAAAGCTATGGAATTAGGTAAGGTTGGAATTAGAAAAATTTTGGATTAGGAAGGATTTGAATTTCTATTTCCTAAAACAAAAGATTGGATTTTATTTCTAAAGAAAAATAATTTGATTTTGTTTCCAAAAACAGAAGATATGATCTAGTTTTTTGAAACGGGAGATTGGATTTGGTTTCCTAAAACGGAGGATTTTATATGACATGGAATTGGAAGGATGAAATTTTAAAAATCCTAGATTTGGGTGACTATAGTTTGATATAGAAAATAGGTTTTGGAATTTATGTTTTTGACATAAAAAATGCGGTTTTAGAAACCTAGGTTTTAAGGCAAGATTGAAAATCATGTTTTAGGAAAGAAAACTAGGGTTTCCTAATCATTGCCTCTAGGGCTTGACTTGGGCTCCGAGGTGAAGAGTTTTTTGAAAAGGAAAACTTTTTGGAAAGGAATATTTTTGGAAGGAGATCCTACCAAAGAGTTTCTATAAAGTAAACTTGAGAAGAGTTTTAAAAAGGAGATTTTGAAAGTTAAAACTTTGAGGGAGTTTTTGGAAAGGGAGGTTTTGAAAAGAAGGCCTTTTAGGAAATGAATTTTTGAAGAGAGTTTTTGAGAAAGAGACTTAAGGAGTGTTTTTAGAAAGTGAATTTTGAAGAGAGTTTTTCAGAAAGGAGTTTAAAAAGAAGTTTTGGAAATTAAATTTTTTAATGGACTTTTTTAGAAAGCTACTTTGAAAAAGAGATTGGAGAGAGTTTTTAAAAAGCATGTTGGAAAAGAGATTTTGGGAAAAGAGATTTTTAGAAAGTGAGTTTAAAAAGAAATTTTGGAGAGGATTTGAATGTGGCCTTTTACAAGTCTCTAAAAATATCTCACTTTCCTAAAACGATTCTATCCATAAGAAGATTGGAACCATTCTAGGACTGTGATTTTGAAAACAACAAGGATTTAAAAATATAGACCATATTGGTCACATTAATGTAACACTTTCCTAAAGCAATCCTAACCATGGGAAGGCTAGAATCACCTTAGGATTGTGATTTTGAAAATAAGTTTGAAAAATAAAACTTAATGCAAGTTTTGAAAAAAGTTTTGATGCAAGTTTTGAAAACATGTTTGAAAATGAATTTTGGAAAGATGCATGACCATGATATGCACAATGCAAGTTGGGGTCGTGGACATACAAGGTTAAATGCTTCACCACATAATCAAGGGGGCCAAACCCACGTGGTCTCCAATTAGACTAAAAGAAAGCCCCCGACACGGTGACCTTCAATAGCCTATTCATACACATGAATCGAGGAGTCCCTTGTTTCAAGCATGCAAGAAAGGGAGGGGGGGGGGGGGGGGGGATGTAGAAGATGGGGGATTAAAATAGAATAAAACACAAGTGGGTTTGGAGGGTGAAAAGAGAGGGGAGAATCGCGTAAACGTAAATAGAGAGCTTACCTTGTATCCTCTTTATTTTGCTTGGTTATGCTTGCTTTCTTTACTTCGGTCTTCGCTTTGCTTTGAGTCAGTCTTCTAGAGGTTGCTTTGATCTTTGGGAGCTTCAGAGTTGCAACACTTCAAGTCTTCAATGGAGGCTTTGGAGGCTAGTATATGAGTGTATGAGAGTGTATGGGGGCCAGGGTTTGGTGTATAGAGGCTAAGGTTTGGAAAACCTAAAGAGAACTAGAGTTTGGAGAGGCTTTGAGCTCTGTGTATTGAAGAGGAGAGTTTTTAAATTGAGTTTGTGGACCCTTTTCATGTTGGAAGAGGCTTTGTATTTGTAGACAGAGGATTGACCTGGCGCCTGTTGCAGTGGCGCCAGAAAAAATTTTCTTCTAGTGGTGCCCTGCCAAATTTTGGCTTGGCGCCACTAGTAGTGGTGCCAGCCACTTAGGAAATTTTTAAGCTCGGCAAACAATGTATCTTCAGAAGATTTGGGAGCCTATACTAGTGATTACCATGCAATTTTTAGCTTGGCTTCACTAGGAGTGACTCTGGAAGGTTCGGGAATGATTTAAAGGGACGGGAATGGCTCGGAGGGCCAAAAAGGGACAAGAACCCTTAGAATAGTGTCCTGGGGGTAGTAGACTTGAAAAATGGTAGCATAATGTGTTGGAAAGGTTGACCGGGCCATTAGGGGCAAAATGGTCAATTGGGCCACAAAGCTAACGGGATGGACTCGGAAAATCCCAGAAGAAGACTCAAGGTTTGGAAACATTACTTAGAATATTCCAGGAGGTTATCGATTTGATACCTAGAGCTAGCGTGATTGAAAAAGGTGACCGGCCCACCCGGGGCAAAATGATCATTTTACACCAGGTTTGCCGGAACTAACTCGGAGTGACCTAGAAATTTATTGGAAGGCCAAGGATACTATCAGAAATATCCACGAGCGGTTAGTGGTTTGATACTCAGTGCCGATGTAGTTCCCCGGGCACTCGGACGCCTAAGGGCAAAATGGTCATCTTGACCGGAAGGTCTCGGAATTGGCCTGAAACTGACTGGAAGGCACCTAATCATGCCGGATTGTCTTTAAGACAATCTTGGAAGTGTGGGCTTATCGTTCTGAGGACTTAGGTACTTTCTCAAGAAACGTGCCAGAAATGGCCCTTGGGGCAGTTTGATCATTTTTTACCAAAGTGGGCTAGCAGGCACTAGTGTTGACCTGAGTTTTGAGTGTTTCCATCACTCTGACAGCGGTCTCGTGACATAGGGGTTTGTTGGCAATTCCCTATATCGACCTGTTTACGAGTGTTTCTGTCATATACTCGTAAACATTGCAACCGTTAGAGTGACGGTTGCAATGTTTACGAGTATTTTCGTTACTCTAACGAGTCGCGATCATTCCAGAGACTACCTAATCTCGGGAAGCTGCTAGGTGGACTTTGTGCCTGAGGAATCAACTTTCTCGGAAGGCGTGCTGAAACGGACATTTCTTCATTGGCAGGCTAGCAGGCACCAAAGGTGGACTTTCCAGTCGATGGGTTTGAAGGGACTTACCATTCCGAAGAGTTCTCTTAAAAAATGTACTAGACAAGATGGACTTACCACCTCAAGGAATCAACTATCTCGAAAGGCATGTCAGATTTAATTGGAATTGAAAGTGAAATTGAAAAGGGAACTTACTGTCTTCGAGAAGACGTGCCCACTGGAATTGGACCGACAATGCCCCCAAGGGCATTGTGGTCATTTTGCTTCTATTTGGGTCCGACGGGCCTGCAAAGCAATTGATTGACGAGATTAGACTTGGAAAGCTGATTTAAATTGGAATATGTCCATATTGACTTGAATACAAGTCTGGACGGACTGGGAGACTGCCGAGTGGGCATAAATGGGGTGCTTATAGTGTTGCTGCTATGTGATTGTGGTGTTATGAAGTACATATTTTGTGTTTTACGTTGATGTGAGTCTTTTAGGGACCATTTTTAAGCAGAACTTTGCCAAAATTTTTCAAAATTCAAAAAAAGGTTGGAAAAGTTTTTTGAATAAAATCTTTTTCAAGGGAAAAGATATAAAACCATTGAAGGTGAGGCCTTTTTGGCGGAGAAGGCCCCGAGAAACTCGGAGGAGCCTAAAACTATGGAAATTTGAATAAGAACGTATTTTGGAAGATGGATTTTGACTTTGGAAAACTCGATACTTTGATGAGAATTTTGGAAGATTGAAAACTTGAGAATTGAGTTTGAAGAAAACTTTTTTGTTGAAGAAGTTTTAGAAATCCCTGATTGGAATAGAAAAAGCTTGTGATGGATTTTGATTAGAAAATTTTGAGATTTAATTTTGAAATTCAATTTTGAATTAGAAATCATTTTGAAATTTTGGACAAAATGTGTAGAAAATTCGTTTTGACCTGACATTTGAAGGCAAAATGTTTAGAAAATTCATTTTGACTTGAAGTTGAAATCCTTTGAAGACAAAATGTATAGGAACTTCATTTTGACTCGAAATTGAAAATCTTTTGGAAGCAAAATGTATAGGGAATTCATTTTGACTTGAAACTGGAAAATCAAAATATGTTGGAAATTCATTTTGACTAAAAACTGAAAGATCAAAATGTGTGGGAATTTCATTTTGACTTGAAATTTGACTTTTTTTTTTTTTTTTTTGAAACCAAAATGTGTAGGAAATTCATTTTGGCTTGAAGATTGGTTTTTGAAGTCAAACAAAAACCTTTGAAATTTGACAGAAATTTTGGAAAAGGAATTTTTGTTTGAAATCTTAAAAACTTTTTAAGGAAGAATTTTTAGAAAATCTGGAATATTGATTGAAATAGAAACAAGATTAGAAAAGCTTTGAGATGGACTGAGGAACTTTGAGATTTGATTTTGAAGAATTTTAGACTATGATTCTTAGAATGGATTTTTGGGAAGGAAAAACATTTTAGAATTTGACTTTCAAGAATTAATTTTGGAACTGGAAGGGAATTAGAAAGTCTTTTGAAAAAGTCTTTAGAGGAAAGAGTTTTTGAAAAATTTGGAGAAAAAGGTTAAAAAAACCCTTTGAGAAACTGAATTTAGGAAACATTTTGAGAGTTGAGTTTAAAAATCCTTTTGAATCGGCTAGAGCAAGATCTATTGATAGCAGTGTCATTCATTTTTACTTAGGCTTTATCTTTGGTTATTATTATCATTATTCTTTTCTCTTCTGCTTTTATTTCTTATCTGCATATACCGTATATTAACACCTATTACCTTGCCTTACCTTTTCAGGATAATGGATGTGGGCGATGACGGTTCTGAGAGGAGACGCTGCTCCAGGAAGGCGGTTCGGACAGATTCTGTCAGCAGCTCCAGTCATTCTAGGAGCAGTCAATGATCTGCTGGACGAGCATCTTCCAGCCAGAGCGGATGGGGGAGTAGACCTCCAGTAAACCCCTTCCCTCCAGCTGAGGCAACTTTCGAGGAGGAGATGGGTGTCGAGGTCGAGGCACTAGGTCTGGGAGATCGAGTGATGGGTTACAGGAGAGCTTCTATCCGGTAGAGATAGACAGATGTTGATCTAGGCAATTTGGAGATACCGGATATTCTGCCGCTAGGGGACCTTGCTTATCATCCTAGTGTGTATTCTAGATAGCACCTACCTCCTCCACGCGTTCACGCATCCTTTGGAGGGGCCATCCATCAGGTGTTTATGACCATACAGCAGGCCACTCCATCTTACCAGGCTTTCTTATCTGAGATTTGGTTTGGAGCCTTCATGGGATTACAAGCCAACCACTTGAATACACATTTAGTGTTGGCGCTTATTGTGAGGTGGTTTGGAGAGACTGGGACCTTTTGTTGGCTTCGAGTTGGGACCCACTCCTTTGGATTGGGCTATCATCACGGAGGTTTCCTTCGTCAGTCAGCGATTCACCTTGCAGTCAGTTAGTAGAGCTGATGCATGCATTTTGCTGAACTTGCCCCCTCCCGAGCGTTCTGCCTTCCCAGTCTCTTGCCTTAGTCGGGATGACAGTACCTTTATTTCTAAGCCACCACCTATCTGGCGAGACATCATGAGGTGGCGACTTGTTTTGTATATCCTCTTTAGTTGATTCTGCAACAACAACAAGTCACTTGTGCCCTTTCGGTTGGTGAGCATAGTAGTTGATCTTGGGGCTTTGTCTGAGCTGGATTGGGGGTCCTTCCCTTTGGCTGCTTCCTTCAATCGATGAGGGTTTGGACTTCCTCTTATTGAGGCAGCATGACTGGTTTCTGGCCTTTTCTTATCTGGTGGAGCTGTGAGTACTTGCCAGTTCGTCACCCTGCAGTTATCGAGGACGACCTTTATCCTCGTGCTTTGTGGTGGGCTCGTGACTGGGTAGCCCAGTGATCGGAGATCACTGATTTCGTGACACTACGAGCAAACCTGGAGTTGATCGAGGCGAGGGACGTGACTTGTTGGCCCTTTATTGGATCGGTTCATTATGAGACGGTGCGGTATTTGGTCCTGTTATCCCTATCGAGGGCTTCCTTTCTCAGCGATAATTCTTGGGAGTCCTATCTAGGGGACCGGCACTGGTACTAGTTTCATGAGGAGTTCAGGTCGACAGGAGATCCATCGGAGTACATGTTTGGTGCCTTAGTCGAGGGAGTGCTGATTACCTATCAGCCATATTAGCCGGGTTTCGGTTTCCTACTTCCTCCAGAGACGGACTATGCTGCGCACTTTGGGGCTCATTCTGTCGATGCATTCACCCGGTTTAAGGTAGTAGTTGGTGAATATGCTGTTGGCCAGGAGGTGGTTGACTTGTGGCACCGAGCAGGAGGATACATGCACTAGGCTAAGTTTACTACAGTGAGAGACTAGAGGGATCGGTTCCAGATGGAGCGGGATCAGTACCAGGCAAAGGTGGCTTCCTTGACGGCCTGGTTCGCCCAAATGGGAGGTGGCGGGGTATGTTGTCCTTTCCCTTCTTCTTCTTTTCGCTCTGCCATTGTTTAGTTATTCCTTTACCTTGCTGATTCTGGTTGTATCTTCTTTGCAGGATGCTGGTGCTTCTAATAGCTATCCACCTCCTCCAGAGCCAATTTTCAGAGATTTCGATCCAAGATATCGATTTTGATCTTTAATAGATGCCCCTTGTCATAGACCCTGGTCTTCTTTTGCCCCTATCCTGGAGATGTATTTATGTTAGACAGCTTTATTTTTCTAAACTTTGCACAGAGATGGATGTTTATGATTTAGATAGTTAAATGCATGGACAAGTAGAGACATTTATGGTTTATATAGCTAAATATATAATCAGATGTATGTGCATGGATGATGATGTTATATATTTGATACTGAATTGTATTGGTGACTTATGTTTCTACAGGGAGTTATATCCTACGTATGCGAAGCTCATGTCGAATTTTTTTTATTTTTTATAAAAATGCATGCACATATTAGAAATATACTAACTCACGGAATGACGAGGGATGCTGCCAAACTCGGTATCTTTGGAATGGTAACTCCTTCCTTTTCAGGGTCTGGCCTGTCCTCTAGCTCGACCTTACCTTGACTAGATGATAGCACTTCGTACCCTTCTCAACCTTTTGACCGCCTCTAACTCTCTATCTCGGGGTTAGTGTATAGGATTATTGGGGCTAAAACTCTTAACTCTCAGGGCTTTGGCAGCAGCCTACCCGACCTTTAGCAGAGTGATAAGCGACCAGTATTTCAATCTGAGGAGACTTTGCTTTAGGACCATAACGTAGGCTAGGTCATGGGGTTTTTGAAATAACGGGATATACAGGCTCAAATTCAATGTTGCTTTCAGCAGGGTTTAGATCCATGCCATCCTTGACTATTTTTCCTAGTAGGGTTAGCATCCTTCTTTAGTTTCGACGCGTGTCTAGCTCATTTAGATCAAGCAATTCGTTTTCAAACAGAGTGGACTTCAGTAGGGTTGTAATATAGGCCATGGTTTCGGGTTTTTTTCAAGAAAGGGTAAAAGCTCGAACCTATTGTTTCTACTGGGCTTCTTTATCACCTAAGATCACCTTTAAATTTTATCCTTTCATAGAGGGGGTTGACCTTTCTTGTAACCTTTGACCTTCTAACGGAATTGTCTGACATTTGTCCCCTGACTTCTAGCCTTTTTATATGCTATTCAAGATAATGCAAAAACTCTCTCATTTTTTATTTTTTTTGCCTCCTACCCCTTGGCAACTATTTTTCTTTGCTTTTCTTTTTCCTTTTCATCTCTTTTCTTTCCTTTTATGAAATGAACAATTCTACAACCCTTTTTTTTCTTAGACCTTTTCTTAACAATTCAATCTAACCCATTATGGGTGGTGATCCCTAGGTTGTGGTTTTCTCGATAAAAGACAAATGGCTCAACGGGTTTGGCAAGTGATTGCTTCTAACTATATGGGAAATGAAATAAGGGCTTCTCTTTATTTTGAACTAGATTGCTTGATCCATAGAGCCTTCAATGTTGCCCTAGCTTGATAGAGGATGGATACCATTTCTAGTGTTCTCTAATGTGGGGGGACGGTCTTGGAACAGGGTTGATGAGGAATATTTTTCTTTTTGCGAGGCATTAGGGGCTAAGCAAAGGGAACATAAAATCATTTCTCTTTTTTTTTATATGGGAAAAATGAAAGATGGCTCCTCTTCATCTTGATAGTCTGGCCACACATCGCTTAGCTTTGGTATCTTGCAAATGTGGCATTTGGGTAGTTTTCTCACTCATCTTCACTCTCTCTCTTTTTGCTAAAATTTGATCAATCGGCGAGTGGATAACCCATGCTATCATACCCCTCAAGTTAAATCTTCCATAAGAGAGACCATGCCCTTTACGTAGGAAGTATTCGCCATTCACAAAAAGAATATAAGATAACAACAGTGAATAAAAAGACTCAATCATTTTATTATGTCAGTGAAAAGCATATAGTTCTTTTTTTTAAAGAAATAAAAATGAAGATATTAATTTAAGGACAAAATATAAAGGGATAGAAAGAAAGTGGATGAAAACACCTCTCTCTTGTACGCTTTTCATAGGAGAGTCCTTCTTCTTTAGTATGGCTTTGGGATGAGGCCCACATCTTTAACACTCCATCCACAGTCACGGCTTCCAGTCAGGGCAATGCAGCGAAAGCTTCTTCTAGAACTCCAAGCATGTTGGCAGTGATGGTACAGTTGTCGGCTTTATTGACCTTTTTGATGTCCTTGGTAGCAGGCTCTTCCATAAACAGAATGGCTAACTCGCCTCCTTCTAACTTGAATGGCTTTGTTGGTGCCTTTTACTCTTCTAGTTCCCAGTCCATGTCCTCATAGTCGCACTTGATCACGGGCCAAGCGTTCTCTAATAAGTGACGTTCCGCCGCGGCATACTTCGGGTATAGAAACTCAACACCTCATCCATCAACAGCCACATTTTTAGCAAGATCCTCCTCCAAAAGCATTGGCTCTTCAACTGGCCAATCAAAAGAATCCGACGCCTCATTAGGGTTATAGAGATAGATTGGGCATAATGGGAGATCCTCCTCCCAATCATTATCTTCCTAAGTCTTCCAATCCTTTTTGTAATCCTTCGTTATGGCCTCATGCAACTCTCCTTCATCCTCTATTTCTACTAGTATCATATTGACGGTGTGATCCGACAAAGGGTTGGTGGTCACATTGGGGGTTGGAGCAGGGTTCACCAGTTGAAGATTAATGGTCTTGTTGTCGATTAAGTCTTGGATTTTATGTTTGAGGGAGAAGCAACTCTCAGTTTCATGCCCTTGGCCGCCTGAATGGTACTCGCAAGTGAGGGCACTGTTAAAGTTTAGGAGTAGGGGACTTGGCAATGGAAGGGCTGGAATGGGTTTTAGGATGTTATTCTTTAGGAGGTTATGGTAGGCTTCGATTTGGGTGCAGGCTAAGGCGTCAAAGTTACGGAAGCGTCAGGCAGGCCTATTGAAATTATGTCGTGCCCCAGTAGGGCTAATGTTGGGTGCTTGAGCATGTATCTTAGAGTGGGCACGGGTAGGATAGAGTGAGTCTAAAGTGCGGGACGATATTGGGGCGGGTGAACAGGTAGGATGGCAGACACCTCGCTTTCTTTCTTGATTACTCTCCTTGTACTTGCCACCTTCTTGGTTATGTTGGCCGAGTTTTCTCCTATTTTTGCATAGGGATCGGTGATCCTCCCTGTCTTAAGGCCATTCTCTATCATTTTCCCTTGCATGATGAGCTTAGAGAAACTCTTCCCTACACTGGTGCAAAGCTTCTTGTAGTATATGCCTTGGAAAGTGTGCACAAACAATTGCATGTACTCTTTTTCTTCTAGTGGGGGATTAACTTATGCAGCGGCTTTCCTCCATCTCAAGGCATAGCCCTTGAAGCTTTCTTTCTCACCTTTACTCATCGTCATTAGGGACCATCAATCGGAAGTGAGTTCGATGTTGTGATAGTATTGGGCTTTGAATGCATTGACTAGCTCAATCCAAGTGATGATCTTCTTTAGGTCTACACGGGCGAACCATTATAGAGCATGAGGAGTTTCGGATCGTTCCTATGACCACTTAGTGCCCCAACATAGAGACGAAGATGAGCAATACAGTTACCAGTGTCGTCATACTTTTGGAAGTCAGGCCTTTTGAACTTAGCAGGTCTCGGGTGGTCCAGAAAGAAATAGAGCTCATTATAAGAAGTAAACCCATAAGTGTCTTGGCCATGGAGTCTTCGTAGTGAATCCTCTAGCCCTTGGAATTTCAGACTGAGATGGTCTAAGGGAGTCCTCTTTGTGGCAGGTGAAAGCAATATGGTTTCCTCCTCTTCAGTGTTGATCCCCTTGGCATCTTCCTTGTTCCTCCCAGCATTATCAGATTGAAGCACAGTCCTTGGGTTAGCAGGTTCAAGATCCTTGGATGAAGTCATGGATGACGATGAGATTGTAGCAGCATCCTTCATGGTCATAGTTTGAATGAGCTTTAACATTTCATTAATCTTGGTCCTCATTTCGTTGACCTCCTCTGGAGAGACTTGAGATAATTCTTCGGGGTTGGCAGCCATAAGTGATCCTCTTTGTCGGGTGATAATGGGGTCAATCCGAAGACTAAAGTTAGATTTTTCAAAAAGGTTTTGGAAATGCCCTTCTTAAGAAGGTTTCTAAAAAAGAGGTTTTTAGCAACCTTTTGAAATGTCTTAAAGCCCTATTGAAAATGTGACTCTGGTTTTGGTCTTTGAAACATAACTATATGGTGTGGGGGTTGGTTACGTGTAGGAAAAATATCCTAAAATCATCACCCTACCCTGCCATTTTAATACTTATATGTCTAATCACCCTTAATTCACTCATTTAAATCACTGGTTACTAGAAGTCCACTTATATCCACTTTAGAACTTTGAAAGTGGGGTTTGGTCGTCACTTTTTGGATGAATGTTGCATGACGCAAGTTTTGGAAAAGATGTTTGAAAATAGAAAGTTTTGAAGTGCTTTGAAACAGAAATTTTGATCGAAAGTGCATTTTAAAAATGGACATTTGACTTGGAAAAAGGGTTATGACAACACCATTTTAGGTTGCCTATGTATCTCATTTGACGAGAATCAGGCTATTCGTAGTTCGGGTAATGGACTCATGGGAGTCTTGGAAAGTTTTTGAAACTTTGGATTCAAGAATTGTGACTTGAAATAGAACTTGAGGGTTTGAAAATGTCTTTGGACATAGAACTTAAGAGATCTTTGGAATGTATTGAAACAACTCAAGAGAGTTTGGAAAATGCTCTTGAAATAGAACTTAGGAAATTTTTTAAGTGTTTTGGAAGTAACTCAAGAGAGTTTTTGGAAATGTTTTGAAATAACTCAAGAGAGTTTTGAAAATATTTAAAACAACTCAAGGAAGTTTTGGAAATGTTTTTGAAATCTTAATTAGGGATTTTTTAAAAGAAGCTTGGATTGGGAAAGCTCTTGTGAACTTGTCTTTGAAAATTTTTTTAAATCATTTTTTTTATACCTTATGAAAGGTAATTTGAAATGTTTCATCACCCTTGAGAGACTAGTTATTAATCAACTAGACTCTTTTACGGTTATGATTTTTGGAAAATCATTTTAGAAAAAGGGTTCGACACTTCCCTTAGGGTTTTGAAAACTTTAGGGTAATAGAACCCTACTTGATATCTCACTTTCTTTGAACAACCTTAACCATGTAAGGCCTAAGATTTACTTTAAGGATATGACTCTTGAAAATCATTTTGAAAAGGGTTTTTGGAAAACACTTAGGATCTTAGAACCCTAATATAAACAACATTGAAGATTATATTTGATGTATCACTTCTCCTTTGAAAACCTTAACCATGAGGATATTAGGATCACCTTAGGGTTGTGAGTTTTTGAAAGCATTTTGAAAGGGGTATGGTAACATTTAAGAGGACTTTTGAATTAGGTTTTCGAAATCTCAAGATAGTAAGAGATTTTTGAAAACATGTTTTGAAAATGGTTTTTGAATTGAAAGATCATTTAAAAAGGGCCTTTGAATGAGAGTCTTGAAGTTTAAGCAGCCTTGGTTAAGGTAACTAGGGTTAGGTCAACTAAAGTTAACTAACTAGGGTTAGGTGACCTAGGGTTAACTAACAAGGGTTAGGTTAACCTAGCATTTGATGAACTAGGGTTAATTAACTAGGGTTAGATTAACCTAAGGTTAAGGTAACTTAGGGTTAACTAACTTGGGTTAGGTTAACCTACGGTTAAGAACAATAAGGGTTAAGTTAACCTAGGGTTTGGACAACTAGAGTTAAAGTGACCTAGGGTTAACTAACTTACGTTAGGTTAACCTAGATTTAAGGACAATTGGGGTCAAGTTAACCTAGGGTTTGGACAACTAGAGTCAAGTTAACCTATGGTTTGAAAGGTGATTTTGGAGAGTGGTTTAGGGTTAGGTTTTGGCCCTGGTTGTTTTGGAAAGTGGTTTTAGGTTAGGGTTTGACCCTAGTGGTTTTGGAAGGGTTTTGGGAAGTGGTGTTTTGCATGAACTTTGAAAAAAGATTTTGGAAACCATGATTTTATGCAAGCAAACTTTATCATTTCATGTAAACATACAGAAAATCAACTCAAGAGAGTTGTGAATTTTGAAAGATCATTTCCATAAAAATTTACTCTCCCAAGTGTAGGGTTCATATGGCCAATAATGGAGGAAGTCACTCCAAAGAGAGCTTCATGAGGATCATTATAACCTCCAACTTAAGAGAGTGAAAGCTTTGAAAATCAATATGGACTTGGTGATTTTAGAAAACCATTTTGGTGCAAAATAAAGAGAATGAGTTTTTGAAAACCTCTCTTATAGAGGGTTGTTTTGAAAACCACTTTTAGGGGAGAGAAAACAACTCTAGTGAGTTAGGATTCCTATGATCCATATAGTGGAGCGACCACTCAAGAGAGTCTCCATGGGGACCATTCTAACTACAAAACTCAAGAGAGCAAAACTTTGAAAATCAAAGTGAAATAGGAGGTTTAAAAACCATTTTAATGCAACTTGAGAGTAGAAAATGCAAGGATACAAAATGTAGGTTAGGTGGCTTAAAGGTGGCTTCATAGGGCATGGATGTCAAGCCCACACTACTAATCAGGCATCATTAACACCATATTAGGGTAAGTGTGATCGCACAGGTTAACAACTTGTAAGCGAACCCTCACGACATTCCTAAAGATAAGAAACTTATAAAAATAAATAACATTATAAATAAAAACCATCCCATGATCCACTATACAACATAAGAAAGATTACTAAACTAAACTCGCAATAATTATAAAACCAAATGTAAAGTAACTTTAGAAACTCCCATCCACTACAGAACATATACAAGACCAACGACTCGACAATGGAGCTTTTCAAAACTCTTCAACTAGACATCAAAGCAGTGATAACAACAGCAGTGGACTGGTCCTCCTTTCCATCATACCTGTAAGACAATCTGTGTGGGTGTGAGCTATAGATCAACATGCTCACTAATACAAGAAAACTCATAAAGAATGAATGTAAGATAAGTACCATGTCAACCAACAATAGATAATCCACCATCATCAAAGCTATATAATCATACGCTTGCCACTAACATTAATAAGATATACCTCATGAAATGCAATACCTCTTATAATGTGAAGTTTATTATCACCACATTGGCTCACCACATCGGCTCATCACCATATAGGCATTTCACCACATTAGCATACTCTTTGATAATCTTGCTAAGATTGATAAAGCAAGTTATCAAGATTGACCACCATGATCTAACTCCAACTATGCAATGCAAGTTATGTTCATTATGTACAATGGAGGCAATACCACCTTATAAATCTAATGCTAACACCAACATCAATAATAAGGCATTCAATTCATTAAGAATAAGAATATCTTAAATCCCCATAATCAACAACAACATTTATACAACAACAACATTAACAACAACACATAATAAGACATTCATTCAATACAAATGAGACTATCTTAAATTCCCACCTGTTAGCACTTTATAACGACGACTAATTTACTCCTTTGGTTGAACTAAAGTATCTGGTGTTGCTTCTGAACCTATCACACACCACCACATCAAACTTGATGAAATAATTATAATAATTCATAACCAACGTATGTTTATGGCTTATATTCCTTAAACATGCAATTTAGAACTTCAATGAAGCATTAGAACTCAATGGGATATGTTAAACCCTTCACTCAGCAATCTAATGTCAACTTTAAACTACAATATCTCACAACTGTGAAGGATTCAGAGTGAAAACTTTATATCAATAGAAAGATCTATTAATCTACTTTCCAACGCTTTAAACGGTGCAACATTTTGAGTTTTTTAGTATGACATATGACCATTTTACCAAAGTGAGATATAGTTGTGGCTGGGAATTGTGCCACTAGGCACCCCCTGGCTCGCCCTGGCGCCCTCCTGGCAAGCCATTGCACCACTAGGCACCCTCCAGGCATGCTAGTGTGCCCCTCTCCCTCGGTTCGAAATACACTTCTAAAACATGGTTTAAACCTCCTATGCCATCCCAACACAACAAGAAGTTGTCCAAAGGTTCAAAGTGAAGTTCTAAAATCATAAACAAGTTTTCAAACACCAAAAACATGCACAACATAAGGATTTAAGGCTTCGTCATTGAAAACCCTAATCACTCTTCCCCCTCTCCACTTCAACTTAACCTCCATGGCATAAAATGATATGCTAGCATGCAATAATCAATAAGAGTACAATAAATCAATCATAAGCATGAAGATTCTCACCTCAAACAATGAACACACAAGCTTCCCCTTCAATTCTTCCTTTTCTTTCTTTCACTCTTTCTCTTTTCTTTTCTCTCACTTTCTCTTTTGCCAAACAATTACTACACAGTCTCCTCTCTCCTTTCTCCTCCCTTGATTTTAAGCCAACTATAGATATAACCTTGTATCTATAGTTACACATGCCACACACATACACACGTTAGCAACAAGCACACACCACACACACACCCCTTATGCACACGCCTAGGTAGCACGCCTTAGCACCTCCTTCCTTCACTAATCCACTATTAATCCACATGATTAATAAAATTAATCACACTTATGATAATTAATTATCATTAACATTAAGCTAAGTATGAAGATTAATTAAAATAATTAATTAAAATTAAGTTAATTAATCATACTTAAAAATGAATAACTCCCCATATGACATGCTCCATTAAAACATACTAATCAAGCTCCTTGATTAAGAAAATCATGTACTCATAAGCACGTTATTAAGTTAAACATGATGTTAAGCAAGATAAGGTCTTACAATGGAAATCTAGGGTTTTAAACTAGGATTCAAGAAACCAACTCTTAGAACCATTTTTTAAAAAACACTTGAATATGAAGTTTGGAAAAGACATAGAAATGGAAATAGTTGGGGTTTTTGAAAAATGGTGTTGAGCATGAAAGCAAACCCAAGCCTGTAATACATGACCTTAGTAACCATAAACAAAAGGGTCATGAAAACACACAAAGCTCAAGGCTACACCACATTGCAAGGGGCATTAGGGCCATCCATGATAAGGTAGGTTAAAGGGCAGCCCCCCAACCGGTGGCTTCCCTAAAGCTTCCCCTAGGCATAGGCTTAAGGTCCTCTTGTTCAAGCAAGCAAGAAAGGGGGGCAGAAGATGGGGTGTAAAATAGAGAAAAGCTCAAATGCTTCAAGAAGGGGAAGAGAAGAGTGGGGGAAGATAAAATATCAAAAGATCTTCAACACATTTTCATGCTTTTTTGGAGGGCTTGACTTAAGCTTGGAAGCCCTTCAATGGAGCTTGAGTGGGCTGGACTTAGTTTGAGTTTTGCTTTGAAGGCTTGAAAGATGGAGTGTATAGGCTAGAGAGGGGTTAAATCTAGCTTGGATGCTTCGAGGGTTGAAAGAGGTTGAGTGTGTAGGGGTTTTTCAAGGTCCTAGGGCAATTTTAGTAGGGCTTCGCCTCTATTTTTTAGTCTAAATTACACTAGGGGGTGCCCTAGTATTTATAGGCAAAAAGCTAAGGGTAGTGCATGTGCTACATACACCTAGCCAAAATTTGGCCAACGCATGGCTCCTTTACTAGGCCACTGTTTAAGCGCCACATGGCACTCTTTGTACTACCCCAACTTGGGCTGCAAGGTAAGTTTTGTCAGATCTGATCATTTTCTGAGCGCATGTATCACATGCTTCACAACTGGGATCTCTTATACTGACTTTTGCCTCAATATTCGTGCAATTTAGGAATAAATTAGGAAAAGTGGTTACAATCATGACGTTCTCCCGCTATTTCTTATGAATCAGGAGCCCTCGAGGAGCTCCAAAGGATTTTGGATGATGGAGTTATCATCTTAAGAAGTGTGCATGAAAATAAGCTTTTCAAAGCGTCTGTAAGATGGTCTGAGGGTTTTTTAAAATGACAGTATTTGCGCCACGTGATTATGGCCTCCGAGAAGCAACATCCTCAACTGAACCTTACCGATGGAAGGTACTCCGAAGAAGCTTTAGGGAATTCTCCAATTTATGCCTTTCTTATGTCATTTGGCTATGTGTTTTAATCAAGGAATTGAAGAAAAATTCAACCCTAGTGAGACGCTCTAAGGGTTTTTCAAAATGGCAACCTTTGTGCCACGCCATTGGATGTTTTGGGAAGTGATCTTTCCAATTGAGCCGTATCGATAGAAAGACTTTTGTAAAGGCTTTTGGGAATTCTCTGATTTACATATTTCTCAATTCATTTGACAGTGTGTTTTAATTAGGGAATCAGAGAAAAAGACAACCGTAGCGGAGCGTTTGTGAGACACTCTGAGAAACTTTTGTTGACTTAGAGGTGTTTCGAGTCAAAGGACTTGGTCGCAAATGGATAGGGAGGTTCAACGGGGTATCCCAATGTATGCCGGTTTGGGACCCAAAGCCGGCGTGGTTTACGAAATGCTTAGGCCACTAAGGGCAAAATTGTCATTTTGATCTAAACTTGCCGGAATAGGGCCGTGATGGATTTGAGTGGTATATCGAACATACCAGATTATCTATAGATAGGGTGGACTTATCTTGTCGAGGACTTGGTACTTTTTCGAGGGATGTGCCAGAGTGCCTAGAGGCAAAACGGTCATTTTGATTGGGTATCATCGGAATGAGTTTGGAGTCAGTTTGATTGGCATCTTGAACATGTCAAATTGTCAAGGGACAGTCATAGAGGGTAGACTTAACATCTTAAAGACATAGTACTTTCTTGAGGATGTGCTAGAGTGCTCAAGGGGCAGGTTGGTCATTTTTCACCTTGTCGGGCTAGCAAACGCCAGTGTTGACCTAGATTTCTGAGTATTTTTGTCACTCCAACAGTTGTGATTAGTTAGTTTTTGGAGGTTTTTCTTTTTTTCAATAAATGTGCCACAGCCAAGAAGTGCATTTAGTCTTGTGGCACTGTGTAATTTTGTAGCAAAATCCATGTCGACCTGGTGAGTGTTCTCGTCACTCCAATAGCTTAAAGGTTGATGAGTGTTTCTGTCACTTCAATGGTTTGATATTGCTTCCAGAGTCTGCCTGATCTCGGGCAACTACAAGATGCCAAGAAGCATAACAGACATTCTACATTGGTAGGCTAGCAGGCACCAGAAGTGAACCGTTTAAGGTTTGTTAGTGTTTCCGTCACTCCGCCGGTAGTAATTGGTTTCAGAGACTACCTGGTCTCTGAAAGCTACCTTGGAAAGCCTAGCGACATTTTGGTCATTTGGCTTTAGTTAGGCCCGACAAGCTGGAGAAGCGACCAATTAACTAGAATGGAGTTTGAAAGCCAGTTTGGGCTTGATAGTGTTGTGACGTTTGAGTAGGGGGTCTAGTTTGGACTGAAGATTGCCAAGTGGGAGAAAATGAGGTGCTTACAGCTCTATTTCTTCTTCTTATGCCATGAGACACAAATTGCAATCTCTTGAGGTTTAGCTTCTTTATCTGAGCTTGATCCCTCTTCTTCACTCCAAGTGATAGCTAGAGCTCTTTTGCCTTTGTCTTTCCTTATTTTCTTCTTTTGAGAGACTTTAAGTGATTAATAATGTTAGTGAATCTAGTGAATAATTCAGTAATAGACTCATCAGATTTCATTCTAAATAATTCATAATTATGCACAAGAATGTTAATCTTGGACTCCTTAACCTGATTGGTCCCTTCATGAATTACTTCAAGTCTATCCCAAATCTCCTTAGCAAATTCACAGGTGGAGATTCTATTGAATTCATTTGAGTCTTAGGCATAATAAAGAAATTCATAGCTTTAGTATTGGATTGCAAGAGCTTCAAGTCATTCTCATCTCACTCACTTTCAGGTTTGGGGATTTCTATCCTTTTAACGGTCTTGGTAGGAATCTTAGGAACATTAAAAATTATTCTTCATAATTCATAGTCAACAAATTGGATATATATCCTCATTCTTTTTTTTTTTCAATAATTATAGTTTGTTCCATTAAACATAGGAGGTCTATTGGTGGATTGACCCTCACTTAGAGAGCTTCCAAACATAGTTGCCATCGATCAACTCTAATGATGTTAGGCCTTTGAACTAGAGTACTATCTCTTATAGCAATTGTTGGCCTAAATATGTAACCCAAGAGGGGGGTGAATTGAGTTTTTCAAAATTAATCACAAATAATGCAATCAAATACTAATAAACCAATGGAACTGTAGCTAAGCAAGATATGAACTAAGCAAGCAAAATATAAGATGTAAGGAAGAAAAAAACAGAGCACAAGAAGAGCACCAAATTTGTCGAGGTTCAGCCACAACGTATGACCTACATCCTCACCCCTAAGATCCCCTTGAAAGCCCTCTACTATACAAAAAAATCTTTTACACAGTAAGTGCTAGTTGCCCAAGTGCCCATCTCACTTTGCTCAAGAGTTATTCCCTAAATCTCAAAGCCCCAAGTGATTTTGTCCAAGTTTCACTCAAACTTACAAGTATTTTTCCCAAGAACACTAAAACTCACAAGTTTACAAACCCATCCAAGTGAAATAAATGAAGGTTATACAATGGGTAACTCTCAACGAGAGTAGATAAGCAAGTGTAGCTTAATGAATAACCCCAACAACCCAGCAAAATGAATGTATCAGTTAAGGCTCAGATTTTTATCTTTGTTATTTTTGATTTAGCACTTAAATCCTTAGATTCTTGTGTATAATATTGTGGGGATCTTGTATATATAGTCTTGCATTGACTCTAGGCGTTGGTGGTAGATGGGAGTACATTTAACGTGAAATTGAGCTGATAGAACATTCAAAGTTATAATCGTTATAGACAAGGAGTCGACTCTTTTGCTGAAGGGGTCGGCTCTTTTAGTTCTGGTGCCAACTTCTTTAACCCTCTATCCAAATGTGTCAACCCCTGAGAAATAGGAGTCGACTCTTTTGGGATCTCACCAAACTTCAACAGGACTCTGTCCAAATATGCCAACTCCTAAAGAACAAGGAGTCGATTCTTTTTGCTTAGAGACTTCAACTTTTGCAAGACCTCATCAAACTTCTTTTAAGTCTTCAAGCTCTTCAAGGATTATCCACATAAGGCTTCCAAAGCTTGAAATGACTTCTCCAAAGCTTGTTGATCTTGAAGAACACCTTCAATCTCTTCGAGATGAAATCAATCCAATTTAATCATTTGTAGAGTTCTTCAATCAACATACCTTCTTCCATTGATCCAAGACTTCTTCAAATCTTCAAGTAAAGCATCCAAGTCTTGTATAGATCTTCAATAGATCTTCATCATCTATGAACATCTTCAATCTTTGTGAGATGAGATTATGGACATAATGTTGTCAAAAGGTCTTTCATTAATGTGTCAACTCATTCCACCCATGTGTCAACACTTGCTGTCGATCTCATTTTCAACCGATCTTTAGATCTTCTCGTGCCACATTGTAGAAGGTGTCATTATTTGCTATTGACCTTCTCTATCGATCTTTTTTAGAAGACATCAGCTCTTCTAAAAAGGTGTCAGTACTTGCTACCGACCTTGGTGTTAGTACTTGCTTCCGACCTTCTTCTCAACTTAGGCAAATAGCTTCAAAAGCTTCAGTGGCTTCTCTAAATGGTCCAATAAAGATTTTAGGCTTTCTAATATTTAAGATTCCATTAAAATCTTCAAGATCTGCAATATATCAAGCTTCAAGTCATAATTTGATAGAGAATAACGATAAAGAATATTTTGCACACTAAGTAGGACCGTTAGATAACTAACACTTGTTTTGTAATCATCAAAATCAAGGCATGGAGTCTATAGTTTTGAAGGCTATTTTATGCAAAACTCAAGAAAGTGAAATAAAAAAATGCAATTTAAAAGGTTTTGAAGGATTTCTAAGGCATTGAAACTAAGGATTTAACATTAAGAAACCCTAATTTGGAGACTTTTCGAGAGACATTTTGAAAAACATTTTGACATTAACTTTGAAGAGCATTTGAAGATAGTAACAATGGTGGTTTGAAGAAGGTTTTAAATGCAAAAATAAAGCCTGCACATGCATAATATGAATAACACCACAAATATAATCCAAAGGGGATGAACATACAAGGCTAAGCTTCACCACATTGGAAGGTGTTTCAGAGCCATACCATCTTCAATTAGGCTCTCAAGACTTTCTCGGGTACCGTGGGTCTTGAGAGCTTTCATCTAGGAATGGCCTTGGAGCCCTCTTATTTCAAGCATACAAGAAATGGGGGTAAAAGATGGTGATTAAGAAAGGGAATAGTGTTAGCACAAATATCAACCTGGGAGGGGGGGGGGGTGAATTGGGTTTATAAAAATTAATAGCAAGCAATAATACCAATTAATAATCACAAATCAATGAAACTATGAGATGAACACTTGATGCGATCAGATTCTTGACAAACAAAGATATAGATGATCAAATTTAATCAATCAGAAATGTAAACAATTCAGATAGTTGGAAATCATAAATTTTAACCAAAAAGAATATAATGCAATGCCCAAGGTTAAAGATGCAGATGACCGATAATGATAATCATACATAACAAGAGAGGGAGACACCAACATTTTTGCAAACGTTTAGCCCAACCATTGCCTACATCCTCTCTTTCTCTATCATCTCAAAGATATTTTACTATGTAAAGTTCCCTTACATAGCTGGCTTTGCTCCAAGTGCCCAACTCACTCTTACACAAGAGTTTACACCAAATTCTCACCAACTAAGAAGCTCGATGCAAGCTTTCTCTAACGTACAAGTATGGTCTCATGCTACACTCTCTCAACAAAGGTATACACAACCTTTTACATGTATTAATGAGAAAAGAATACAAGGATATCACTCTTCAAGTGAAGTAAATACAAGTTAAAGCTCATGAATCCTCAGTTTGGACAGATCAGAAAAACAGAGCAAATGAGTGCATTAAATGTTAGGGATTTATACTAAAAGACATGTTTTGTGTAATGGCTTTAGTATTTATTAATAAATTAGTTATTCCATTTTAATGAGAATCTATATGAGCAATGTTTGTATTGTGTTATTTATTTAATGATTATGCATGTGTGTCTCTTATTCTATATAGTAGATGATTTGGTGTGTAGAGTACAGCTTACATACAGAAGATCAGATCATCGGTTCTTATAGAATATAAGCTTATCGTTCACAGTCTTAGGTGGAACTGGACACACCATGAATAGGACAATAGGATAAGGTTTTAATAGGTCTGTCTTGAATATGGGGAATGGTATAGTTCCAACTCTTTACACTAGTACACTTTGTTTGTATTGAACAAGACCATGTTGAGGTAATTATTTTTATATTGACTATATAAAATAATTAATACCTCATGATTATTATGAGTGTTTATACTCTTAATCCTAATATAATAAATACACACGTGCATGTAGTATTTATTGCTTTGATTCACAGAAGAGTGAGATTCTAGTGGGTTAATAAACTTAGTGAGTTGGACAATAATATTAGTGTAGGGTGAATATTAATTATTGATGGAATCCATGTTCCGGTATAGGGATTGATGATACTCCATTGAGGAAGCTTATAAGTTTTGATTATGTTAAATTATGCAGGTGGATTATGAATCTAACATGTCAAATAAGTTAAGTAGAATGTCTCAAAGAATTAAATAAGTCTATTAAATTTAATTGTCAGTAATTTAATTTAACAGACGGGTATTGTAATCTTAATGTGGGGAGATAAAAAAATATTTAATAATATGGAGCTCAAAATATAATTCCTAGTATGACAGAGAGTGCAATTATAATTTATTAGTGGTATAAACTATAATTTACATAAATAGGGATTAATCCTTGTTGGATTAGGAATCTTTATTTGCGTAGGAAGCGCTAGTTATACTAATCCTATGATCCCTACTGTACCCTCTATATATATGCACTATAACAGTAGCTAGGATTAGACTTGTTCATAATTGAGCGATACACGTTTTTGTGAGGAAGAGAAACCCTAGCAGTTGTGAGTCCACTCTGTCTTAAGTAAGGCGTGTACGAGGAATACATCAAAAATCCGAGAGTTAAGTTCAAGCAATTGATTCGTGCTTGTTGATATTGCTTCTTAATCGATATTAAACTAGAGAGATCTCAAAGGTATAAGTGTAATCACATAGATTAATTTCTGCTAATCAGATCTGAATTTTTGGTGTTATACGTATGCGCTATAGCCAGGTAGTGAGAAATTCTACAGTCTTTAGTAATTTGTATCAAAGCCTTGGTTGATTCTATATACGTATAATACCTACCATATTCTCTGAAAATCGGTTCTATGCATACATAGGGTAGAACGTGGATTTGTGCTAACCTCTGTTTTGCAGCATTCTGTCCGGTTATTGTGGTCAGATGAATGTATGTTGTGTGATCGTGTTTTTTTACATGATTATTAAATTGTGAACTTTGGTTTAAGGAGGCTAGAATCAGATGTAATAATTATTTTTTGAAGCATGAGAACTTCACTATTTTGGAGATTTTGATTTCTTGTATTCTGGAACTCCATTATTATGGAGAATATGATCTGTTGTAATCGAAGAAGATGGAGGAATAGTAACGGCGCAAGAACTAGGGCAGAAAATTTGAAATACCCTAAAGACGTGAGGAATAGTCCTAAGTACGTGATGCAGTATTTTGTTTAGGTTTTCAGGGCGCTGTCCCTAAACCCGCACTGGTGGCGTTACCCCCGGGCCCTTGTGCGTCAACGAAGTGGCAAACAATGATTCTTGATGATGTCATGCTACGGTTGGACCCTTTATGACTTTGGAGTAATTTCTTGACCATAATAGTCAAGATCTTGATTAAGTCTTGTTTTTCTTATTTGTCTATGATTATTATCTTTTATATTCTTGTTGCTATGTTATTAGCTTGGGAAAACATAGATAATAGATAAATGACCTTTAAGTTGTGTGTTAATTATATAAATTTAAAATTTCAATTTTCATTTATAAATGTTCAACTAGAGAGTAAAATTAATTCCCATGTTTTAATTTAATTATTTTTTTTAAATTAAGGGAATTTGACATTTTACTTGTTTTACATATATGAGTCACCAATATTGAAATATTATATTTATTGGATAAGTAAACACATGACAGCCCTCGTGTATTAAATATCTAAGTGGGTGAGGAAATTTATTACGTATAAATCCCACAGTCTTGATCACTGGTTTATAAGTAAAGTAATTTATTCTATGTGTTGGTTTTAGTACCAACTTCCCTATCGGATGGAATAAGTTACGGACTCACTGAGTAAAAACTCTAATAGTTGTTAGTATTGGGTTAACTCTTCATCTAAGTAACTTATTACTAAACAACAGGTCTAGAATTTAGTGATGGTATACACTTAGCTATGAATAATAGTGTCCTCACTATCTGAGTCACTGTTATTATTTATAGGAGCAAAGCTAAGTCAGCTATTTAATTTTACTTGCCATAGTCACTTGCCTAGATAGATGTTGACAGGTATTGACTTGTCTAGATAAATGTTGAATAGTAAACGACCTCCCATCGAGGCATGCTATTTATGGTATACTAGACCGCTAGCGAATTCTTTTAAAATATTGGTAGAATGAACCATATTTTAATGATTGAATTCTAAGTTTATTATTATTTATCATATTTTGTTATAATATGTGATTCTCATGATTAAAATGGCTTTCAACCCACTTACTGTTACTCTTAAAGAAAACAAACTGATTAGACCAATCTATGTTGACTGGAAAAGAAAATTGATTGTCGTGCTGACTACTAGTTTGTGATCACTGAGGTCTGTCTACCAGAACCTGGTGAGGGGGCAACCAATGAGGAAACTCAGGCTCACCAAAAGTGGATAAAGGCTGATGAGATCTCGTGGTGTTACATTTTGGCATCTATGTTGAATGTTCTGTAACATTAGCTTCAGACTATGCCCACTACCTATGACATGATGAAGAGCCTCAAAGATATGTTTGGGGATCAGAATCATGCTACTAAGTTAGTTGCTATGAGAGATCTAATGAACACGACTATGGTTGAACAGACCCCAATAAGGGATCATGTTTTGAAGATGATGAGCCTTCTGAATGAGATTCTTGGCACTAAATCTGATGGGAAAACCCAAATTGATATCATTCTCCAGTTGTTACTTAATTCCTTTAAGCAGTTATGCCTGAACTACAACATGAATAAGTTCTCTTTTTCAATGATAAAGCTTCTTAAAGAGCTTCAAGCAGCCAAGGGCCTCATCATGAAGCCAGTTGTTGCTCTTGTTACTGAGTAAGATTTTACTTCTAAACCAAAAGGCAAGAAGAAGTAGAAAAAGGTTTAGAAACATAAAGCAGTTCCTCAGGCACCGCATGGGACTCAAGGAGGAGTGAAAAAGTCCAAGGGCAAGTGTTTTGTCTACAAGCAGTCAGGGCACTGGAAGTTGCAATGCCCGATTTATCTAGCCAGACAGAACAACAAAGGTAAATGTCATTCACTAGTAGTTGAAACATGATTAGTGATGTTATCTACTGGTACATGGTGGGTAGATACGGGAGCCACTAATCATATATGCAATTCTTTGCAGGGGTTCCACCAAACCCGCCAGCTTAGTGGTAGAGAGATTTATATCTTTTTGGGAGACAGCACAAGAGTGTCAGTAGTTGAAGTAGGAGATATTAGTATTTCTTTCGGTAGAGATAGGATTTTAGTATTAAAAGACTCTCTTTATGTACCTTTCATTAGAAAGAATTTGATTTTAGTTTCTAGATTGGCTGATAATGGATATTCCGTTTATTTTAGTAACTCTATTGTTATTAAGTTAAATAAAAGTTTTATTTGTTTTGGCACATTGGTGGATGGTCTTTATATTGTCAATTATATCTCTCCTACACTGCAACTAAATGAAATGAATAACACTAATACACTACTATGTAAGAGAAAGCAACCTTCTAAAATTAAGTAAACCTATCTTTGGCACCTATGCCTACGTCATATTAATCTGAGACAAATTTCTAGACTGGTTAAGGATGAGCCATTAGGTTCATTAGAAGTGGAGGCAATCCTGCTTAGAAGGTAAAATGACCAAGCAGCCCTTTGTGGCCAAAGGCAATAGGTCAAAGGAGGTATTAGAATTGGTTCACTCTGATTTGTGTGGCCCCATGAATATCCATGCTACAGGCGGCTTTGAGTATATCATTACTTTCATTGATGATTACTCAAAGTATGGATATTTTTATTTGATGCACCATAAGTCTGAATGTTTTGAGAAGTTCAGAGTGTTTAAGGCATAAACGGAAAAACAACGTGGTATATGTATCAAGACACTACAATCTAATCGTGGTGGCAAGTACTTCTTGGGAAAAAATTTTAATAACTTATCAGATGAGGGAATTGAGTCCCAATTGTCTACACTAGGTATGCCACAATAGAATGGTGTAGCAGAAAGAATGAATAGAACTCTTATGGATATGGTTAGATCTATGATGTGTTATTCAGATTTGCCTAATTCGTTTTGGGGCCATGCACTTGAAACAGCAGCATACATTCTAAACTTGGTACCATCTAAGTCAGTACCTATTACTCCGACAAAACTATGGAATGGGCGTAAGCCTAGTCTATGACATGTTCGGATATAGGGGAGTCTAGCATACGTGCTGAACGGGAAAGTAGATAATTGGAATCTAGAACAGATGTCTATTTCTTTGTTGGGTACCTTAGAGAAACAAAAAGTGATTTATTTTATTATCCTAAGGATCAGAAGGTCATTGTTAGCGTCAATGCCTGATTTTTAAAATAGGACTAAGTAATGAACCACAAACCCAGAAGTAAGATTGTTCTAGAAGAGATGAGAGGAGATAGACTAGCATATACTTCTTTATTACCTTCAGTACAAGAAAAAGCTCCACAAGACTGAGTCATTGACATCCCATTGCCACATCGTAGTGGGAGGAATGTTTTGACTCAGGTTGATACTGAAACGCAGTGTGTAGATATCGTCAATACGTTAGTTCCACTACTAGGGCATGATGATGGTACACAAGGATCAGAATTAGCAACTCAATTCACTCGTAATACATAGACCCAAGTCGTGCCTCGTCATAGTGGGAGGGTTGTATGCCAACCTGATCGGTATGTGTTCTTGGGAGAGACTTATGACAGGATCCCTGATTAACTGGATGCCGAACCTGTGAACTATAATGAAGTACTTCAAGATAAAGACGCAGAACTTTGGACAAAGGCTATGAAATCAGATATAAAGTCCATGTACTCTAATCAAGTCTGGAATCTTGTAAAACCACTAGAAGGGATAAAACCCATCGGATGCAAGAAGAGAGGAGCAGATGGGAAGGTGGAAACCTTCAAGGTTAGACTTGTTACGAAAGGGTTCACTTAGAAAGAGGAAATCGACTATGATGAAACTTTTTTACCGGTAGCCATGCTAAAGTCTATTGAATTCTCTTATCCATTGCGGCTCATTTTGATTATGAAATTTGGCGAATGGATGTCAATACAACTTTCCTTAACCAAAGTCTTGATGAGTGTATCTATATGATGCAACTAGATGGTTTTGTAGCAAAAGGCAAAGAGCATATGGTGTGCAAGATTAAGAAGTCTATTTATAGACTTAAGCAAGCGTCTAGGTCTTGGAACACTCATTTTGATCAGGCCATTAAGTCTTATGGTTTTGATCAATGCATTGATTAGTCGTGTGTGTGTAAGAAATGTAGTGGAAACGTGGTGGTGCTCTTGGTTGTAAGCACCCCATTTTTGCCCGCTCGGCAGTCTACACTCCGTCCAGACTTGTTTTCAAGTCATTTTGGGCAGATTCCTATCGAATCCAATTCTCTAGTTCCAAATTCCATCTTTCCATTGCTTCGCGGGCCTATCAGGCCCAAATAGAGGCAAAATGACCAAAATGTCCTTAGGGGCATTGTTTCTTTCCAATCCCTCTCTTGAGACAGTTTATTCCTCGAGACGGTCCGAGTAGCAAAACTACTCACAAAACCGTTAGAGTGGCGGAAACACTCACAAAACCGTTAGAGTGGCGGAAACACTCACAAAACCGTTAGAGTAGCAGAAATACTCACACCGTTAGAGTGGCGGAAACACTCAAAACCCAGGCATGTCTCTTCGGAGACGGTAAGACCCCTTTCCAATCCCTCTCTCGAGACAGTTTATTCCTCGAGACGGTTCCAATCCAGGCACGTCTCTTCGGAGACGGTAAGACCCCTTTCCAATCCCTCTCTCGAGACAGTTTATTCCTCAAGACGGTCCGAGTAGCAAAACTACTCACAGAACCGTTAGAGTAGCGGAAATACTCACAGAACCGTTAGAGTAGCGGAAATACTCACAAATCATCAACCCCGTCCGAGTAGCGGAAATACTCACAAATCATCAACCTCGTCTGAGTAGCGGAAATACTCACACTGTTAGAGTGGCGAAAGCACTCAAAACCTAGGTCAACACCAGTGGCTGTTAGCCCACTTCGGTGGAAAAGGACCAAACTACCCTTAGGACCTTTTTCGAGACTTTCCGATCAAGATGACCATTTTGCCCCTAGAACCACATCGGCTCTGGTTATCGAACCGGTAATGTCCCGAGAATACTTTTTATAGTGTTCTCAACCTTCCTTTACCTTTCCGAATCATTCCAAGTTAGTTCCGACCAACCCGGTACAAAATGACCGTTTTGCCGCTGGTGGGCCGGTCTCCTTCTTCGACCACACCGGCTCTGGGTATCAAACCGGTAATGTCCTGAGAATAATTTTTATAGTGTTCTCAACCTTCCTTTACCTTTCCGGATCATTCTGAGTCAGTTCCGGCCAACCCGGTGCAAAATGACCGTTCTGCCCCTGGTGGGCCGGTCTCCTCTTCCGACCACGCCGGCTCTGGAAATCAAACCGGCAACCTCTGGGAACATTCTGAATAATGTTTCCAGATCCCAAGTCTTCTTCCGAGACAGTCCGAGTCTGTCCCGGCAGTTTTTCGGTCCGATTGACCGTTTTGCCCCTAAAGGCCCGGTCAATCTTTCCGACCCACCCTATCTTCATTTTTCAAGTGAAATATCTCTAGGACACTATTTTAAGTGTTCCTGCTCCTTTCCGGCCTTCCGGGTCATTCCCGGCTCTTCCAAATCATTCCCGGACTTTCCGGAGTCACTCTTAGTGAAGCCAGGCTAAAAATTACATGGTAGTCACTAGTACAGGCGCTCAAATCTAGTCAAAGATACGTTGCTTGCCGACCTTAATAGTTTCCTAATTGGTTGGCGCCACTAGTAGTGGCCCCAAGCCAATATTTGGCCCGGCACCACTCCTAGTGGCGCCAGAAGGAATTTTGCCCTAGCGCCACTGCAACAGGCGCCAGGTTTGTTCAACTTCTATAAATACAGAGCCTCATTCAACGTGAAAGGGGTCTGCAAACTTAACCTAAAAATCCCATATTTCGATACACAGAGCTCGAGCACCTCCAAAACCCTAGCCTCCCTAGGTTTTCCCAAACCCTAGCCACTATACACAAACTCTAGCCTCCTATACACTCATACACTCCCCCATACACTCATACACTAGCGTTCAACCACCCTTCGAAGACTTGAAGAGCTGCCATCCAAAGCTTGAAGACAACCCTTGAAGACTGAAGAAGAAGATCAAGACGAAGACCGAAGACCGAAGACCGAAGACAAGCAAGGCATGCAAATTAAAGAAGATACAAGGTAGGCTCCCTATTTAATTTTCTGCACTTCCCCCCTCTCTCTTCTCTCTCCAACCCACTTGGGTTTTCTCTATTTTAATCCCCCATCTCTTTCTCCCCCTTTCTTTGCATGCTTGAAACAAGGGGATTCCCGGTCCATGTGTAGGATTGGACTATTGGAGAGTCACCGTGTTGGGGGCTTTCTTCTAGTCTAACCAAAGACCACTTGGGTCCGGCCCCCTTGATTATGTGGTGAAGCCTTAACCTTGTATGTTCCCGATCCCAAATTGCATTGTGCATATCATAGTCTTGCATCTTCCAAAATTCGTTTTCAAAAAGTTGTTTTTCAAAACGTTTTCAAACTTGTTTTCAAAATTGCATCAAAATCTCTTTTTCAAAAACATGTTTTCAAAACCACAATTCTAGGGTGATTCTAGCCTTTCCATGGCTAGGGTTGCTTTAGGAAAGTGTTACATTTAAAGTGACCAATACGGTCCATATTTTCAAATCTTGTTGTTTTCAAAACCGCTTTCTTAAAGTGGTTCTAGTCCTCTTATGGTTAGAATTGCTTTAAGAAATTGAGATGTTTTCATACTTTCTAAAAAACTCTCTTTAAAATCTCTTCCTAAAAATCTCTTTTTCAACATACTTTCCTAAAACTCCCCTTTTCAAAATTGATTTCAAAAACTCCCTTCCAAAATCTATTTTTCAAAACTCCCTTTTTTAACTCCTTTCTAAAATCCACTTTCTAAAAACCTTTCCCAAAGATCTTTCCAAAAACTCTCTTCAACAATCTTTAACCAAAAACTTTACTAGAAAAACTCTCTCCGAAAAAAAAATCTTTCCAAAAAACTCTCTTTTCAAAATCTTCCTTCTAGAAATTCCCCTCTAGGATTTTCCTTTCAAAAACTCCCTCTTCAAACACACTTTCCAAAAACTCCTTCCTAGAATTCCCTTCTAGAAAATCTACGTTTCCAAAAACACACTTTCCAAACACTCCTTTTTTCTAAAAATCTTTCCAAAAACTCTCTTTCCAAATCTACTTTCTCAAAACTCTTTCCTTAGAGCCCCAAATCAAACCCTAGAACCTACAATTAGGAAACCCTAGTTTTCTTTCTAAAAACATGATTTTCAAACTTTGCCCTAAACCTAGGTTTCCAAAATCTTTTGTTTTCTACATCAAAACTATCCTTGTTTTCAAAACCTATTTTCTATGTCGAAACTAGAATTTTCCAAATCTAGGGTTTCTAGAATCTCCCTTTCTAAATCCTTGCCAAATCCTATCTTCCCTTTAGGAAACCGAATCAAATCTCCCCATTTAGAAAACTAGATTCCGTCCTCCGTTTTTGGAAACAAAATCGAATCTTTTCTTTTAGAAACAAAATCCAATCCCTTCCAAATCCAAATCTTTCCTAATCCAAATCCTTCCTAATCTTTCACTTTCCTAAGTCTTACGTTTCCAAAACTTGAACATAAAAATCTTTTCTAAATTTTAAAACTCAACTTTCAAATTTTTTCTAATTCAACTCTTTCCTAAATCTACCCTATTTTCAAATCTTAACTTTTCAACCCTAAGTTTTCAAACTTTTCCTAACCTCAAACCTTTTCTAATCTCAAGATTTCCTAAAACCCTAAAACTTTCTAAATCTTAAACTTTCTAAATTTCAAATCTTTCCAAATTCAAAACTTTCTAAATTTGAAACTTTTTTAAGTTAAATCTTTCTAAACCTAAAAACTTTCTAAATTCTAAACTTTCTTAAACTTCAAATCTTTCCAAATCTAAGACTTTTCTAAACTCAAAATTTTCTTAATTTAAGACTTTCTTAAGTTGAAACTTTCTTAATTCAAACATTTCCTAAATCGAAAACTTTCCTTTTTCAAAACCTTTCTAAATTCAAACTTTCCTACTTTCGAAACTTCCTTATTTCAGAACTTTCTAAATTCAAAACTTTCCAATTTTCAAAACTTTCCAATTTCCAAACTTTCTAAACTCAAAACTTTCCTAATTTCAAAACTTTCCAAATTTGGGAACTTTCTTAATTCAAACCTTTCCTATTTCGAAAACTTTCTACTTTCAAAACTTTCCTAAACCGAACCTTTCCTAATTCAAACATCTCCTAAAATCCATATCTTTCCAAATCTTCCAAGCCGAGTCAAATCTTTCCTAAGTCTCTTTTCTTTCCTAAGTCTAGGTTTTCTTAAACCTTCTCTTTTCCAAAACAAATCCAAATCTATCTTTTTAAATCAAAGTCCAATCTTTTCCAAAATTTCAATTTCCAATCTCCTCTTCTAATCTCAAATCGAATCCAATTTTCAATTCGATCTCTTTCTTCCAATCCAATCTCTCTCTTCAAATCAATCTCTTTTCAATCGGACTCCGGTCCGAACTACGACTGACCTGATTCCCCCAAAGGAATACGTAGGCAACCTTTATAGGTGCGGTCGCAATACTTTTCAAACTTTCAATTCCACCCTCATGGGTGCGGTTTCCAAAATCTTTTCAAATCTCAAATTCCAATTTACTTTCAACTTTCCAATTTCAAAATTTCTATTTTCAAATTTCTACTTTCAATTTTCAAACTTTCCAATTTCAATTCCATTTCTTCAAATCTATTTTCAAATCAAATCAATCTCTTTTCAAATCTATTTTTCAATTCTCTTATCTTGTACTTGCATATCATGCATCATGTTAGTTTCTTTTCAAACATTGTTTTTCAAAGTGAATAGGGTTGAACACATGTTAGTTAAAGACTCTCATAGGTGAATCTAGGGTAGATTGACATGTAGGTACCGAAAGGGCAGGGTAGGGTGATAGCTTAGTGCGTCTTCCCTACACATAACCAACCTCTGAACCTAGATCACTGTTTTCAAGGACCAAAACAGAGTTATTTTTCAAAAAGGGCTAAATGTTTCCAAAGGTTGCCAAACAACCTGTTTTCCTAAAAACCCTCTCTTGAGAAGATATTTTCAAATCGTTTTCCAAAACCCTAAGTGTAGTCTTCGGATTGTGCTTAGTTTTAGGTGACCTAACTCATCTTAATTAAGTTAGGTGGCGACTCCGAATCTCTTTCAAAAGCCCTTTATTCAAACCAATTTTTCAATTCAAACCTAGTCGCACTCATTCCTCTTGGAGGGTGAGTTCTAATGAGAGAGTACAGCATTTTTCCCGCTTGGGTGAGTATTCCTCGAGTGCGAAATATCTGGGCGCGACAGTTGGCGACTCCGCTGGGGACACTTAGAGGGTTAGGCCGTAGTCATGTCTCTTTACCCTTCACCCATGTAGAGTCTTCAATTAACTTGGTTCAATCCTATTCACTTTAAATTTTCAAAGCTAAATTTTCAAAATATTTAAAAAAAAAAAAAAAACATGCATTATTCATATTATCTTGTATCATGTTTGTCATTCACATACTAACACTTGCATCTTTGTTTTGTAGGTACACATTTTGTTTAACTTTTATTAACTGCTTTGCATGAATGCGATGTACAGGATGAATAGGAGTTGTTGGGCCCTTTCCTCCACTTTTAAAAATCACACACACACTGCATGTGCACTTGCATTCTGTATACTTGCATACCCTGATATGTCCTTTCTAGTTAGAAAGGGGGAACGGTATATTGGTTGTGGGCAAGATGCTGTGTTAGTTTCTTCGCCTACGGCCTCTTGATGATTCCCCCGCTCGGATCACCAACCGATCATGGCACCACCTCGGGGAGTGGGCCTAGGTTTGAAGATCCGGGGACCGAGCCTTTTTAGGACGCATTAGTCAACCCTCAACCTCATACTCATATAGACACCATGCATAGCCGAACTTCTGCCGGATTTAGGACACAAGCACCGTTTTCAAAATCACGAAGGAAAGGGTGACTGCTCTTACTTTCATTTATACCTATTGTTATAATGCTTGTATCTATACTGTTATAATGCCTGTCTAATTGTTCATGCATGCATGTTTACTTCAATTGTACCTTCTCTCCTTATACTTCTTGCATACTTATGTTCATGCATTCAATATTCCATGTCCAGACAAGAGTTCCAAGTAACTCAAGTCACTGCATTCTCATGCATATGATCAACCCATTAAGAGTGACACCAACGTTACTCTCCCTTGCATTAAACCAACCCCAAACCCTAAGGGTTCCCACGTAACCCTAAGGGACTCATTGCATGCATCTCGATTCATTTCATAAGAGGGGCCCCAATCCCTTTATGCTCACGGAGATAGGGTTGCTAAGGAGACAAGGGGCGATCAATCAACAAGGTCTCTCAGCGACCTTCTCGACATCAAATCCAAGGAAGGCGAATCCAAAGACTCAATAGTAGTTTAGGGTTTCTCTTTGTAAAATTAGACAGGTGGAAGTCCAAAGGAAAATGTTCCCCCTCCCCCTATTAAAATGTATTTCGATTCTTTTGTATCTCAAACCCAGAATTTAATGTACTTCTTTATTTTTATGAATGAGTGCATGAATGGCTGAAGGTTCCCACCTGACGGTAAAGTGTCTGCATACAGGGGCAAACCCCCTATCTCCAAAAGTGAGCCGATACATCATGACTAGTTTCTTTCTTTAAGAGGGGCACCCTAGGACATGCATTGCATAAAGCTCTCAAAAAACCAGAAACTGACTTGCGATTTGTGCTTTTGTCTTCTTCTTTCTCTCTTTTTATTTGTCGTTTACAGAGGTCACCCTGTACTGAGTCAACATTGCTCCCAAGAAAGAACAGCGTCCACCTAGAAGCCCCATCATTACCCTACAAAGAACTCTACTGATGGTAGCCAACCTCGATGAGACCTCCCCTGTCACTCGCAAGGAGATTAATGAGATGAAAAGCAAAATAGATGAAATGTTCGAGCTGATGCAGGCAATGGTGTCCAAAGAGCCCACTTCAACAATGCTCGCAACCTCAGTGCCACCCAATCGACCACTCAGGCAGGGGCAAACCCAAATATTCGAAGAACAAACGGAACTCAGAAAAAGGATGATGAAACTAGAGACCATGATCCCTCTATCTCGCGCAGAAATGACCAATGTGAAAAAAGATGAAAAGTTAACCTCTCGCCAGAAGATCATTCCCCCACCACAACCTCAACTCCATGTCGCCACAGTACTCCACCCTCAAACTCCTACCAACCCCTCACAGAATGCGGATCAGACACAGATTGAAGTCGGGCATACTCTTTCACAAGAGAAGGTAAAAAGGGAAAGTCGAAGCTTCACCCTGCCTGAATGCTCTAGAGATGCAGCTTATCAGCAACTTTGTGAATCCGGGCGCCTGGTCATGATACCTGCAAAGCCTATTCTTGATAAGGTGCTTGAACCTAAAGGTCATAACATCGGAAGTTGCCATACCCTAAAACAGAAGATGCAAAGTCTCAGTGAATCCCAAGTAGCGAACCTAGCAGGAATTACTACCACAGCCTTCGACCCTCTACCCTCACAACCGTCTGCACCAGCAACACCTAGGGTACCTACTTTTGAGTTGGTTTATGCGTCGTCATATAGTAGACCCAAAAGAGCAAGAAGGCGTAATCGACCCTTTACCCAATTGGCTGGCACCCAAACAGATGCTTACAATAATTTGCTAAAAGCTGGATACATGCGCCCAATACCGGTTACACCACTAGTTAAACCTCTACCATCCTCTTTCAACTCAACACTTAGGTGCGCATATCACTCAGGTGGACTAGGCCATGACACAGAAAGTTGCCGATCTCTGAAACATAAAATCCAAGATCTAATAGATGATAAGATCGTCGAAATCAAGGAGGTGAAACCAATCCCCGTTGTCCCTGCTAGTCCGCAACACAATCACACCGTCAATACAATCATGGAGGAGGAAATCAACAGCAATACCGTCTTCGACAATTTCCCAAGCGTCGCAGAAGATTTTGTCAATCTACCCTATGCTGTTTGAGGATGCGTCTGGCGAATGGAATACCAAGGAGATGGTCATAGCCCCAAAACCCTATTACGGGCTCCTATCAGAAGGTCTACAAGAAAAGGGAGGTTTCCACAAAATTTCTCTGTTTTCTTTTTCTCGCATATCTTCTTTAAATAAACATTGCATGGCATGTAATCATGTTTTAAAAATAAAAATGGATAGTTTCTAGTCTCGTACTCTTGTGGATGAATATTACTTTTAAGGATTCTTTCCCATTTAGTGATGACTCGACTTAAAGGATGGGATAACATGGGCAACCCACTCAAAGGGGGTTAAAACCTTTGAGAGACTGAGAGATAGGAAGAAGGCAATCTCAACAAAGAAGTGCGAATTTTATTGAAGAGGCGACACTTGCATGATATCCTAGCTAAGCGATGGGCAGCCGAGTGCTCAAAATGATGAGGAGCCATTGTTCTATTTATCCCAAATAAACACTATCCTTTGCTCAGCCCACTAGAGCTGTCAGTGATCTCTTTTCAGATATCCCTAAACCTATAACCATCCCCCACATTGGGGTAAGCACAGAATAGTTGATTTAGTAGAATATGTAGGGGTTCACGGGCAGAAGCACACTATCTATAAGAACATTGTCTAAATTTTGTATAAAGGCTTTATGGACTAAGCAATTTAATTCGAAGTGATGAAAGGCCCTCATTTCTTCTACCATACACAAATAAATCCCTTTGTAAAGCCCACTTGAGCCGGTTACTTTCCTTAACAAAACTGACCAGATGATCACTGCCCACATTGGGTTAAGGCAAAAGTCATAAGTAAGAATTAATGAGCAATGATGAAAAAGGTGATTTCCAAGAAGATATAATGAGCAATGAGGAAAATGGGTGATTTCCAAGAAGATATAATGAGCAATGATGAAAGGGTTGATTTCTAAGAAGATATAATGAACAATGTTGAAAATGGTGATCTTCAAGAAGTTATGGCATCAAAGGCGTCTCTAAAGAAGATATTATGTTCGGGGGGATCTTCAAAGGAAGATACTGTCATCCCAAAATATAAATGAAAAATTGGTATCTCCAAAAGTTGACTTAGCAACAAATTTCTTAATGAAAAAAAGAGAGAATCTTAAAAGGCAGAAAGCGGTCCAGAAGAGCAACAGGAGTATGAAGGAAAGAAGAAAGCAGTGAATGGAAGTTAAGTTGCCAAAGGTGATCATTGGTCTTTTAAAAACCCCACGAGTGATAATGTTTGAGCCTTTCTACCCTTTTCATTCATAAACCCCTTAACCTAGCCTACGTTACGGTCCAAATTAAAGTCCTTTCTGATCAAAGAAAATTGCTTAGTCCAAATAAGCCTGAACAATACCAAGACAAGTAGGGTGAGAAAGGAGAATTGGAAGGGAATGCAAGGGGCAATCTCATGCTCCAAGATGTGCTTAGATGGTTTCGGTTTAAATAACCCACTAAAAGAAGATCTTTGAGCCTAAATGTCCCTTTATTTCTTACAACCCCTAAACCCAGCCTACATTACGGTCCTAAAAGAAGTCTTCTCGGATTGAGGGCTTAGCTGTTTATCGCTCTGCAAAGGGCATACAAGTTGTCGCTCGAGCCATGGTGACATTTTGGAAATCAGAGAGAGAAACCCAAGTGAGCTCAGAAACACCCCAAACAGTAACCCTGTAGAAAGTAGGGATACGATAGCAAACCAAAAGGTCAAGATCCCTGGAGAATGGAGCAAATGCTATCACACCCCGATGAGAATGGGACAAAACTAAATGGGGCAGAATCCTGGAAAGGAACATAATCCTGAGAGTATGGGCCCAAGGGGCAATCCTGGGGTTTTCTTTGTAAATAGTTTATATACATGTAGTATTGATGCATCCATGACATGTATAACCTGTAGATTCATTTAGACTCCTGCGAAGTTTGTATCTATTCATGCATTCAACTGCCTTCCTGTATGAACCTGTTCATTTGTAAGGAAGTAGGTCACGCATTTAACTCAATTCTTACATAAATATGTGCATTCATCACAAAAAACAATGGGGGACATTGTATTCAATTCTATTCCTATATGTGCATTGTCCAAAAATATAACATGCATTCATTTTCACTTATGTGTGAACCTGTGCATTCATAAAAAAAAAAATAGGATAGGCATTCGATTCAATCCTTATATAAACATGTGCATTCATAAAAAATAGATCATGCATTTAATCCCATGGGCAATCATCATAAAAAATGATGACGCCCCTTACTGGGGCATTTTTAAACTGTTTTTGCACAAAAACTCACTCTTTGTCCTTCTGTCTCTCTCTCAAATAGGAAACAATGAACGAGGCAAAATATAAGAAGGAGCTAAAGCCACCCCTCAGATATCTCTAGTACCGGCTCACACCTCAGAAAGCTCAGATTTCCATGACCAACAAGAAACAAACAATGGGGCAATGACCCACCCTCGACCTCCCTAATCAAACGACTTCGAAAGAGGGGAAGTGAATAAGTGTCCAATTACCCAAAGCTAGAATAATGAGGCACATCCCCAACAATGAGCATCGCCCGCTACCAAAGTCTAGTAAGGCTCATGAAGGTCTGTCCCACAACCATAGGGGCATATGAGTGTCCTTCCCAAATCCTGGCGAGCAATGCACGCAATCAACGGCCGACCAAGTCACCCCTTCGTGGAAACATCAACAAGTTCAAGAGAAACAGAGCTAGGGCTATCATGGAGGAATGGACCAATCTTGAGAAGTATGTCAATCCCCTGAACGAGGTCTCCTATGCGTCGCAAATTCAGAATATGAGAACAAGAGCTTCATTGGGACATAAGAAAACTAGGGGCAGGAGATTAGAAGAAAAGGCCGCACAACGAAACCCAAGCTGAGAAGAGACAATCGCGACGCAGCTATTAGGAAAAGTAGGTCCCACAATGTCAGCTGAACCATCCCGAAGACCTAGGAGGAAGCCATACTCATGGGGAGTAGGGGCAGGCTCACATTCCCCAAAATGGGAGAAAGACAGGTCAGATGGGAACCACTGTCAGAAAGCAAGCTACACCAACAGGAGAGAAGCCATGCAACCAAAGGATCAGCAAAAATGTCTTACTCATCTGAAGGATGCCCGTAATACCAAACCCGTAGTCAGCTCAAAATAGCGTCGGCCATCCGAAAAGTCAAAAGTGGAAAACCTCGATGTCCATCTCATCCTCAAGGGTTGGCTCAACTAGAGGGAAAGGGTCGACTGGAGGCCTACTACCCCCTCCCACCCTGGCTAGAAGGTGCTCGATTGGCAGAGTGCAGACTACCCCTAGAGCGGCTGGAGCTGCCGACAAGAATTTGTTCGGGCCATCTTCCCAAAGAAGTGACTCTTCTCAGAACCCTCATCGCCTGCGCCCGCCATCCTGAAAGGTAAGTCAAGGTAAGAGGTATTAGAATTCGATATATGCAGTTCAAAAGATAAAGAAATAAAAGTAACAAAGAAATAATAATGATAATAACCAAAGGTGAAACATAAAATAAAAATGAAGGACACAACTTCCGTATACATCCTATTCAGACCAACCTAAAAGTCTCTTAAACTTTTCATTCAAAGTTTCTTTTCTAAAATCAACTATCAAAGGTTCCTTAAAAATTTTTCAAAAAGTTTCTTGACTTTTTCTCTTCAAAAAGTTTTTTTTCAAAAAAAAAAATCAGTTTCCCAATGGTTTCTTATTATTATCCTCCAAGAGTTTTCAGAAATTCTTTCTTTTAAAATTTCCTTTCCAAAGTTAGTTTTCAAAAGGTTTTCTGATTCTGTTTTCCAAAAGTTCTTTTTCAAAATCACTTCTTAAAATCAAATACTACTTCGAAAATCAGGGTCAAAAATCATTTTCAAAATCATGTCTAAAATTTTTTCAATCCATCTCCAAGTTTTTCTGATTTAGTTCTTCAAGAAAATCCCTTTTCCAAATCCTGGCCCCCCCAAACTTTTCTTTCAAAAGAGTCTTAGATAAAATAAATCCTTAAAAATTTTCGAGGTTTCACTCAAAAAATTCTTCCTTCCAAAATTTCTATCAAGTTCCAAAGTTTTCTATCCTAAATCCTTGTCAATCTCAAAAATTTTCAAATCCGAAAGAGTTCTTAAATTCTTACCTCCAAAATGTCTCCTAAAATGCTATTTTCCAAAATCTTTCTAAGTTCTCTGTTCAACAAGATTTCAAAACTCAAGTCTTAGGTCAAAATGAATTCCCTCCAAATTCTAGGCAACTCTGGCCTTTTTCCGCCAAAACTAGTTTTTGAAGGCCTTTTTGGCCCGTTATGCATTTTCGACCCCTGCTGTCGAAAGATTTCCAATGTCCGTCCTTGCGACTGCCTCGCGGTCAACATGGGACTCTTACTCTTATCATTTTTTGTTTTTCACAAGCAAAGACAGAAAAAGAGGGGCAGCTGTAAGCACCCCATTTTTGACCGCTCGGCAGTCCACACTCCGTCCAGACTTGTTTTCAAGTCATTTTGGGCATATTCCTATCGAATCCAATTCTCTAGTTCCAAATTCCATCTTTCCATTACTTCGTGGGCCTGTCAGGCCCAAATATAGGCAAAATTACTAAAATGCCCTTAGGGGCATTGTTTCTTTCCAATTCCCTTTCCAATCCCTCTCTTGAGACAGTTTATTCCTCGAGACAGTCTGAGTAGCAAAACTACTCAAAAAACCGTTAGAGTGGCGAAAACACTTACAAAACTGTTAGAGTGGCGGAAACACTCACAAAACCGTTAGAGTGGCGGAAACACTCACAAAACCGTTAGAGTAGCGGAAATACTCACACCGTTAGAGTGGCGAAAACACTCAAAACCCAGGCACGTCTCTTCGGAGACGGTAAGACCCCTTTCCAATCCCTCTCTCGAGACAGTTTATTCCTCGAGACGGTCCGAGTAGCAAAACTACTCACAGAACCGTTAGAGTAGCGGAAATACTCACAGAACCGTTAGAGTAGCGGAAATACTCACAAATCATCAACCCCGTCTGAGTAGCGGAAATACTCACACCGTTAGAGTGGCGGAAGCACTCAAAACCTAGGTCAACACCAATGGCTGTTAGCCCACTTCGGTGGAAAAGGACCAAACTACCCTTAGGACCTTTTTCGAGACTTTCCGGTCAAGATGACCATTTTGCCCCTAGGCATCCGAACGCCTTGGGAACCACACCGGTTCTGGTTATCAAACCGGTAATGTCCTGAGAATACTTTTTATAGTGTTCTCAACCTTCCTTTACCTTTCCGAATCATTCCGAGTTAGTTCCGGCCAACCCGGTACAAAATGACCGTTTTGCCTCTGGTGGGCCAGTCTCCTTCTTCGACCACACCGGCTCTGGGTATCAAATCGGTAATGTCCTCAGAATACTTTTTATAGTGTTCTCAACCTTCCTTTACCTTTTTGAATCATTCCGAGTCAGTTCCGGCCAACCCGGTGCAAAATGATCGTTCTGCCCCTGGTGGGCCGGTCTCCTTTTCCGACCACGCCGGGTCTGGAAATCAAACCGGCAACCTCTGGGAACATTTTGAATAATGTTTCCAGATCCCAAGTCTTCTTCCGGGACAGTCCGAGTCTATCCCGGCAGTTTTTCGGTCTGATTGACTATTTTGCCCCTAAAGGCCCGGTCAACCTTTCCGACCCACCCTATCTTCATTTTTCAAGTCAAATACCTCTAGGACACTATTTTAAGTGTTCTTGCTCCTTTCCGGCCTTCCGGGTCATTCCTGGCTCTTCCAAATTATTCTCGGACTTTCCGGAGTCACTCTTAGTGAAGCCAGGCTAAAAATTACATGGTAGTCACTAGTACAGGCGCCCAAATCTAGTCAAAGATATGTTGTTTGCCGACCTTAATAGTTTCCTAATTGGCTGGCGCCACTACTAATGGCGCCAAGCCAATATTTGGCCTGGCGCCACTCCTAGTGGCGCCAGAAGGAATTTTGCCATAGCGCCACTGCAACAGGCGCCAGGTTTGTTCAACTTCTATAAATACAGAGCCTCATTCAACGTAAAAGGGGTCTGCAAACTTAACCTAAAAATCCCATATTTCGATACACAGAGCTCGAGCACCTCCAAAACCCTAGCCTCCCTAGGTTTTCCTAAACCCTAGCCACTATACACAAACCCTAGCCTCCTTTACACTCATACACTCCCCCATACACTCATACACTAGCCTTCAACTCTAGGCTCCCTATTTAATTTTCTGCACTTCCCCCCTCTCTCTTCTCTCTCCAACCCACTTGGGTTTTCTCTATTTTAATCCCCCATCTCTTTTCCCCTCTTTCTTTGTATGCTTGAAACAAGGGGATTCCCGGTCCATGTGTAGGATTGGACTATTGGAGAGTCACCGTGTCGGGGGCTTTCTTCTAGTCTAACCAAAGACCACGTGGGTCCGGCCCCCTTGATTATGTGGTGAAGCCTTAACCTTGTATGTTCACGATCCCAAATTGCATTGTGCATATCATAGTCTTGCATCTTCCAAAATTCGTTTTCAAAAAGTTGTTTTTCAAAACGTTTTCAAACTTGTTTTCAAAATTGCATCAAAATCTCTTTTTCAAAAACATGTTTTCAAAACCACAATTCTAGGGTGATTCTAGCCTTTCCATGGCTAGGGTTGCTTTAGGAAAGTGTTACATTTAAAGTGACCAATACGGTCCATATTTTCAAATCTTGTTGTTTTCAAAACCGCTTTCTTAAAGTGGTTCTAGTCCTCTTATGGTTAGAATTGCTTTAAGAAAGTGAGATGTTTTCATACTTTCTAAAAAACTCCCTTTAAAATCTCTTCCTAAAAATCTCTTTTTCAACATACTTTCCTAAAACTCCCCTTTTCAAAATTGATTTCAAAAACTCCCTTCCAAAATCTATTTTTCAAAACTCCCTTTTTTAACTCCTTTCCAAAATCCTCTCCCCAAAATCCACTTTCTAAAAACTTTTCCCAAAGATCTTTTCAAAAAATCTCTTCAACAATCTTTAACCAAAAACCTTACTAGAAAAACTCTCTCCGAAAAAAAAATCTTTCCAAAAAACTCTCTTTTCAAAATCTTCCTTCTAGAAATTTCCCTCTAGGATTTTCCTTTCAAAAACTCCCTCTTCAAACACACTTTCCAAAAACTCCTTCCTAGGATTCCCTTCTAGAAAATCTACGTTTCCAAAAACACACCTTCCAAAAACTCCTTTTTTCTAAAATCTTTCCAAAAACTCTATTTTCAAATCTACTTTCTCAAAACTCTTTCCTTAGAGCCCCAAATCAAACCCTAGAACCCACAATTAGGAAACCCTAGTTTTCTTTCCAAAAACATGATTTTCAAACTTTGCCCTAAACCTAGGTTTCCAAAATCTTTTGTTTTCTACATCAAAACTATCCTTGTTTTCAAAACCTATTTTCTATGTCGAAACTAGAATTTTCCAAATCTAGGGTTTCTAGAATCTCCTTTTCCAAATCCTTGCCAAATCCTATCTTCCCTTTAGGAAACCGAATCAAATCTCCCCGTTTAGGAAACTAGATTCCGTCCTCCGTTTTTGGAAACAAAATCGAATCTTTTCTTTTAGAAACAAAATCCAATCCCTTCCAAATCCAAATCTTTCCTAATCCAAATCCTTCCTAATCTTTCACTTTCCTAAGTCTTACGTTTCCAAAACTTGAACATAAAAATCTTTTCTAAATTTTAAAAATCAACTTTCAAATCTTTTCTAATTCAACTCTTTCCTAAATCTACCCTATTTTCAAATCTTAACTTTTCAACCCTAAGTTTTCAAACTTTTCCTAACCTCAAACCTTTTCTAATCTCAAGATTTCCTAAAACCCTAAAACTTTCTAAATCTTAAACTTTCTAAATTTCAAATCTTTCCAAATTCAAAACTTTCTAAATTTGAAACTTTCTTAAGTTAAATCTTTCTAAACCTAAAAACTTTCTAAATTCTAAACTTTCTTAAACTTCAAATCTTTCCAAATCTAAGACTTTTCTAAACTCAAAACTTTCTTAATTTAAGACTTTCTTAAGTTGAAACTTTCTTAATTCAAACATTTCCTAAATCGAAAACTTTCCTTTTTCAAAACCTTTCTAAATTCAAACTTTCCTACTTTCGAAACTTCCTTATTTCAGAACTTTCTAAATTCAAAACTTTTCAATTTTCAAA
>CM065381.1:48222335-48502335 GCA_033060915.1 Euryodendron excelsum | reverse complement strand
TGAAATTTGATTTTTGAAGAATAATTTTGATAGAAAGAAGGTTTTGACTGGACATTTGACCTGAAATAAGGGTTATGACCTCACCTATTTAGGTTGCCTAGCTATCTTATTTGCCGAGAATTAGGTCGTTCATAGTTCGTGCAAGAACACGAGTTGAAAATTGGACTCAAAGGAGCCTTCAAAGGTTTTGAAACTTGAACTGAAGAGAGTTTTGACTTAGAAAATGAACTCGAGAGAGTTTTGAGATGTTTTTGAAATAGGATTCAAGAGAGTTTTGAAATGTGTTTCGAAATCAAATTAAGGGAGTTTTTTAAGTGTTTTGACATCAACTCAAGACAGTTTTGAAAGGTGTTTCAAAAGTAACTCAAGATTTTTGAAAATATTTTGAAGTATTGATTTGAAGATTTTTGGAAACGAAATTGAGATTGGAATAAGGTAAAAGCTCTTGTAAATTTGTCCTTGAAAAGTATTGGAAATCATTTTCTATGCCTTATAAAAGGCCTATTTGAATGTTTCATTACCATTGAGAGATTGTTATTAAACAACTAAACTCCTTTAAGGTTATGATTTTTTAAAAATGCTTTTTAGAAAAAGGGCTAGAAACTTCCCTTAGGGTTTTGTAAACTTTAGGGTTATGGAACCCTTCTTGATAACTCACTTTCTTTGAAAACCTTAATAATAGAAGAACTAAGCTTGTCTTAAGAATGTGATTTTTTAAAATCCTTTTTGAAAGAGGTTTTGAAAACATATATGGTATAGAACCCTATTATGAACCATAAAGGTTTCAATCACTATATCACTTTCCTTTGAAGACCTTAACCATGAGAGGGTTAGAACCATCCTTAGGGCAGTGAGTTTTTAGAAAGCATTTTAGACAGTAGTTTTGAAAAATGCCAAGTACCTAGCCATTTTTTATTAAAACAAGTTCAAGATTACTTTTGAAATCAATTTGAGAATTTTACAGAAGTGTTTGAAAATGTTTTGAATAGTCAAGAGAATGAAGATTTTGGAAAACAAGTGTGAAACAGGTCTTTGAAATTTGAACCTAGAATCAAGACCTATGGTTAGGTTGATCTAAGGTTAACTAACTAATGTTAAGTTGACCTAGGGTTAACTAACTCAAATTAGGTGAACCTATGGTTAAGTAACTTGGGTTAGGTTGATCTAAGGTTAACTAACTAAAGTTAGGTAAAACCAGGGTTTTGAAAAGTGGTTTTGAACTAGGGTTTCGAACCTAGGATTTTGAAAGATGGTTTAGAACTAGGGTTTTGAACTTTGTGGTTTTTAAAGGTGGTTTTGAACCTAGTGGCTTTGGAAGGCGGTTTTGAACCTAATGGTTTTGAAAGGTTTGGAGAGAGGCATTCTATGCACAAGGCTTTGAAAGTGTGTTTTGAAAACTATGATTTCATGTAAAAATTCTATGATTTTATGTGAAAAAAATTTAGAGAATGCTTTGAAAAGTATCATTTCATATGAGAAAGTTATGATTTCATATAAAACTCTTTTGGAAAACCAACTCAAGGGAGTTATAGGTTTTAGAAACCATTTTATTAAAACCACTCAAGTGAGCATGAGATTCATAAGGTTCATTTTTGGAAACCACTCAAGAGTGGGTTGTCTTGGAACTATTGTAATCAGAAACTCAAGGGAGCAAAAATTTGAAAACCACTCTAGGAAGGGTTGTTTTGAAAACCAAAAACTTGAAAACCACTCCAGAGATGGTTGTTTCGAAAACCACTTGAACATTAAAAATAATCAAATGAGCAATTCAGTTTACCCAATTGAGGGTTAAGATAATCCTTATGGTCCTCTATAGTTTTGGTTGTGGGGGGTTATAGGGGTTGTAACTGACCACCCCCATTCCCAATACCATCATTACTTCCTAATTGGGCCATGTCTAAATTGAGGGGAATGAATTGGTGTGATATCGGGAATTACTATGGATCTGACTTAATATAAAGGTGGGGTTGCTCTCAAAAGTATACCAGACGTGTCTCTTTGCCAAACCGGCATGCAGTGCACGATGATGCAATAATCTGACAAAACAAGCAATCATTTAGTAAATATATCAATATTCCAACTGAACTAGCATCCTTCATATAAATATCCAATAATCTTTGCATATAGATAAGCACCAATTTACATGTAAAATCCTATTCTCCTCTAGGCCTATCTCCTTTGAAAAAAAAATTATCTAAAAAAAAATAAGAAACTAAAATTCTAATATGCTCATAAATAGTAGGGATGGAACAAGTTTACCCAATTGAGCAGTTGAGTTTCCTCGCTGTTGTAGTTAAATGGTGAAGTTATCTCCGCATGAATCAATTCCTTCCAAGTTCATTTTCTACCTTTTTATTTTATTTTTTTCCTTGTTTGCTTACTTACCGCAACGTATTTGCTACTCCCCGACAATGGAGCTAAAAATTAATCGCACCAAATTAATGCTGGAAAACACCATAATAGGACAGATGCGATGTAGTATAATACTCGGTGTAGTCCGAGGCCGATCCACGAGAAAAGTGTAGCTTGGTAGGTAGGAATCAGGGGTATATATGAAGATGGTGAACTCACTCAAAAAGATGTTGAAGTTATACGGACATCTCTCCAAAAGAAAAGTAAAAATTGATTATTTGAGATTTGAGTTGAAGATTAATCTAGGCAATTAAAGTAAAACTATACTAATGAATTTGATTGGATAAAGAGAAAGCTTGGTAGTAGTTGATCCAATTAATTAGCGTTGAGAGTTTTCTTCAAGGAACCTTTATCTTGATTCAATATCAATGACCGTGCTATTGAATCAAAGGATTTCGACTATAAAAATAGTTTACGAGTTTATTCACTTCTTTTACAATATAAAAAATAAGTTCTAGCATTCATATTAGGGATTCTATTCATACTCATCCCCAGTCAATTCTTGTCTATAAGTAGGTTTAGAATTTGTTCATAAACACCTTATTGCAAAAGAATCTAATAAGAAGAAATAAATCTTGGTTTTAGAAGAGATTAAATCATGAAAGTTCATCGATTCCTTGAAGAATTCTCCCATGGCCAATCAACCTTCACAACTCATGACAAGGTAAAATTTAGCTACTCATAACCATAATAGAAATAAATAAAATTGGATTTAATGCTTGAGAATAATTGAAAAACAAAGAATCTTGATTAATAATGAGTGCTTGATTACAAAATTAGGGTTCTTAGAAGTAAAAAGCTCTCAAAACTACTATAATTCATAACTCCAGGCTTTAATAACTATATGTTACAATTTAGGACTCTTAGGGATTAAAAAGACATCAATCCTAGGTAAACTAGGATTCACTTGCACGGCCTATCATCCAGACTGTCCAAAAGGGCGTCCGAACGGTCAGTGAGAAATAGGTGTTCGGACGATGTTGACCATCTATCTTGACGGGTAGTGCAGGTTGGGCATCCATGCAAATGTTGAACCCTCGTCCGAATGGGCAGTGACTTCTCAAGGCCTTTTCCCCTCTCTCCACACCAACTTCGTTCTAATCTTCTCTTAGTCCATCTAAGTCCAAAAATCTACAAAAACAAATAAAATAGCATTACTGCTAACATAGCATTAAATTAAATAACTAAGTAACAAGCTACTCTAAGGCTAACAAAACACAATTTAAGGTCATGTGATTACACTTTTACAGTGTAATAACACCCCCCAACCTGCCTTTTACTAGTCCCTAGCGAATTGTTACAAACCAAAAAAAAGATAATCTCTACTTTCGTGTTATGAATACATTTAGCATATGCATCAAGCCTTTAAACCCCTAGGTTACCTTTAATGGACAAGTGTTGTCATGCAAGGGTTTACAGTAATGTTACCCACAAACATTCTTATTATGCTCCATATTCAACGACAATTTAGATAGGATAGTGTAGTGCTATGACCATCATGTATTATCAATAATTTCCTTAATATTAACATTTAAATACAACAATGAACGCAACTATTGGACAACACAATTAAAAATTCAATTTCCACATACAAATCATGATATATAGATTAACTCAACATTATTCAAGCAATCATATTCATTAAGCTTTGATTTCAAATTCTCACATCCACATCACTCTAAAAAGAAATTGATCACACAAGTTTCCCTCAAAAGCTGTGCATATATAGAGTAAGTGCAATGGACAAATTGCACACCTAAATTATAAAAGAGGCATATATAATGATGGAAGTGAATTAGCATAGCTCTATGAAAGAATAGTTAATGCAATAATCATCCAGGATAGTAATGCATGAACTCAACAAATCTTAAAACAAGACATGTGCACTCTTTGGATCCTCTAGGACTTGTTAAGATTATATCTTGGCTAATGGTAAAAGGTTGGCTAAGACTAAGAATAAGTATTGGTATTAAAAATTGACTCATGAACACATGATATAGGTAAGGCAATTGTATTGAGATTCTGTTCACATTCTCCCAAACTTTCTTTATTTTCATTCCAACACAAAATCAAATTCCCCCTATCCTTAATCCATCAATTGTATTTTTTACTTTTTCAATCCCTATTTTTTCTCAATGGTTGTTCAATACCAACCATTCCTACTTTAAACCACACGTAACCACTTAATTTCTTTCCCTTTTCATCTTCAAATAAATAATAGAACACAAGAAAATACACCAATTCCATTATAACCTTTCATTGGACACCTCAACATATAAATCTTACATATTCGTTCATCAAGGGTAGAAGGAGGCAATTGAAAAGAAAAATAGTCAGCAAGGCTCAAAAGTGGTTCCAAAAGGATAATCTGTACAAAACAACTCTATGGCTCAAAGTAAGAAAAATGGCCTAGATTCATCGCCAAATTGTGCACACGCTCGTGTTCAGGGGAGTTTAAAGTATCAACACCCCTTATGATTTTAGCAACTGAATCAACGTAAAAAATAAGAGAGATATTGAGCGAAAGGAATCTGAAAAATATGCTTTGAGTAATTTTTAAAAACTCTAAAAAAAAAGATAAGTCTCTAAACTCGCAAGGTAAAATCTCCACTCTTATTCAAATATAATTACAAGAATCAATAAAGTCAAAGACTAGAAACCATGTAGAGACTAGTTATATCCAATTTAATCATAATGCCCTTACTGTGTTTAGGAGTTGTATAAAAATTTGATAACCAAGAAATAAAGATAATTAAAATTCTGTCATGCATACACTGTCTTTGTCAATCATTAAAATCTCAATTTTAACACATTCTTCCACTATAATCAATATTCAACCAAATAAGAATGTGCCAAACAGACCATATATGGTCCAACTAGAATTGAACCTTCATTCTTGGACATGTCAAGCTACCAATGATAGTTAATCTAGAAATCCATAACATACCTGAAACAGATAAAAGAAAGTCTTGGAGCATACTAGCTCCATCATAGATATAATAAAAAGCTTTAGACTGATGCATCGTAGCACACAATCTAAGCTCACCATCATAAAAAAATAAAATAAAAACTGATGTTTAGATCAATACAAATAATAACCATGAAGCAAATGATCTAAACTCAAGACCCAGCAACAAAATAAATAAAACAGAGTTTTAGACTAATACATGATAAAGTATGAATGCAAATGATCTAAACCCTAAAAATCTAGAATAATCTAAATATCACCAGTCAAATCCCAAACAGTGCGGGATATCTCTCTCTGAAGCTACTTAATGGCATGGCCTCAGGCTTATGTTCTTTGTCGACCCGGTCAAACCTCTCTCTGACCTCTGTCTAGAAAGCTGCAAAGGCAGTCATACACTACAACTGCAATGTCTCAATCACTCAATCCATAGAGCTCTGATCAGAATAAACTCGTCCCAAAGTCGATGCATCCATATCCTCCTCCATTGTAGCCCCACTACCCCCAGCACCCTCATCAGAAGTACCCTCTCCTCTCTAGCACTTATAACTCTTATACTGCCCCTCGGACTTATGCAAGGTGGTGAGGTTAATGGCACTAATAAAGTTCTTCCTAGTTAAGTAGTTGGACACCATGTTGAAGGATAAGCTTGGTAAGCATGCAGACACAAGGAATATTATCCTTAGTGGTCAAATGGGTAAAGTCAGCATACAACTATAAAAACATGTACCTCAAGAGGTCTATGGCCTTGTGGGTCCCTATAGCCCACAACAACTGCACCCTCTGCAAACTTAACTTAGCAACCCTGGCCTGAGGTAACAACCCATGGCAAGAAAATAAGAATAGGGGCAAATATCTCAACTTAAGCCTATTTTTCACATTGATTCTTACCCTTTATCCAATGCTTGTTGTCAAAAAGGATCTCGCTAGACACTTGGGCTAAGGTAAGGGTTTTTAAACCAAAGTGACCAAATTGGGCATTAGGCACTTGCCTAAGCCCATAGTAAGTATAGAAAGTGGCTGGGGTGACAATTATACTCTTACCCTCACCCAAGTTCCCAACCACTCTTCCCCCTTAGCATCCTCGGCTATGGTGATATTAGCCATTAATTCCCCACAAAGAGTCAAAATGCACCCTCCACAGTAGGCTGCCAATGTATTCCAGCCCCTAGTCTCAAACTCTGTTTCCCAGCCAAAACCTTTCTTAAAATTCCATAATTCTATATCTTGCTTAACAATCGCAGACTTCCCAGCCTGGTATTTCATAAAATCCTAGTGGGCTTGACTTCTAACAAAGATATCAGGGTCAAAGTCTAACTTAGAATCGGATTCCACTACAAGTTGCTCAACCATTTCTTTCCTCCCCGCCTTCTTACTCCCCTTCAGTGCTATCACAACAACTAACAAAGAAAATCTACAACAATACAACCACATATTTCCTCCTCCATCAATCAATAAAACAATCCAAAACTTCTAATAAAGGAAGAAGGAAAGAAATCAAATTGAAAAATAAGATGAGAAATGGCAATTACCTAGAGTAGAAGTTAGAGCAGCAAGTTGAAAGGTCGCACAAGTTCATTTTGGTAGGACTTCATCACTCATTTGGATGCCCTCCCTTTCTCTCTCAAATTTAAAAGCTAATTTAAGTGCAAATGATACAAAACAAGGGGGGAAACCACTCTTTTATAGCTAATGTACCATTGTCCGAACAGCTTGGGAAAATTGTCAAGACGGAGACCAAAACGATGCTATCCTACTTAGAATGGGGAATTCGAATGCTGAATTCCTCCATCTAGACGGGAAACTTTTGTCCAGATAGGCATTTACATCCGTCCAAACGGCCAGTGAGCTCGTCGATGAAAGTTAAAAAGTTTTCTAAATGCCAACTTCCATCCGGACGGTCCATGAAGAGCGTCTGGACGGCTAGTGGCCATTCAAGAAGGCTCAAAAAAAATTTCCAAAGCAAAGAAATCATCCGAATGGTCCATATAGGGCATCCAGAAAAGCAGCGATCATGGAAGAACTTTCACAAAAATTTTCTATGTATGTGGGTCCGTCTGGATGGTCCTAATAGGGGAAAGTTGAAACTCACTCGAAAGTTACATCCGGACAGTCCGAAATGGGCATCGGCTAGTGAACTCATAAAAACTCTCTCAAAAATTTCTTAAGGGAGGAAAATCATTAGGACAGTCCCAAAAGGGTGTCCGAACAGCTAGTGAGCTTGTTCCACGACTGGTTGAAAAGTCCCAAATAAAGAAAACCATCTGGAATGTCCACTAAGGGCATCCAGACGGCCAGTAGTCGTTTCGCTCAAATGTTCGAAAAAAAAACAAAGTCCTAAAAAAAATTCAAAAAATTATATTCTAAGCTGCTAGGCATTGCAAGCATGAAATTAATACCTCCCCCCCCCCCCCCCCCCCCAACTTAAAGTAGACATTATCCTCAATGGATGAAAGTAGACGACAAACGATGCAATGCAAAAGCCTTGAACACATCTAAAATCCTAAAAATTATCCAAAATAATAAAAAGAAAACTAATATACAAGGAGAATAACTGTAATTAGTCAAAATGGGAGGATCCTTAAGACCAAAGTCTCCACTTCGGCTACAAAGTTCCCAATATTAGGTTTAAGTTGATGACCATTGACAGTGAACTGATTGCCATTTTGGGGATTCTCGATATCAATAGACTTCACAATATAAGGTCCAAACCATTTACTATGCAACTTACCCCAGAAAGAGATGTAACCTGGAGTGGGAAAGAATAGACTTTTGACTAACATCAAAAGGTTTACGTGTAATGTGTTGGTCGTGAAGTGCTTTAATCTTTTCCTTAAAAATACATGCATTCTCATATGTGTCGTTCTGTAGTTCCTCCAACTCAAACAATTGGAGTTTCCTGTGGTGACCATTTTCATAGGGGTTCTCATTTACTTGACGAATGACCCAATAAGCCATGTGTTAATCTCGATTAGGAGATGGAAAGCTTTGCCATAGACAAGTCTGTAGGGAGACATACCAAGGTTGGTTCTGTAGGCAGTTCTATAAGCCCATAGTGCATCCACTAGACGTAGAGACCAATCCTTGCGGTTGGGATTCACTGTTTACTTTAGAATGTACTTAACTTCCCTATTGGCCAACTCCACTTGGCCACTTGTAAGTGGGTGATATGGTGTACCCACTTTGCGTAAAACCCTGTATCTACGCATCAAGACCCCTATAGGTTTATTGCAAAAGTGTGAAGCTCCATCACTGACGATGACTCAAGGCATACCAAAGTATGAAAAAATATTTTCCTATAAGAATTTGATCACCACTTGGTGATCATTGGTACGAGAGGCCACTCCCTCGACCCACTTCGACACATAATCAATAACTATAAGAATGTAAAGATGGCCAAAATAACTAGGGAATGGTGCCATAAAAGTTGTTGCTCCCTGGTTTTCGGCTTCAAGACCCTCTTGGCTCGGGAAATGCTTGCTACTCAGTTGTAGGCACCACATTTGTGCCCGCTCGGCAATCTTCGACCCGACCTAACTCACATTCAAGCATCATAACACATTCAAACTCAAAATGGCCTTTCAAACTCCAGTCTAGTCAATTGATCACTTCTCGAGACCCAATCGAAGCCAAATGACCAAAATGCCCATGAGGCATCATCCAGTCTAACTCAACTTGGCGCATTTACCATAAGACGATAAGTCCATTCAACTTCAATCTAGTCCAATCAAACTCAAATGGTACGTCTTTCAAGAAAGTTAATCCCTCAAAGATAGTGAGGCCATCCAATCTAAAACGCTCAATGAGAAAGTAGCTAAGTCCTCAAAGCGGTAAGTCCACCCCTTCCAAATAGTCCGACATGCTTAGAATGCCCTTCAAATCAACTTCGAACCAATTCTAGTATCTCTTGGTCAAAATGACCATTTTACCCCTAGGAGCCCGGTTGTCCTCGTATACCACACTAACTCTAGGTATCAAACCAGTAAAACCCCGGGGCACTCCCATGAGTATCTCCAATCTCCAAGTGTTGTCCCGGTCAATTCTAGTGTTTCTCAATTCAAATGACCATTTTGCCTCTTGCGGGCCGATTATACTTTACAACCATACCAACTCTGAGTATCAAACCGAAAACTCCTGGACGCTCCCGAGTGCCTCTATCTCTTTTTTAGGTGGGCCCCGCAACTCGATAGCAATCCAAATTGAATCAAAGAGTTAGGCCAAGAAATGGTTATGAGCCACTAGGAATGACGCTCAAATCTTTACCTTGCAACCTATGGTCAAATCATATAAAATCTCGACAAAATCAGGGGCTGGCGCCGCACCTAATGGCACGTAGCCAAAAAATTGCCTGGCGCCGCTCCTAGTGATGCCTAGCCAATTTTTTGGCTTGCTCCTCCAAAAATTGGCTTATAAATACAAACCACCTCCTAGCATAATTTAGGTCCAAAAAATTGCAACATAGTTATGCTAAACTCTCTACAGCCCTTGAAATCCTCCAAAAACCCTAATTCTCTCAAGGCTCTCTCAAGCCCTAGCCCCTTCTAACCCTAAACACTAAAACCCTAGCCTCCTCACTCCATTGAAGAACAAGTCCACCCCTTGAAAGCTCTTGAAAACCATTACAAGGTTCAAGCAAGTCCTCCATTGAAGCATTCAAGCTAACAAGAAGACAAGGTAGGGTTCTTTTTACTTTTTTGCCATCCCACTCTCTCTCTTCTCCCTCCTAGTCTACTAGGACTATTTTTCTATTTTAATCCCCATCTTCAAACCCCCTTTTCTTGCATGTTTGAAATAAGAGGACCTCGAGTCCATGCTTAGGGAAAGCTTTGGGGAGATCACCATGTCGGAGATCTTTCTTTAGCCTAACCAATCATTGTATGGTCTTACGACCCCTTACATTGTGGTGAAACCTTCAACCTTGTATGTTCACGACCCGTATGCATTATATTTGCCAAGTTCATACATTGTTCTTAGTTTCAAACTCACAACCCTAGAATGATTCTAACCTCCTCATGGTTAGGGTTTCCCTAGGAAAGTGACATATTCAAAGTGACCACCAATATCCATATTAGGGTTTCAAGTCCTAATTTGTTTTCAAAATCACAACCCTATAGTGATTCTAGCCATTTCATGATTAGGATCGCTTTATGAAAGTGGCATATTCAAAGAAGCCTCATAAGGCCACATTAGGGTTTTCAGCCCTAAAACACCTCTTTCAAAACTTTATTTTTTTATTATTTTTATTTCTTTTAAAACCTCCTTAAAATTCCATATTCAAATGCTTTTTTTCAAAATTGCTCCAAGAGTTGTTTTCTTGAAGCCCTTAGAATCCATGTCATAGAAAGTCCCATATTGTCCCATAAACTTCATTATTGCATCATTGTATGGTTTTCCAAGTCTTTGTTGCATCATGTTTACAAAAAGTGCACAACTCTCTTGAGTTGTTTTCAAAAAGTGTCACAAAAAATCATAAGATTTTCAATTCAAATCTTTCCATTTTGGAAACCAAGTCAAATCTTTCCATTTTGAAAACCAAATCAAATTTTCCCCTTTGAGAAACTAAATCAAATCTTCTATTTTTAGAAACAAATTCCAATCCTCTATTTTTTGAAATAAAATCAAAACTTTCCTAAAATGAAACTTTCATTTATCAAAAATTTCCTAAAATGAAACTTTCCTTTTTCAAAACTTTCTAAAAGTAAAACTTTCCTTTTCAACTAGAAATCACACCTTTCCGGATTGCATCAAATCCAATCTTTCCTACTTCAAGGCATCCTTCCTAAACCCTAGTTTACTTGCATCCAAGTCACTTCCTACCCTAGGTTGTCTAACCTTAAGTCAATCTGACCTTAAGTTACCTTAACCCTAGTTTGTCCAACCAAGATTAGGTGACTTTAAGATTGTAACTATGGGACCCTTTTCTAAAACTCCAACTCAAAAGTGTTTAAAAAATCTCTTTCAAAACTTGTCTCCACCAAAAATAGCTAGACACTTACCATTTTTCAAAAGTTATTTCCAAAATGATTTTAAAAACTCATAACCCTAAGGTGATCCTAACCCTTTCTTGATTAGGGTTTCTTAGGGAAAGTGATACATCAAATGAAACCTACATGGCTCGTTTTAGGTTCATAAACTCTAAACATTTTTCAAAAATATTTTTAGACATCACATTTTGGAAGCAATCCTAAGCCCTCCCACGGTTAGGGTTGTTCAAGGTAAAGTGGAATATCCAAACAAGGGTTCTATAACCCTAAAGTCCAAAACCCTAAGGAAAGTGTCTAGCCCCTTTCCTAAAAATGCTTTTAAAAAATCATAGTTTCAATGGAGCTTAGTTCTTAATTAACTAATTGTTAGCACCCTATTTTGGCCACTTGGCGATCTCTGGCCCAACCGAAAACACCTCCAAACCAACACAAGCATACTCAAGCCCAAACAAGCTTTCCAGATCCAATCCAATTTTTCAACCGCTTTAAGGGCCCACTTGGCCCAATAGAAGCAAGATGACCAAAATGCCCTTCATATATTAGTCAATCCAATCTAGACCGACACGTCTTCCATAAAGACAATAAGTCCATTCAAATTTAAAGTCAAATCCAGTTGTCCCATCGTTCGAGAAAGTTAATCCCACATTGACAGTAAGACCATCCAATCTAACATAGCACGATCACCGAGAAGGTTTATCCCTCTGATCGGTAAAGCCCCTTTCACATTTATCTCCGAAAAGTACCTAAGTTATCGAGGTGAAAAAGTGGTTCACCTCTGGCACCTGCTAGTATGCCAATGTAGAATGTCAACTAATCTAACACGTCTTTGAGAAAGCACAAACCCCTCAAGAATGGAAGACCGTCCCAGCCTGGCATGACCTTTCAAAAAGTTTATCCCACAAGGCGGTAAGACCCTTTCAAGCCTGTCCATCGAGAAAGTACCAATTCCTCAAACAGAAGTCCAAACCAAATCTAAACCGGTAAACACCAACGCTCGCTAGCTTGTCCCGATGAAAAATTACCATTTTGCCCCCAACAGGCCTAACACGTTATTCGAGAAAGTACCAAGTCCTCAAAACTATAAGACCACCCTCCAGAGCCATCCCTAGACAGTCTGGTATGTCCAGTGCCATCCAGTCAGCCCTGGTCCTTTCCCAGAGGTTCCTCGGTCAAAATGATCATTTTGCCCTTAGGCATCTAAATGCCCTAGAGAACCACACCAGCTCTAGGTATTAAACCAGCAACACCCTAGTCAACTCTGGTTAACCCCAGTCAACTCTAGTCAACCCAGTCAACTCTGGTCAACCCGATCAATCCCGATCAATCTTAGTCAACCCTAAAATTCCTAAGATGAGATAATTGCCATCAGGTCACTCTCTTCAACCATACTGGCTTTGGGAATCAAACTGGCAACATTCGGGACACTTTCCAAAGTATTCCCTTCCTTTTCTAGCAGGGCCCTATTGCTCGGCACCTTCCCTTTTCGAACCAGAACCTCCTTACTCCACTTCGGGTGAAGCATCACCATTCTTTAGCCATGCACCACTAATAGTGGTGTATAACCCCCCATAACAGGTTATGAATCGACCAGCCCCGTACCCAGCCTTTTTTCAAGCCAACATTAAATGCCCCTGTGCTACTCTTAGTGGCGTACGGCTAAGGCTAAAACATGCGCCACTAAGAGTGGCACATAAGCCTCTTATTTTTGCACTTTAAATACAGACCACCCCCTTCACTATTTTGGGTCAAAAAAATTATCCAGAAAATCTCCCCCTCTATTCTAGACAGCACTCGGAGCCCTCTCTCTGTCTCTCGAAGTCTTATTGGCTAAGCTCAAGTTCGAACTTCTGAAGCCCTAGTTTCAAAGCTCTATCGAAGGTTCACCCCACTGCCTGGAAGCTCTCGAAGTCTTCCCAAGCAAGGCCCGAGCCTCAATCAAAGAAAGAATAAAATAAGACAAGGTAATCCTCTATTTATCTTTCCGTATTTCTCCACTCTCTCTTCTCCCTCCGAACCCATGAGGGTTTTTCTCTTTTTTAATCCCCTATCTTTAAACCTCCCTTTCTTGCATGCTTGGAACAAGAAGGCATCAAGTCTATGTCGAGAGTGAACAAGAGGAGATTATCGATCGGGACTCTCTTCTTGGCTCTCACTCACTTCACGGCTTGCCCTTAGGGCCCTCTCGTAATGTGGTGGTACCTAACCTTGTATGTTTCATGTTGTTATTATCGTTATCATATATTTGCGTTCATGTCATTTCTTTACTCCTTAAAACAATTTTCAAAGTAGCTTTCTCAAAACCACAATTCTAGGTGGATCCTTACCCTTTTATGGTTAGGGTTCTCCTAGAAAAGTGTGACATTTTTAAATGGCTCCTGTTTGCCTACATTTTTAAATGGATCATAGTCTTTTCATGATTAGGGTAGTTTCGAGAATTGTGTGAATTCAAAACGACCCGAAAAGGTCTACATTTTTTGCCTCGCGCCTTTGTTGTTTTTCAAGCCACAAGCCTAAAGCAATTCTAGCCTTTCAATTGCTAGAATGGCTTTAGGCAAAGTACGATATTCAGTTGGATGTCTAAAATCCAAGTTAAGGTTTCGAACCGTAACACGTGTTTTCCAAAGACTCGGTTTTCGAACCCTTTACAAAACTCGCATTTGTTAAATATTAGAAGTCCAATTCTAGGAAAATCCTGTTTTTGCCAACTTGGAAACCTTCTATTTTTAAGCCAAAATCCTACCTTTTTCGAACCCTCAAAATCCTTAATTTTCAAATCAATCAAAACTTCCCTTTTCCAAGCTTTCCTTTTTTAAATCGATCAAATCAAAACCTTCTATTCCAAATCCTTCAAATCACTCATTTTTCAAACCTTCCAAATTTGAAAACCTAAATCAACTCCTTCCATTTTGAAAAAAATCCAAACATGCCTTTTTCAAATCAAAACAATATTTTCAAATCAAATCTCAATCTTCTAGAAAAGGAAACATTTCCCAATCTTCCTGAAAGGAAACATTTTCAAATCTTCCTAAAGAGAAAACTTTTCCAAATCCAATCTTCCTGAAAAGGAAACATTTTTAAAATCCAATCTTTTCAAATCAAATCAAATCTCAATCTTCCTATAAAGAAAACATTTCCAAATCAAATCTTCCTGAAAAGGAAATATTTTCAAATCAAATCTTCCTGAAAAGGAAACACTTTTCAAAGTACAATCTTTCTGAAAAGTAAGCAGTTTCAAACTCAATCTTTCCTGAAAAGGAAACTTTCTAAAAGTGGTTACTTTCTAGAAACAGAAACCCATTTCAAAATTCCAACTCTATCGGACTCTTGTCTAAACTATGATTGACATGATCCTCTTTAAGGAGGTACGTAGGCATTCCTTCACGGGGTGCGATCACAACCCTTTTCAAATTCCCAATTCCATAACCATTTTTCAAACTTAATTCCCTCTTTCAAACTCTTTTTCAAACTTTTTTTTCAAAAGTTTTTTTGAGTGGATAGCGTTAAACATAGGTAACTGGTGAGTCATAGTTAGGTGAGTAAAAGGTGAATGGACATATAGGTACCGCAAGGGCGGGGTAGGGTGATAGTCTTAGGACATCTTCCCTGCAAATAACCAACCCCAGGAGTTAAGAATTTATATTCCAAGACCAAAACTGGAGTCAATTTTCGAAAGGGCTTTCCAACGTTTTTAGGGTTGTCAAACAACCCTACCTTCTAAAACCCTCTTATGAGAACATTTTTCAAAAACCTTTTCCAAAACCTAAGTTTAACTCTCGGGTTTTACTTAGTGTAGATGACCTTGCACATCTTTAAATATGTTAGTTGGCGACTCCAAAGACCTTTTCAAAAAGCCCTAATCAATTCCATTTAAAAAATTCGAACCCCATCGCATCATCCTTCTAGGAGGATAAGTTCTAAGGAGAACAGCACCGTACCAAATTTCCCCCCTGGTTCAAGAGAGCCCAGTGTTCAAAAACGGGGCGCAACAGCTTGGCGACTCCGCTAGGGACAATTAGAGGGCAAGGCCTATGTCATGTCCAGTCACCCTTTACTCACCTTAAGTTTGCCGGTTACCTTATTTAGTTATATCCACTTTCTAAACTTTTCAAATTTCCATAATTTTCAAACTGATCTTTGTTTTCCAAAAAGTCAAACATTGCATTCATTACATGCTCTTGCATTGTTCATACATTATTTTTTGCATTTGAGTTCCTCGAAAAGTACTAACTCTGTGCATTTGTTTTGTAGGTAGACCCTTGTTCACATTTTAATTTATGTTCATAAACTGCCATGTATGCTATGTATGACATGATGTATAGGAGTTGTAGGCTCTTTCTTTCAATTTTCAAAATCAAACACACACTTGCATATATATTTTCATGGAATATTGACCCTAGTTACTAACTTCCAGTTGGAAGGTGGAACAATACATTGACTATTGGTGGTAGGCAAATGTGTCACCTAACCAACGGTCTTTAGATAGTTCCTCGCTCGGATCACCAACCAACAATGGCACCACCCCAGGGAGTGGGCCTAGGTTTGAAGATCTGGGAGTTGAGCTTTTTAGCAAGCATTAGTAGGCCTTAACCTCATGTTCATATAGCACCCATGCATAGCCGAACCTCTACTCGATTTAAGGCATGTGTTTTCAAATACCAAAGAGGAAAAAGCGACTGCTTTTCAAATTCCTTACTCCTGTTGTCATTATGCTTACACACATGAATGCTTTGGTATCAATATCTTATCATTTATGCTATTAAATTGCTTATGTATATGTAATCATCCCAAGGCAAGAGTTTTAAAGTAACTCAAGCCACTTGCACTCCATACGTATGATCAACCTCCAATAGAATGGCCCATGAGCCAATCTCAAATCAGAAGTGTACCCCAATTCCTAAAGATTCCAAACTCTAAGGGCCATGGTATGTATCCAAGAATCATTTCATAAGAGGGGCCCCAATCTCTCTCGCTTAAGAAGATAAGGTTGCCACAAGACAAGGGGCAATCTGAAGACAAGGTCATTCAATGACCTCCCAATATCAACAAAGCAAACCAAAGACTCGAAAAGTAGTCTAGGTAGATAGGTGGAAAGTCCCATGGAAAATGTTCCCTTCCCCCGAATCTATGTAATTTCTGTTTTTCATCTCAAAATAAAATCACCCTTTCTACTTTCCCTGTAATGAACGGATGTATGAATGAATTTATGAAACAAGCACAGGTATGGTATACAAGGGCAACCCCCTATCTCCAAAAGTGAGCAAACACAACATGCTTAGTCCCCCTCTCAAAGTAATGGCACCGATAGGGCGTGCATTGCACACAAACTTTCAAATCAAGGCATTAACTACTCATTTGTTTTGTGTCATCTTTCCTCCCTTTCATCTCTCTAGTACCAAGAAAACCAACGACGAAACAAGGACCGAAAAAGAGCTTTACTGAACCGCTTATCTATTGTCATTATGTTATGCACATATTCACTACTATCATACTCATGCATTAATATCCATTTTAAAGACACAAGTTCCAAGAAACTTAAGTCAGTGCATTTTCATCAGCTGTGAAGAGAAAGCAACAATCCAATCTCATATTAATCGAACCTATCAAAGCTCCTAAGGGTTTCCCAACACTAAGGATTCATGGCATGCATAGAACCATATCTCAAGAGAGGCCCAAATCTCTCTCCGTCCATGGAAACGGGATTGCCCAAACAAAGAAGCATCGACCGGCCCATGCCAAAGAGGTATTGTATTGCATACAGGGGCAACACCCCACCTCTAAAATGGACTCAGCATCATGCCTAGATTCCTATGAAGATTGGACCTCCGTACGAAATGCCTTGCATAAGGTCTTCAACTCCACATGCTAATTCCATTTGCTTTTCTTTTTCTTTTTCAGGCCCAAGAGTACAACCAAAGCTATGTAATCTCTCTGTAGTCCCACCCAGTCTATAACTGCTGCAAGGATGAGCCCATTGAAGAGTAGAAGGGTTTGACTGCTCATCAACAAAGTGTTACCTCTCAAGCAACAACCTCCACACCATGTCATGACGATTGCCATCTATGCATCGACATGAAAAACCCTCTAGTCACTTCACAATTAGGAAAATGGTCACCAACTACCTCAGCAGCAGAAGTTACCAACCTGAGAAGGGACTAGGGGCACAGCTACGAAATGATCCTTTGAAAAAAGAAGGAAAAAAATAAAAAAAAAATAAAAAACAAAAAAAGCACTAGTCCATCGCTGATCATCGACTGAAAATCAATGCCTCAATCCTAGACATTGATTATCTTCTACTGGCTCACTCTCCTCAAGGTCTTCCCAATCTAGTAGCATCAGACAAGAAGTTGGCCGACAGAGCCATCCATTAAATTTCCAAGCCCTGAAGGCCTTGGAAAAGCCGACGGAGCAACCCTTGTTTTTAGCTTGTCGAAGTGTCATGTAAATATCAAGTGTATAACAGGCTAATCTGAAATAGAGGACTCTTGATCATGAATTGCTTTCTCTACCATGCTAAAATATTTTTTCTAAAAAAATAAAAATTGCAGGGTATCCCAAAGACTGGCATCTTTTGACCCTAAAGACTCCCCAGAGGTCCTCTACAGATTGTCACAGATAGCGCCAGCAACCTAAAACAACACATGATAGCAGAAATTCAAAATCAATTACAAATAGCTTAGTATCCAACCATCTACAAACAAAAGAGGCCATTAAGTCATCAGAATACAAATGTCAAGAAGATCACAAAGGTTGGCACGAGCAACTACCCTTTCACAAAGTCCTATTTAGAGTCTCAACTGGGCCAACACTGTAAGCACCCCATTTTTGACCGCTCGGCAGTCTTCACTCCGTCCAGACTTGTTTTCAAGTCATTGTGGGTGTATTCCAATCGAAACCAACTTTCTAAGTCCAAATCCCGTCTGTCCATCGCCTCGCGAGCCCACTAGGCCCAAATAGAGGCGAAATATCCAAAATGCCCTTAGGGGCATTGTCCTTTCTTATTCCAATTCTAATCCCTCTCTCGAGACAGTTTATTCCTCAAGACGGTTCCAATCCAGGCACGTCTTTTCGAAGACGACAAGACCCCTTTCCAACCCCTCTCTCGAGACAATTTATTCCTTGAGACGGTTCCAATCTAGGCACGTCTTTTCGAAGACGGTAAGACCCCTTTCCAATCCCTCTCTCGAGACAGTTTATTCCTCGAGACGGTTCCAATCAGGCACATCTTTTCAAAGACGGTAAGTCCCCTTTCCAACCCCTTTCTCGAGACAGTTTATTCCTCGAGACGGTTCCAATCCAGGCACGTCTTTTTGAAGACGGTAAGTCCCCTTTCCAACCCCTCTCTTGAGACAGTTTATTCCTCGGGACGGTTCCAAATCAGGCACGTCTTTTCGAAGGTGGTAAGACCCCTTTTCAATCCCTCTCTCAGGACAGTTCATTCCTCGAGACGATCCGAGTAGCGAAAATACTCGTAAATAACACAACCGTTAGAGTAGCGGAAATACTCACAAATAGGTCGATATAGAGAATTGCCAACAAACCCCTGTGTCATGACGACCGCCGTCAGAGTGGCGAAAACATTCAAAACCCAGGTCAACACCAATGTCTGTTAGCCCACTTCGGTGAAAAATGACCAAACTGCCCTTTGGACCTTTTCCGATACTTTCCGGTCAAGATGACCATTTTGCCCCTAGGCATTTGAATGCCCCGGGAACTACACCGACTCTGGGTATCAAACCGGTAACCTCCTGAGAATACTTCTTATAGTATTCTCAACCTTCCTCTACCTTTCCGGATCATTCCGAGTCAGTTCCGGCAAACCCGGTATAAAATGACCGTTTTGCCCCTGGTGGGCCGGTTTCCTTTTTTTCGACCACACCGGCTCTCGGTATCAAACCAGTAATCCTCTGAGATTACTTCTTATAGTATTCTCAACCTTCCCTTACCTTTCCAGATCATTCCGAGTCAGTTCCGGCAGACCCGGTGCGAAATGGCCTTTTTGCCCCTAGCGGGCCAGTCTCCTTTTCCGACCACACCGGCTCTGGGTATCAAACCGGAACCTTTGGGAACATTCTAAATAATGTTTCCAAATCCCAAGTCTTCTTCTGGGACAATCCGAGTCCGTCCCAACAGTTTCCCGGTCCGATTGACCATTTTGCCCCTAACGGCCCGGTCAATCCTTCCGACACATCCTATCCTCACTTTTTAAGTCAAATACCTCCGGGACACTATTCTAAGTGTTCATGCTCTTTTCCGGCCTTCTGGGTTATCCCCGGTCCTCCAAAATCCTTCCCGGAGTTTCAGGAGTCACTCCTAGTGAAGCTAGGCTAAAGATTGCATGGTAGTCACTAGTATAGGCGCCCAAATCTAATCAAAGATATGTTGTTTGCCGACCTTAAATATTTCCTAAATGGCTGGCGACACTAGTAGTGGCGCCAAGCCAAAAATTGGCCTGGCGCCACTCCTAGTGGAGCCAGTGTAAATTCTAACCTGGCACCACTGCAACAGGCGCTAGTGTTGTCCAACCTCTATAAATATAGAGCCTCCTCCAACGTGAAAAGGATCCGCAAACTCAACCTAAAAATCATATATTTCGATATACAGAGCTCGAGCACCTCCTAAACCCTAGCCTCCTTAGGTTTTCCAAACCCTAGCCACCATACACAAACCCTAGCCTCCTATACACTCCTATACATCCCCATACACTCATACACTAGCCTTCAACCCTCCTTTGAAGACTTGAAGAGTTGCAATCTGAAGTTTGAAGCTTGAAGGCGGCTCTTGAAGATTGAAGACGAAGATCAAGACGAAGACCGAAGAAAGCAAGGCGCGCAAAATAAACAAGATACAAGGTAGGTTCTCCATTTAAATTTTCGCACTTTCCCCCTCTCTCTTCTCACTCCTAACCCACTTGGGTTTTCTCTATTTTAATCCCCCATCTCTTTCCCCCCCTTTCTTTGCATGCTTGAAAGAAGGGGATTCCTGGTCCATGTATAGGATTAGGCTATTGGAGAGTCACCGTGTCGGGGGCTTTCTTCTAGTCTAACCATAGACCACGTGGGTCCGGCCCCCTTGATTATGTGGTGAAGCCTTAACCTTGTATGTTCACGACCTCAAAATTACATTGTGCATATCATGATCTGGCATCTTCCAAAAATTCGTTTTCAAAATTGCATCAAAATCTCCTTTTTCAAAATCACAATCCTAGGGTGATTCTAGCTTTTCCATGGCTAGGATTGCTTTAGGAAAGTGTTACATTCAAAGTGACCAACATGGTCCATATTTTCAATCCTTGTTGTTTTCAAAACCACTTTCTTAAAGTGGTTCTAGCCCTCTTATGGCTAGAATCGCTTTAGGAAAGTGAGAAGTTTTTATACTTTTCAAAAAACTCTCTTTTCAAAAAGTCTTTCTTCCTAAAAATCTCTTTTTCAACATACTTTCCTGAAATTCTCCTTTCCAAAATTGTTTTCAAGAACTCCCTCCAAAATCTATTTTCAAAACCTCCTTTTTCAACTCCTTTCCAAATTCTCTCCCCAAAATCCACTTTCTAAAAACGTTCCCCAAAAATCTTTTCAAAAACTCTCTTCAACAATCTTCTACTAAAAATCTTCCTAGAAAAACTCTCTCCAAAAATCTTTCCAGAAACTCTCTTTCCAAAATCTTCCTTCTAGAAACTCCCCTCTAGGATTTTCCTTCTAAAATCTTTGTTTCCAAAAACACACTTTCCAAAAACTCCTCCCTAGGATTTCTTTCCAGAAAACCTTCGTTTCCAAAAAAATGCACTTTTCAAAAACTCTTTCCTTAGAAGCCCAAGTCAAGCCATAGAACCCACAATTAGAAAACCCTAATTTTCTTCTCAAAAACATGGTTTTCAAACCTTGCCCCAAACCTAGGTTTCCAAAATCTCTTGTTTTCTATACCAAAACAATACACATTTCCAAAACCTCTTTTCTACGTCAAAGTTCTACACTTCCAAACCTAGGGTTTCTAGAAATTTTCTTTTCCAAATCCTTGCCAAATCCTATCTTCCCTTTAGGACACCAAATCCAATCTTCCCGTTTAGGAAACTAGATCCCGTCCTCCATTTTTGGAAACAAAATCAAGCCTTTGCTTTTAGAAACCAAATCCAATCCCTTCCTAATCCAAACCTTTCTTAATTCAACTCCTTCCTAATTTCCTACCGTCTTAAACCATAAGTTTCTTAAACCTAAACTTTAAATCTTTCCTTAAATTTCAAAATCTAACTCTTTCCTAAATCGAATATTTCTTAATCTTCTCATTTCCTAAATCTTAAGTTTCCAAAACTTGAACATAAAAATCTTTCCTAAATTTTAAAACTCAACTTTCAAATCTTTCCTAATTCAACCCTTTTCCAAATCATAACTTTCCAAATTCAAGTTTTCAAATCTTTCCTAAATTCAAACATTTCCTAATTTCAAGATTTTCTAAAACTCAAACTCTAAAACTTTCTAAATCTTAAACTTTTCAAATTTCAAATCTTTTCAAATTCAAAGCTTTCCAAGTTCAAAACTTTCTTAAGTTAAGACTTTCTAAATCTAAAACTTTCTAAATTCTAAACTTTCCTAAAACTTCAGATCTTTCTTAATTCAAAACTTCCTTATTCTCAAAACTTTCCTATTTTCAAAACTTCCTTGTTTTCTAAATTTTCCAATTTTCAGAACTTTCCTATTTCAAAACTTTCCTAAGTTGAAACTTTCTTAGTTCAAAACTTTCGTAAGTTGAAATTTTCCTAATTCAAAACTTTCTTAAGTTGAAACTTTCTTAATTCAAAACTTTCTAAAAATGAGACTTTCCTATTTCGAAACCTTCCTAAGTCGGACCTTTCCTAATTCAAACATTTCCTATATCCAATCTTTCCTAATCTCCTAAACCTTCCAAGTCAAGTCAAATCTTTCCTAAGTCTAGGTTTCCTAAACCTCCATCTTTCCAAAACAAGTCTAAATCTTTCTTCCAAGTTCTATTTTTCCAAAACAATTCCAATTTCCTATCTTCTATTCTAAGTTCAAATCAAATCCTCTGTCCAATTCAATCTCTCTCTTCCAAATCAATCTCTTTTCAATCGGACTCTTGTCCGAACTACGACTGACCTGATTCCTCCAAAAGGATAGTAGGCAACCCTTATGGGTGCGGTCACAACTTCTTTCAAATTTCAAATTCCACAACCTTTTTTCGAATCTCAAATTCTACAATCTTTTCAAATCTCCAATCTATTTTTAAATTTCCAATTTCAAATTTCTATTTTCAATTTTAAATTTCGATTTCCAAAATCTTGTTTTCAAATTCAAACTTCCATCTCTTTCTTTTCAAATCAAATCAAACTCCTTTCAAATCTGTTTCCAAATCTCTTTTCTTGCACTTGCATATCATGCATCATATTTTTAAACATTGTTTTCTAAAAGTGTAGAGGATTGGACATTGGATTAGTTGGAGACTCTCATAAGTGAATCTAGGGTAGATTGACATGTAGGTACCGAAAGGGCGGGGTAGGGTGATGGCTTAGTGCGTCTTCCCTACACGTAACTTCCCTACACGTAACTAACCTTCAAACCTAGGATCACTGTTTTCAAAGACCAAAAACGGAGTTATTTTCAAAAAGGGCCAAATGTTTTCCAAAGGTTGCCAAACAACCTGTTTTCTTAAAAACCCTCTCTTGATAAGATATTTTCAACATCATTTTCAAAATCCCTAAGTGTAGTCTCCAGATTATTCTTAGTTTTTAGGTGACCTAACTCACCTTAATCAAGTTTGGTGGTGACTCCGAATCTTTTTCAAAAGCCCTTTATTCAAATCTATTTTCAATTCAAACCTAGTCGCACTCATTCTTCTAGGAGGATGAGTTCTAACGAGAGAGTACAACATTTTTCCCGCTTGTGTGAGTATTCCTCGAGTGCGAAAAATCTGGGCGCGACAAACACCACCCTCATTGATCTACTACGATAAGGCAGTTTTGCCGGTTAAAGAAGGAACCCCCTCTCTCTAAATACTCAGGGAAACTCAAACCACAGAAGTAGTATGAGCAACCTTGCCTCCTAGAGAAGAACATGCCATCTACTATGCTCGGTACAATCAAAGGCGACTCTTTAGATCCTCTAGCAGAAAATCAAACCTCGATAGGAGACTTTGTCACCAAAAAGACATCTCCAACCTAGTAGAAAGCTAGAAGCAAAGTTCACTCCCAATAATGAAAACTCGAAGTCATTGATCCTAGCAGAGACGGATAAGGAAGTTTTCCCAGCACCCATCAACTCAAGCTTGATAAATCACTACTTTGTGTAATTAGAAACTCTAATAGAACAATGATGACAATGATTAAAATAAAGAGAGGCCCTCAACTCCTCTACCATAAAGTTAAACAGAACCCTTGTAAAACCCCCTTGAGCCAGTCACATTTCCGTCATATAACTAGCCCAATGATCACCACCCACAATGGGTCGAAAACCATAGCATAAGGGCAGGGAAAGAAAAAAAAAAAAGGGTAGCGTTACATCTCAAAAAAAAAAAAGCTCAAGCAATGTCTTTTTCTGATAGGTAAGTGGCAAAGAATGAATAAGAAGAGTCTGACAGTTTTTCTCTAGGTAAGTGGGAGAAAATAAATAGGGAAAATTTAGCAATGCAAAAGTCGAAGTTATCAATTAAACAACCTCAACATTAGTCATAAAAGCAAAGGGTAAGAAGGGGTTGAAATTGTTAAATGAGATCATAGGAATCAAAGTCGAGTAGAATGATAGGTTTGAGCCTTCTATCCTATTCTTTCAAAAACCTGACACCTAGCTCACGGTACAGTCCAAAAAAGACCTTTCAAATTGTCATTGTTGTCATTGCTCTTCAAAGTAAGATGGTTACATTGGGAAGTGCTCTATCTAGTTGAAGGAGTTATGAGAAGATAACTTTTATCCCAACTCAACAAGTGTTTCAATGCACCATTGTCAAAAGCAACATCAACAGTCTTAAACCAAAATAACAACTTTAGTCAATAACAGGCAAGGAGTCGTCTTTATCGGCATCAATGAGAGAAACCATAAGAAAAGGCATGGTCTGAGGATATAGTGAAAACCCTCTGGGGGGCTATACGTAAAAGAGTAGGGTCATGGCAAGATACAAAATTATCGATGCAGTGAAAGCCCAAAAACAAGCGCTGGCGTGCAACAATAGTAGAGCCGACATCTGTGAAAACCCATGAGCGCACATGTGGCAAAAAAGGCTTAAATGAGAGAAGAATAAAAAAAAAGAAAATAAAAAGAGTCAATTCTCTTGATCAGCAATCCAAGATAGCCTCAACGAAGTAGCAAAGTCTCACCCCTCAACAAATGGGTCAAGGGATGCCAACCTGTGGAGAACTTGCTTCGGTAATAGATTTCTAAATTCAGCATGGCAAAATGATAAGTATGAATGTCATAAGTCATTTATTAAGATTACTCTGTTATATCTTGATATTTACTAATGAGATACTAAGATAGGTACAAGTTTGATGGGCACCTCCCGAAGCTTTCCCAAGTTCCAAAGGCTTTTCTAAAATACAACATTTTGATGCCACAACAAGATTCATCATCCTGCTAGCTAAGTCGTAGCCAACTGGGGCATGCATCCATGCTCATCCTTCATAAACCCATGCATTCATCGAAGGAAAGGCCTCCAAAAATAGAAGCACGATAAGAGGTGGGCTCCTTATCTAAGTCAAAATCCCTAGGTGACTGGCTTAAGAGAAGAAGTTCAACTATATGGAATTCTCACGCCATGTAGCCCCTTAAAAGATAAAGGAAACGGCACACAGCCTGGGCTACTATCCATAGCCAACAAGAAACAGAGAATGGGGCAATGTGCCACCCTCGACCTCCCAATCTGTCCTAATTCAACCCTTTCCAATCCATAAAGATCGGGGCAATGGCCCACCATCCCAATCAAATAAAAAACCAACTAGAGATGCTCGACTTTTCAAATACTTCAAACCCATCAAAGGAGACCTCACTCCCTTCATAAACTAGCTCAAGACTTTCAGAGAAGCAAAATCTTTCCAAAGACACATCAATAAGAATCCTATATTGCTTGCCAAAATCAAAACTCAACAGTCAAGCCAACACAGAAGAACTACAAACACAGAATAGCCTCCCATGACTCCTTAAGTTTAGCTCATTTCTAGCAACCTTGTCTGGTGCATCCTTCCTAAGAAGCATCACATGGGCCCCTTCCTCGCCCGCAACCCAAAGAATTTTAAAAATAATACTTAGAAGGTAATAGCCTCTCGAAGGCCTCCTGAAAGCTGAAAGTGAAATTCAATCAAGAGAGCAAGAAGGACAAGAAAGAATAGCTCGCTCTACAGTTACATCCTCTCCAAGCCAACTTTGCAGTTGTTCACACTCCACCTCAACAAAACCTGGCTCAGCGGATTCCCAGTACGATCACCCGAGTGTACCGGTCACCTCCATCAACTTGAATGATAGTAGTGCTAGTACTATCCTTTATCAAAAGTAGCTCTCATCATTGTCAACTCATCCATCACTTACTGCATAAATCACCATCCCCCTTGTCAGCCATCTTGAAGACAAGACAGAAAGAAAGAGACCCGATAAGGGTTCGTCGACAGGTAGGTATGTATAAAAAAAAAGGGGGGTCCTTTAAAATCATTTTCAAAATAATTTTCTAGGTTTCTTAGACTTTTCCTCAAAATTTTTAAAATTCAAAATTATTTTCAAAGGTTTCCTAAGCTATGTCCTCAAAAGTTGGTTTCAAAATCATTACCGGTTTTCTAAACTTTTCCTCCTCAAAAAAGTTGTTTTCAAAATCACTACCGGTTTTCTAAACTTTTCCTCCTCATAAAGTTCGTTTCAAAATCATTCCAAGTTTTATAAACTTTTCATCCTCAAAAAGTTATTTTCAAAATCACTACCGGTTTTTTAAATTTTTATTCTTAAAAAGTTGGTTTCAAATCAATCTCGGTTTTCTAACTTTTTCCTTGAAAGTTCAAATCAATTTTAATTCATGTTTTCAAAAAGCTTTCCCTTCCAAAAAAGCATGGTTTTTTTATGGCTTTCCCTCAAAGCCCTGGTCCCGTGGTTTCTTAGGGCTTTCCCTCAAAAGTCCCAGTTTGATAGTTTCTAAAGCTTTCCTTTCAAAAGCCACTCCCTCTCCCTGTTCTAAAGAACCTTTCTTTAAAGTTTCCTTAAACCTTTTTTTTTTCCACAAAATTCTAAGTGCCAAATTTTTTGAAAAATCAGCCAAAGTCCCGTTTGTAAAAGACCTCTACAATGCCACATAACCTCAAATTCATAATGTCATTAAAACCATAATACTTTGCTACCTAACCAACATGAGGCCTAGACAGGCAAACACCAATTTCTTCTAAAATTCTCGAGGCCATTTCCTCACCCTTTTCAAACACATTCAAAAAAGTTCACAAGTTTTCCAAAAACATACACAAAACTTTTCAAGAATATTTCTAGAATTTTCTAGCAACAATCCAATACTCCAGGGATTTATTTCTCAATTTTTTCCACTTTTTCAAAATTTTCAACATTTTTTTAATTTTTAAAAAATCAAAAAATACAATTGTTTTTAGAAAATTATGAAACTTCATAAGGTTGCTCAAAACATTTTTCTAAGGCATCCTATGTAAAAATATCACAGGAAAATGCATTACTTAGTGCCCAAATCACCAGTGTTTCTAAGCCTACAGAAAACCCCTTTCGCAAAACATGGCATCCACACAAACTGACTCAAATGATCACCAAAATGCAAAAACGACTCCATATATGTGTTCAAAATGTTCAAGAACATCAATTTTCACTATACACATGCTTCAAACGGAAATCTACACATTGAAATCAACCAAAAACAAGAAAACTCACCTTTTGGAACTTTCTGGCGATGTCGTCACTTCCCGGCAACTCCCTGGCATTCCACAAACACTCCCCAACAATGCCCAAGCAAAATCCCCTGAACAGTTTTGGAGAGAACTCTAAAAAATGGCACAAAACCACTCCAAAACCCTCAAACCCATAGTTATTGCTATAAAAAGGCCCGCAGGCTGTGTGCTACTATAATCCTAAAACTGGTGCCACTCCACACAACCCAGTTCGGGTCTGCCTCAGCCTTTTGCCAACCAAAATTAGTTTTAAATGACCTCCTAGCTCCATTTTCAAGCTTCAATCTCTAGTTTTCAAAAATTTCAAACTTCTGGTCCCTTCGATCGCCTTGCGACCTTTATTGGGTACTTACTTTTTTGTTTTCTGCCTGCAACAGGTAAAGACATAAAAAGAGGAGCAGCTGTTAGCAACCCATTTTGACCACTTGGTGATCTCTGGCCCGACCGAAAGCACCTCCAAACTAACATAAGCATACTCAAGCCCAAACCAGTTTCCTAAATCCAATCCAATATGTCAACCGCTTCATAGGCCCACTAGGCCCAATATAGGCAAGATGACCGAAATGCCCCCCGTGCATTAGTCAATCCAATCCAGATCGACATGCTTTCTATAAAGATAATAAGTCCATTCAAATCCAAAGTCAAATCCAATTGTCTTGTCATTTGAGAAAGTTAATCCCTCATTGACAGTAAAATCATCCAATCCAACACGGCACGATCACCGAGATAAATCCCCTTTCATACTCATCTCTAGAAAGTACATAAGTCCCTGAGATGGAAGAGTTGTTCACTTTTAATGCCTGCTAGCTCCCCAATATAGAATGTCCGCTAATTCGTCATGTTCTTTGAGAAAGCACAAACCCCTCAAGAACGGAAGACCATCCAAGTTCGGCACATTCTTTGAGAAAGCACAAACCACTCAAGAACAAAAGATTGTCCCAGCCCAGCACGACCTTCGAGAAAGTTTATCCCACATGGCGATAAGACCCTTTCAAGCCTGTCCACCGAGAAAGTACCAATTCCTCAGACAAAAGTCCTAACTAGATCCAGACCGGTCAACATCGACGGCTACTAGCTTGTCTCGGTGAAAAATAATCATTTTACCCCTAGTAGGCCTAACACATTCTTTAAGAAAGTACCAAGTCCTCAAAACGGTAAGACCACCCTTTAGAGCCGTCCCTAGACAGTCCGGCATGTCTAGTGCCATCCAGTCAACCTCGGTCCTTTCTTGAACATTTCCCAGTCAAAATAACTATTTTACCCCAAGTAAATGCCCTAGAGAACCACACCGGCTCTAGGTATCAAACCAGCAACACCCCAGTTAACTCTAGTCAACCGAATCAACTGTAGTCAACACAGTCAACTCCGGTCAATCTTAATCAACCATAGAACTCCCAGGATAAGGTGACCGCCATCTGGTCACTCTCTTCAACCATACAGGCTCTGGGGATCAAATCGGCAACCTCCGGGACACTTTACAAAGTATTTCCTTCCATTTTTAGCTGGGCTCCACTATCCGACATCTTCCCTTTTTGAACCAAAATCTCTTTGCTCCACCTCAGGTGAAGCATGACCATTCTTTAGCAGTGCGCCACTAATAGTGGCACATAACCCCCCATAATCTGTTACGAATCGACCAGCCCCATATCCAGCCTTTTTTCAAGCCAACATTAAATGCCCCTAAGTGGCGCACGGCTAAGGCTAAAACGTGCGCCACTAAGAGTGGTGCACAATCCTTCTATTTTTGTACTATAAATGCAGACCTCCTCCCTCACTGTTTCGTGTCGAAAAAATTATCCACAAAGTCAACCCCTTTATTCTAGACAACTCTCTTAGCGCTCTCTCTTATGAGTCAATCCAAGTATATTCTAATGGTTTTTCGGTCTTGTTAACCATTTTGCCCCTAATAGCTTAATTGACCATCCCGACATTGTTTTTCCAACCTGTTACTCCCAAGACACTATTTCAAGAGTTTTTACCCATTTTTGGCTTTTCGGACCATTCCCAGCCTTCTAAAACATTCTCGGACCTTCTGGAGTCACTCCTAGTAAAGCCAAGCCAAAAATTGCATGGTGGTCACTAATACAGGTGCTTAAATCTTTTGTCTTGCATATGAAGAGTTGAAATATATGTTTCTTGTGGCCTTAAAATGTTTCCTAAGTGGTGGGAACCACTAGCAGTGGTGTCAAGCCAAAAATTGGCCTGGTACCACTCCTAGTGGTGCTAGTGTAAAATTTGCCCCGACGCCACTATAATAGCCGCCAGGCTAATCTTGTGTCTATAAATACAAAGCCTCCCCTTGCATAAAAAGGGTATGCAAACTCAACATAAAACTTTGCTTTTCGAATTTTAGAGCTCGAAGACTCTTTGAACCCTAGCCTCTCTAGTCTCTCCAAACCCTAGCCACCATACACTTAACCCTAACATCTATACACACTCCATACACTTATACACAAGCCTCCAAAGCTTTCATTGAAGACCCACAGTGCTGCAACTTGGAAGGTCTCATAGATCAAACAATGTAAACCAAACAAGGCAAGAAAACATGAAGAAAACAAGGTAGGCTTTGTTTTTATGTTTACGTACTTCCCCCTCTCTCTTCTTTCACCTAATCCACTTGGGTTTTCTTCTATTTTAATCCCCTATCTTCTCCCCCCCCCCCCCCCCCTCTTTCTTGCATGCTTGGAATAAGGGAATCCCCGATTCATGTGTTGGAAGGATTGTTGAAAGTCACCGTGTTAGGCGCTTTCTTCTAATTCAACCTTAGACTAGGTGGATTCGGCCCCCCTAATTATGTGAATGTGGTGAAGTCAATCTTGTATGTTCACAACTCTACTTGGATTGTACTTATCATATCATGGATCCATTCAAAAATTGTTTTCAAATGTTGTTTTCAAAGCTTGCACCAAAACCCTTTTTCAAACTTGCTTCTAAAATCTCTTTCTTAAAAATTGTTTTCAAAATCACATTTTTAGAGTGATTCTAGCCTTTCCATCATTAGGGTTACTTTAGAAAAGTGTTATATTCATTATGACCATCAAGGTCCATATTTTAGGTGTAAGCCCTATGTCATGCCCCATAACCCGACCTATACGGATTTAGGATACATGACCGGCCAGTAGCAAGGCTACCCGAGGCTGCATTACATTAAAGCGGTTGATCACCTGTACATACTCATTTAAAATTTGTGAAATAGAAACTTTTATAACTTGAAATATAATCCGTGTCATACATGATAGAGCTATGCCTAATCCAAAACATAATATACATAAGGACATAATCAAGGTCCACTGAAGTTATAGCATTATATCATTACAAAACATCGGGTCCAGCCCTCAAACATAATACAAAACATATGCCCATGGGCCGTAGCTCAAAATCCACGTATGGCCTCGCTCTAGGGCCTCTCGGATTGGCTACCTGAAAATCATTTGAGAAAACGTAAGCTAATGCTTAGTGAATAACAATGATGCATGAGCGAGAAAATATCATGGACTAGCATTTATATCCAACATACAAGGATAGATAATCATTTATGCATAAGTAATGAGCTTTTGAACTTTTAAAGCGTAGACTTGGAACTCATAGGTAACGTAACCATCATTTGAAACGTTTTAACATTTCAAAACATAGTATCATAAGAAGAGATGCAACATAACATTATTCTTGAGATTATATTTCATATCTTGTCGTAAAACATGTGAACATATCATAATTCTCAATTCAAAACATAAGTGTGCTATAATTCGACATATAAGCTAGGCTCCATAGTAACCATGTAGGTCACACTAAGACTCTTTAGGCCAGAAACGTCTCCCAACATAGATAGTTTATTTCCTATCCCCTATTGTACGACTAGATAGTTTATTTCCTATCCCCTATTGTAGGACTAGATAGTTTATTTTCCATCCCTTATCGTAGGACTATCGGGCTAGATTAAAGTCTTGCCACGAGAAGATCCGAGTTGGCACCATACATTGGAAACTTAGCATCTCTTTCGTTTAAACGTTATAGTCCATGATTTTTATTCATAACATAAGTATAGCTTGAATGCATTTCAAGATATGTCATTTATACTTGAACATAAACATTGATGCATTGAAAATATATGGAAAACATTGCATGATATGTAGGTGAATTTAAAACATTTGGAAATTAATAGAGTTTTACTCATGGCATATCGTTACTCACCTCTCTCTGATAGGATGGGTGGTAGACAAGGTGTTCTTACACAAAATTCACATAGAAGTATGGAAATATTAATACAAGACTCCAAAGCAAAGCAACAACGTAAAACGAGAGCATAAGGTTGAGGTTTGAACATGAAAGCCGAAACATCGACTCCTTCATCGCGTCCCAACCACCTCTCAAGGAAGATTTCGCACTCTAGCTTAGTTCCATTTGAAAATAGGCTTAAAGGGCTTTAATTTGATAGTTCATAGGCTAAAAACACATTTCGGATGAAGAAGTTATGCCCCATAGAAAATGAGCTAAAATTTTGGAAGAAGAATGTTACTGACATAATTTTGGGTTAGCTTCAAAATTCAATATCTCTCAATCTATAAGTAATTAGAGTACAAAATTTACATAGATACAAAGATCTATAAGTCTACTATCCAATGCTTCAAACGAGGCATCAATCCGAGTTTTCTAAAGAAAGTTATACCTGTTTTACAAAACAGTGTCTGAGCTGAAAAGTGAAATCGAGGGCTGGACGAAGGTGTCGGCTCCAGAAACAAAGGAGTCGCCTCCTGAGCTGAAGAAATAAATCTGGGAGTTCACTGGACCAAAGGGGCAGCTCTAGAAGCAAAAGAGTCACCTCCTGAGCTAAAGAAACGAATTTGGGAGTTCTCTAGGCAAAAGTGTCGACTTCAAAAGTAAAAAAGTCGCCTCCCAAGCTAAATGAACGAATCTGGGAGTTCACTGGGACAAGGAGTCGCCTCCAAAAACCAAGGAGTCCACTCCAAAGCTAAATGAATAAGTCTGAGAGTTCACTGGGACAAGGAGTCGCCTCCAAAAACTAAAGAGTCCACTCCAAAGGTAAATACTAAGATTTTAACCCGAAAATCTCCAAAGCTCACTCAAATCAAAACCAAACTCCATCAAAACTCTCACAAACTCTTCCAATGCTTCTAGGATCCAAAGATGGACCCAAGAAGACCACAATAACTCAAAATCAAACACTTTAAACAAGAAAATCGAAGGGATCTAGGGTTTTAGGAACCCAAACCCTAACTTGCATAAGTTGGGGATTTCACATCCCAAACCCTCAAATCTTTCAATGGGGCTTTCAACACTCCATACTTAGCCAATTTGGGACTCAAAAGAGTCACCCACAACAACCCGACAACATAACCCACAAAGATACATACATACTCATATACAATTGGAGAAGAAAATGGGACCTTACCTTTCTTCAAGCTTGGCTAAATCTTCTATTGCTTCAAGCTCTTCCTCAAGCTTCTTCCTCCTCTTTCTCTTCTCCTCTTCTCCCTCTCTTCCTTCTTAATCATCTAAACATATGTGAGTTTTGTGCACTTATGTGTATAAAAGATGATACACATGGAAATAATCCCATGTGTCTCACCCAAAGGCTTAAGTTACAACATAAGCCTTCATTGGTCATTTTTTACCCAAAAGAAGAAATGATTAACATCAAACATTATATATACTAAAAATTCTCATTAATAGAAATAAATAGAGATTCGGGATATCACACCCTAACTTGTTTTTCATTAAAACTGCCATCTTGAGATGATTATAGGCATTGCATGGCTAGGGTTGTTTTAGAAAAGTGTAATATTCAATGTGGTCACATTGGTGCATATTTCAAATCCATATTATTTTCAAAACCACCAACTTCGAATGGTTCTAATCTCTTCATGGTTAAAATCATTTTAAGAAAGTGAGATATTCAAATGATCTCAAAAGTCCATATTCAAGCTCCCCATTAAATTAATTTTCAAACTCCTTTCCAAAAGTTCTTTTCAAAAACCTATATTTCAAAAAATTCTTTTCAAGCTCTTTTCCTAAAACTCTCTTAAAAAATTCACTTTCAAAAAACTCTCTTCAAGCTTCTTTCCTAGAAACTCCCTTCACAAGATTTACTTTCCAAAAATTCTTTTTCTTAGAGTCCAAGTCAAGCCCTAGATTCCATGGTTAGGAAACCCTAAGTCTCTTTTCTAAAAGCATGACTTCCTCTTTTGCTTCAAATCATAGATTTCTAAAAACTATCCTCTACATCAAATTCTAGATTTTCAAAATTCAACCTTTCTAACTCCATGTCAAATCCAATTTTCAAATTAGGAAACTTGATCAGATCCTTCAATTTTAGAAATCAAATCAAATCAAATCAAATCATCCCTTTTTAGAAATAAAATCCAATCTTCTATTTTACGAAACAAGAAACAAATCTCTCTTAAATCAAACCTTTCCTAAGTTCACATCTTTTTAAATTCAAAACTTTCTTAAGTTTAAACTTTCCAAAATTCCAATCTTTCCAAATCCAAAACTTTCCTAAATTGAAACTTTCTTAAAATGAAGCTTTCCTAAAGTTAAAACTTTCCTAAAATAGAACTTTCCTATTTTGAAACATTCCTAATTCAAAGCTTTTAAAAGTCCAACTTTTCCTAAACCTTAACTTTCCAAGTCATTCCAAATCAAGTGTTTTCAAATCAAATCAAATATCCTTTCAAATCTTCCTTAAGTCTAACTTTCCTAGTTTGAACCTTTCCTAAATCCAACTTTTTAAAATCGAACTTTTCAAATTTAAATAAAATTCTTTTCAATTCAACTTCGTGTTCTAACCTTAGGTTACTTAAACCCTAGGATACCTAAACCCTAGTTCAATCCTAATACCAAGTTAGTAAGCTTCAACTTCTTTCTAAAATTCCTTTCTAAACCAAGATGGTTTTCAACTCCAATCTAACTTAAAGATGTTTTCAACTCTCAATCTTTCTAAATCAAGTCCAAGTTCAATCTTTTCAAATCAAAATCAATTTCAAATATTCAAGTTCAATTTCAAGTCTCTTATTCCAATTTCAAACCAAACTCTTTTTCAAATGAAACTTTTTTCAAGTCAAACTCTTTTCAAATTAAAACTTTCAAAACCTCAAAGTGTTTATTTTCAATTGGACTCTTATCCGAACTACGATTGACCTGATTCCCAAAAAGGGATACGTAGGCAACCCTTATAGGTGCAGTCATAACTTTTTTCAAGTTTCCAATTCCTCAAGCTATTTCAAGTTTCTAATTCCAAAATCTATTTTCAAATCTCAAATTTAAATTTCTAAAACCTTCTTTCAAAATCAAGTCAAGTCTTTCAAATCTATTTCCAAAATTAAATGAAGTCTTTTCAAATCTATTTTCAAAATCAAATAAAGTTCTTTTCAAATTTATTTTCAAAATCACATCTTTCTTTCAAATCTATTTTCCAAATGAAATCAAATTCATTTTCAAACGTAACCAACCTCCAAACCTAGCATTATTGTATTCAAAGACCAAAATGGAGTTATTTTAAAAAAAGGCTTAAATATTTTAAAAGGTTGCCAAACAACCTATTTTATTAAAAATCATCTCGTGAGGAAGTTTTCAAAACAGTTTTTCGAAAAACCTAAGTTTGATCTTCGAATTGTACTTAATTTTAAGTGACCTAACTCACCTTAATCAAGTTAGGTGGCAACTTCAAACCTTTTCCAAAAGCCTTTAATCAAATCAATTTCCAATTCAAACCTAGTCACACTCGTCCTTCTATGAGGATAAGTTCTAACGAGAGAGCACTGTATTTTTCTTATTTGTTTTCTTGAGTGCGGAAAATCAGGGCATGATAGCTGGCGACTCCACTAGGGACGTTTAGAGGATTAGACCATTGTCATGTCTGTTCACCCTCACCCATTCGGAGTCTTTGATTAACTTGTCTAATTCTATCCACTTCAAAAACTTTCAAAATCAAGTTTTTCGAAGTTGTTTTAAAAACCATGTCGTTGCTTGCATTCCATTACATTCAATTATTCAATCTTGCATTAAGCTTGTCATTCAAGTACAGAATTTTGCATCTTTATCTTTGTAGGTGGACCTTTGTTCACATTTTGTTTCATGTTATATTAACTGCTATGTATGTCATGAATGAATAGAATGGATAAGTTGGATGAGAGTTGTTGAGCCCTTTCTTCTGCTTTTCAAAATCTCACACACACACTGCATTGTGCACAAGCATTTACATACTTGCATTCTTACTTGATTATGTCCCTTCTAGTACGAAGGGGGAATGGTATATTGGTTGTGGGCAAGATGTTGTGTCAGTTTCTTTGCCTATGACCTCTTGATGGTTTCCCTACTTGGACCACCAACCTATCATGGCACCATCTCGGGGAGTGGGCCTACGTTTGAAGATTTGGAACCAAGCCTTCTTAGGAAGCATTAGTAAACCCTCAACCTCATGCTCATATAGACACCATACATAGCCAAACCTTTGCCAGATTTTAGACATGCACGTCGATTTCAAAACTATGGAGGAAAGGGCAACTGCTTTATTTTCCTTTAAACTTGTTTATTCCTGTTGTTATAATGCTTGTATTCCTATTGTTATAATGCCTATCTAACTACCCATGCATCCATGTTTAGTTTACAAATGCATTCTCTCTCTCTCTCTCTCTCTCTCTCTACTCTATGCACCCATGTTTATACATTCAATATTCCATGTCAAGGCAAGAGTTCTAAAGTAACTTAAGTTATTGCATCTTCATGCATATGATTAACCCAAAGAGAGTGGCAGCAAGTTCACTCTCCCTTGTATTAAACCTACCAAAATCCAATGGGTTCCCATGTAACCCTAAGGACTCATGGCATGCATTTCAAATCATTCCATGAGAGGGGCCCCAATTCCTCTACGCTTAAGGAGATAGAATTGCCAAGACGACAAGGGATAATTAAACAAGGTCTCTCACCGACCTCCTTAACATCAAGCTCAAAAACTGGCGAATCCAAAAACTTAAGAGTAGTTTAGAATCCTAAATGTAAAAGTAGACAGGTGGAAGTCCCAAGGAAATTATCCCATCTCCCTGTAAGCACCCCATTTTTGACCGCTCGGCAGTCTACACTCCGTCCAGACTTGTGTTCAAGTCATTGTGGGCATATTCCTATCGAAACCAATTCTCTAGGTCCAAATCCCATCTGTCCATCGCTTCACGGGCCTGTTAGGCCCAAATAGAGGTAAAATGACCAAAATGCCCTTAGGGGCATTGTCTTTTCCTTTCCAATCCCTCTCTCGAGACAGTTTATTCCTCGAGACGGTTCCAACCTAGGCGCGTCTCCTCGGAGACGATAAGTCCCCTTTCCAACCCCACTCTCGAGACAGTTTATTCCTCGAGACGGTTCCAATCCAGGCACGTCTTTTCGAAGATGGTAAGACCCCTTTCCAATCCCTCTCTCGAGACAGTTTATTCCTCGACACGGTTCCACTCCAGGCTCGGAAACGGTAAGACCCCTTTCCAATCCCTCTCTCGAGACAGTTTATTCCTCGAGATGGTTCCAATCCAGGCACGTCTCCTCGGAGACGATAAGTCCCCTTTCCAATCCCACTCTCGAGACAGTTTATTCTTCTAGACGGTTCCAATTTAGGCACGTCTCCTTGGAGATGATAAGTCCCCTTTCCAATCCCACTCTCGAGACAGTTTATTCCTCTAGACGGTTCCAATCCAGGCGCGTCTCTTCGGAGACAGTAAGACCCCTTTCCAATCCCTCTCTCGAGACAGTTTATTCCTCGAGACGGTTCCAATTCAGGCACGTCTCTTCGGAGACGATAAGTCCCCTTTTCAATCCCTCTCTCGAGATAGTTTATTCCTCGAGACAGTCCGAGTAGCAAAACTACTCACAAAACCGTTAGAGTAGCAGAAATATCACAAATAGGTCGATATAGGGAATTGCCAACAAACCCCGGTGTCACGACGACCACCGTTAGAGTGGCGGAAACACTCAAAACCCAGGTCAACACCAGTGTCTATTAGCCCACTTCGGTGAAAAATGACCAACTGCCCTTTGGACCTTTTCCGAGACTTTCCGGTCAAGATGACCATTTTGCCCCTAGGCATCCGAATGCCCCGGGAACCATACCGGCTCTGGGTATCAAACCGGTAACCCTCTAAGATTTCTTTTTATAGTACTCTCAACATTCCTTTATCTTTCCAGATCATTCTGAGTCAGTTCCGGCCAACCCGGTACAAAATGACCGCTTTGCCCCTAGTGGGCCGGTCTCGTTTTTCGACCACACCGGCTCTGGGTATCAAACCGGTAACCTCCTGAGACTACTTTTTATAGTGTTCTCAACCTCCTTTTACCTTTCCGGATCATTCCGAGTCAATTCCGGCCAACCCGGTGCGAAATGACCATTTTGCCCCTGGTAGGCCGATCTCCTTTTCCGACCACGCCGGCTCTAGGAATCAAACCGGAAACCTCTGGGAACATTCTAAATAATGTTTCCAGATCCCAAGTCTTCTTCCGAGACAGTCCGAGTCCGCCCCGGCAGCTTCCCGGTCTGATTGACCGTTTTGCCCCTAAGTGCCCGGTCAACCTTTCCGACCCATCTTATCCTCATTTCTCAAGTCAAATACCTCCAGGACACTATTTTAAGTGTTCCTACTCCTTTCCAGCCTTCTGGGTCATTCCCGACTCCTTCAAATCATTCCCAGACTTTCCGGAGTAACTCATAGTGAAGCTAGGCTAAAAATTGCATGGTAGTCACTAGTACAGAGGCCCAAATCTAGTCAAAGATACGTTGCTTGCCGACCTTAAATGTTTCCTAAGTGGCTGGCGCCACTAGTAGTGGCGCCAAGCCAAAAATTGGCCTAGTGCCACTCCTAGTGGCGCCAGTGTAAACTTTGGCCTGGCGCCACTACAACAGGTGCCAGTATTGTCCAACCTCTATAAATACAGAGCCTCATTCAACGTGAAAAGGATCCGCAAAATCAACCTAAAAATCCTATATTTCGATATACAGAGCTCGAGCACCTCCTAAACCCTAGCCTCCTTAAGTTTCCCAAACCCTAGCCACCATACACAAACCCTAGCCTCCTATACACTCATACACACCCCTATACACTCATACACTAGCCTTCAACCATCCTTTGAAGACTTGAATAGCTGTCATCTAAAGCTTGAAGACAACTCTTGAAGATTGAAGATGAAGACCGAAGACCAAAGAAAGCAAGGCGCGCAGAATAACAAAACATAGGGTAGGCTCCCTATTTAAATTTTCGCACCTCCCCCCTCTCTCTTCTCTCTCCTAACCCACTTGGGTTTTTTCTATTTTAATCCCCCATCTCTTCCCCCCCCCCCCCCCCCCCCCCCCTTTTCTTTGCATGCTTAAAACAAGGGGATTCCTGGTCTATGTGTAGGATTAGGCTATTGGAGAGTCACCGTGTCGGGGGCTTTCTTCTAGTCTAACCGGAGACCACGTGGGTTCGGCCCTCTTGATTATGTGGTGAAGCATTAGCCTTGTATGTTCACGACACCAAAATTGCATTGTGCATATCATCATCTTGCATCTTCCAAAAACCATTTTCAAAGTTGTCTTCAAAATCTCTTTTTCAAAAACTTGTTTTCAAAACCACAATTCTAGGGTGATTCTAGCCTTTCCATGGCTAGGGTTGCTTTAGGAAAGTGTTACATTAAAAGTGACTTTTATGGTCTATATTTTCAAATCTGATTGTTTTCCAAAACCGCTTTCCTAAAGTGGTTCTAGCCCTCTTATGGTTAGAATTGCTTTAGGAAAGTGAGATATTTTTACACCTTCTAAAAATTCTCTTTTCAAAAAGTCTTTCTTCCTAAAAATCTCTTTTTCAACATACTTTCCTAAAACTCTCCTCTCCAAAATTGTTTTCAAAAACTCCCTTCCAAAATCTATTTTTCAAAACTCCCTTTTTCAATTCCTTTCCAAAATCCTCTCCCTAAAATCCACTTTCTAAAAACGTTCCCCAAAAATCTTTTCAAAAACTCTCTTCAACAATCTTCTATAAAAAATCCTCCTAGAAAAACTCTCTTCAAAAATCTTTCTAAAAACTTTCTTTCCAAAATCTTTCCTCTAGAAACTCCTCCCTAGGATTCCCTTCTAGAAAAACCTTCGTTTCCAAAAACGCACTTTCCAAAAACTCTTTTCTTAGAACCCAAGTCAAGCCCTAGAACCCACAATTAGGAAACCCTAAATTTTCTTCCCAAAAGCATGGTTTTCAAACTTTGCCCAAACCTCGGTTTCCAAAACCTCTTGTTTTCACATCCAAACTATACATGTTTCCAAAACCTCTTTTCTACGTCAAAACTATAATTTTTCAAAACTAGGGCTTCTAGAATCTCCCTTTCCAAATCCTTGTCAAATCAAATCTTCCCTTTAAGAAACCAAATCCAATCTCTCCGTTTAGGAAACTAGATCCTATCCTCCGTTTTTGGAAACAAAATCAAACCTTTGTTTTAGAAACCAAATCCAATCCCTCCTGAATCCAAATCTTTTTTTTTTAATTCAAATCATTCCTAAACTTCCACTTTCCTAAAGTTTCCAAAACTTGAACATAAAAATCGTTCCTAAATTTTAAAACTCAACTTTCAAATCTTTCCTAATTCAACCCTTTCCTAATTCTACCCTCTTTTCAAATCTTAACTTTTCAAATCTAAGCTTTCAAACTTTTCCTAACCTCAAACCTTTCCTAATATCAAGATTTTCTTAAAAACTCTAAAATTTTCAAAATCTTAAACTTTCTAAATGTCAAATTTTTCTAAAATTCTAAGCTTTCTAAATTCAAAAATTTCTTAAGTTAAGACTTTCTAAATCTAAAACTTCCTAAATTCTAAACTTTCCAAATTTCAAATCTTTCCAAATTCTAAGCTTTCCAAATTCAAAACTTTCTTAACTTGAAACTTTCTAGATTCTAGGCCTTTCTTAAACTAAACTTTTCCTAATTCAAAACATTTCTAAATTCAATACTTTCCTATTTCAAAACTTTCTAAATTCCAAACTTTTTAATTTTCAAAACTTTCCAATTTCCAAACTTTCTTAAATTCCAAACTTTCCTAAAGTGAAAACTTTCCTAAACCTAAAACTTTCCTAAATTCAAAACTTTCTTAATTTGAAACTTTCCAAAAATGAAAATTTCTAAATTTGAAACTTTCCTAATTCGAAACTTTCCTAAACCAAACCTTTCCTAATTCAAACATTTCCTAAATCCAATCTTCCCAAATTTCCTAAACCTTCCAAGTCAAGTCAAATCTTTCCTAAGTCTCTTCTCTTTTCTAAGTCTAGGTTTCTTAAAACCAAGTCTTTCCGAAATCAATCTTTCCAAAGCAAGTCCAATCTCCTCAATTTCAATTTCCAATCTCCTCTTCTAATTTCAAATCAAATTCAATTTCCAATTCAATCTTTTTCTTCCAATCCAACCTTCTATTTTCAATCGGACTCCTGTCCGAACTACGACTGACCTGATTCCCACAAAGGGATACGTAGGCAACCTTCATAGGTGCAGTTACAATACTTTTCAAACTTTCAATTCCACCCTCATGGGTGCGGTCTCCATATTTTCAAATCCCAAATTCCAATCTACTTTCAAAATTTCAATTTTCAAATTTTTACTTTCAATTTTCAAATTTTCCAATTTCAATTCCATCCCTTCAAATCTATTTTCAAATCAAATCAGTTTCAAATCAATCTCTTTCCAAATCTATTTTTCAATTCTCTTAACTTGCACTTGCATATCATGCATCATGTTAGTTTTTAAACATTGTTTTTCTAAAGTGAATAGGGTTGAACATTTGCTAATTAAAGACTCTCATAGGTGAATCTAGGGTAGATTGACATGTAGGTACCGAAAGGGCGGGGTAGGGTGATGGCTTAGTGCGTCTTCCCTACACGTAACCAACCTCCGAACCTAGGATCACTGTTTTCAAAGACCAAAACGGAGTTATTTTTCAAACGGGGCTAAATGTTTTCCAAAGGTTGCCAAACAACCTGTTTTCTTAAAAACCCTCTCTCGAGGTGGTATTTTCAAAAACCTTTTCCAAAAACCCTTAGTGTAGTTTTCGGACTGTGCTTAGTTTTTAGGTGACCTAACTCACCTTAATCAAGTTAGGTGGCGACTCCGAATCTTTTTCAAAAGCCCTTTATTCAAATCAAATTTTCAATTCAAACATAGTCGCACTCATTCTTCTAGGAGGGTGAGTTCTAACGAGAGAGTACAACATTTTTCCCGCTTGTGTGAGTATTCCTCGAGTGCGAAAAATCTGGGCACGACACTCCCCTATTAAAGTGTATTTCAATTTCATTGTATTTAAACCCCAAAGTTCAATGGACTTCTTAATCTTTCATGTATGATTCAGTGAATGAATGAATGAATGAATAGATGAATGTATGTTCCCACTCAAAGGGTACAGTATCTGCATACAGGGGCAGACCCCCTATTTTCAAAAAGTGAGCCAAATCCATCATGTTTAGCCTCCAACTCAAGATGGGAAATCCTTAGGACATGCATCGCATAAAGCTTTTTAAAAAAATAAAACACTAACTTGTGAATTGTGTTCTTGTTTATAGGTAAGGAAAATGAATACTGGTTCAACCTCTTACGTACTAGTCAAAGCCATGATTCAGAAGTTATAAGAGAGTACCATTGGAAAGCAATAACTCTAGCAAAGGCATCCTGTGTAACCCATCTTTTGTAATTCCAAAAGGGACGGCTTATGTCCTAAAAGAGCCCAAATACCAAGACCATTCCCTTCTAACCATACAACCTCATCAATCCAGCATGGACCTAACCATTGAAACCTTACTTAATCCTCCCTATTACCACCTCATCCTTACTTCTTTGCCTGAACCTTAACCCATGGTCACCATGGTCGGGCCTGAACCTCAAGCCAACACCCAAGGAGCCATAATACCCATGTTACCCTTGGTCCTACCGAAGAAACCGACGGTGCCTACCACCTTGCCCGTCCTCGCCAATCCTTCACCTACAGTAATCCCTTTGCCCATAAACCTAAAGATAACTCTTCCCATTATAACCCAATTGCCAATATCAAGTCTTCAAAATGTCCTATGAAATTACCCTCCTGATAAAAATACTGGAGAGCCTGTTACAGAAATAGGAGGGATGACCTGGTCAAGGTGACTCTACACCTCTGTTAAAGTGGAAAGAAAGAGGAAGGGAAAAGATAAAGATGGGGATGCTCCAACCAACCAATAAACCAAGAGATATCAAAATTCACTAAAGCTCTGGGAAAGGTTAGCTATAACATCATGGAATAACTTAGAAAAGCCCCGACCCATATTTCAATGTTAGGCTTGCTACTCACCATTGAAGTACATTGGGATACTTTGCTGAGGATCATCAAAAATGCTCATGTGCCTGAAAACTTCATGTTGGATAACTTGCATAACACGGTGAGCCTCATTATGGCTTCGAATATCATTACTTTCTCGAGTGACGAGATTCCTGCTAATGGAACAAGCCATACCCGTGCTTTGCATGTGGCTATAAAAACAAGAGGAAGAATGGTGACCAAAGTATTAATAAATAATTTGTCAGCTTTGAATGTTTGCCCATATTCTACTTTAGAAAGGTTTGTAATGGACAAAACTTACTTGAATAACAAAAATACAGTCATTCGTGCCTTTGATGGTTCCCGGAGAGAAACTATAAGAGAAATTGAAATGCCTATTGAGATAGGGCTGGTAACTTTCACAATCAAGTTTCAAGTCTGGCATATTCTGGCTGTCTACAATTTGTTATTAAGACGACCTTCAATTCATTCGCCAGGCACAGTCCCTTATAGTCTTCATCAAAAAGTCAAGTTCATCATAGGCTCCAAGCTGATTTTTATTTTTGCTGAAAAAAAGTTCGCCATATACAAAGCTGACATCGCCCCACCCAACACTGAATCGCCTTCCTGCATTTAGTCATTCAAATATATCACTATTATACAGAGGGAAGATCAAGTGGAGCTGAAATATTTCTAGAATTTTCAGATGATAGCACGTTACTTCAAAACAAATGGATTCCATCTGGGAAAAGGCTTAGGGAAGTACTTACACAGAAGGCTCGAGATCATAGAAATACCGTCAGCCGAACCTACCTTTGGGTTGGGGTATGAACCTACCAGAAAAGAGAGAAGAGAAGCAGCACAGAAAAAGAGGGTTGGCAAAAAAGCTACCATAGAGCTCTTGGATCAATTCAAGCAATTAGATATGGGAAAGGGGGTGCCTGCATCAGATAAAGGCTCGAAGAAGAGAAAAATTCAAAAAGAAACACCCGTCACGATGGCTGATATTGGAATAACTCAAGATGAGTCCATTCGAGCAATGCTGCCAAGCGAGAACTTGTATAACTGAGCCAGTGAGGACATCATACGTGCCCACAAGTTTCAATACAAAACTCACTAGAGCAAAATCCCGAAGCATCTGACTTGCCATAAACAAACTCTATCTTTCTAATTTACTTGTCTTAAGCTTTTAAATTCATTGTTAATGAAAAAATATTTCTTTTTGTTTGATTCATTGCACACTATTTTTCATGTCAAGGACCCTTACATCCGACGCCTTACTAAACTAATCTAGAGAATGCCAAGCCTGACAAATAATGACTTTAACACTGAGTTTAATTATCAGCAACTGGGAATTGCAGTGAATATGAATTATTTAAAAGAAATACCAGAGGAAATTCAAGAACAAATAGAAAGACATGAGAACCATAATACCCCAAACATTGAAGAAACAGAGATTATTAATTTGGGAGATAAACAGAATCCAAAATAACTTAAAATTGGCATAGGATTAGATCAATGGTAGCACAAAGAGTTATTGGAACTATTACACGTATACCTAGATGTTTTTGCTTGGTCTTATCAAGACATGGCTGGGCTGGATAAATCCATTGTTGAACACAGATTACCCCTAGACCCACAGATGAAACCTTTAAGCAAAAGTTGAGAAGACTTAAGCCAAAATGGAGCCTCAAGATTAAAGAAGAAGTAATTAAACAGTTCCAAGCGGGGTTTTTGCAAGTAGTAGAATATCCCTAATGGCTGACTAAGATCGTTCCTATTCCCAAGAAAGATGGCAAAGTACGAATTTGTATTGACTTTCAAGACCTCAACAAAGCCAATCCAAAGGATGATTTCCCTCTCCCACACTTTCTTGTTGACAACACAGCCGGTCATGAAATGTTTTCCTTCATGGATGGCTTCTTGGGGTACAACCAAATCAAGTTCGCTGAAGAGAATCAAGAAAAAACTACTTTTATCACCGCCTAGGGAGTGTATTGTTATAAAGTTATGTCATTCGAACTTTGCAATGCGAGGGCAACCTACCAAAAGGCCATGGTAACCTTATTTCATGATATGATGTATCAAGAAGTGAAAATTTATGTGGATTACATGATCGTCAAGTCCAAGCAACGAAAAGACCACCTGTACAACCTACGAAAGGTGTTTGACCATCTCCGTAAATACCAACTCAAGCTAAATCCTGCCAAATGCACTTTTGGAGTATCTTCAGGGAAGTTACTAGGGTTTATAGTCAATGAAAAGGGGATAGAGATTGATCCTGCCAAAGTCAAGTCCATCGTTGAAATGCCCGCTCTAAGAGGGGAAAAAGAGATCTGGTCCTTTTTGGGAAAATTAAATTTGAGTTGGTACGAAACCTATTTTCAAACTCATCTGTGCAAACTTATTTTCAAACTCCTCAAGAAAGATGTTCCAAAGTCAAGTCCATCGCTCAAATGACTCACGTGTGCAAACCTATTTCCAAACTCCGTAAGAAAGATATTCCAAAAGAATAGGTGTCACGCCCAGATTTTTCACACTCGAGGAATACACACACAAGCGGGAAAAATACTGTACTCTCTTGTTAGAACTCATCCTCCTAGAAGGATGAGTGCGACTAGGTTTGAATTGAAAATTGATTTGAATAAAGGGTTTTTGGAAAACAATTTGGAGTTACCACCGGACTTGAATAAGGTGAGTTAGGTCACCTAAAAACTAAGCATAATCCAAAGATTACACTTGGGGTTTTTGAAAAAGGTTTTTTGAAAATACTTCCTCAAGACAGTATTTTTACGAAAATAGGTTATTTGGCAACTTTTGAAAAAATGTAAGCCCTTTTTGAAAATAACTCCATTTGGTCTTTGAAAACAGTGATCTAGGTTCGGAGGTTGGTTACATGTAGGTAAGCCATCACCCTACCCCGCCATTGCGGTACCTACATGTCTATTTACCCTACATTCATCCATTAGAGTCTTCCATTAACACATGTCCCAAACCATCCACTTTAGGGAAAAAAAAATTAGAAAGAAATCAACATGATGCATGATATGCAAGTGCAAGAATAAGACTTTGATTTTTTAAAATAGACTTGGAAAAGAAATTTGTGATTTGAAAAGACTTGATTTCAAACTTGAAAGAAGGATTGAAGAATTAGAAATAGATTGAAGATTTGAAAAATAGATTTTAGAATTAGAAGCTTCAAATGGATTATGGAATTGAAAATTTGAAAAAAAATTATGGAATTGGAGTTATGAAAAAAGTTATGACCGCACCCGTGAGGGATGCCTACGTATCCCTTTTGAGGAATCAGGTCAGTCATAGTTCAGACAAGAGTCCGATAGTAAATAGAAGATTTTGATTAGAAAAAGAGTTTAATTTGAAACTTAGAATAGAAGATTGGAAATTGAAATTTGGAATTGAATAAATTGGACTTTGATTTGGAAAGATAGAACTTGGAAGAAGAATTTGGACTTGTATTGGAAAGATTGAGACTTGGAAAACCCAAACTTAAGAAAGATAGGATTTAGGAGAAACTTGAGATTAAGAAATATTTAACTCCAATGTTAGACTTGGAAGATTAGGGAAAGATTGGGTTTAGGAAATGTTCGAATTAAGAAAGTTTCTTTTAGGAAAGTGTCATTTTAGGAAAGTTTCGTTTTAGGAAAGTTTTGAAATGGGAATGTTTTGAAATAAAAAAGTTTTGAAATAGGAAAAGTTTGATTTAAGAAAGATTTGGAATCTAAAAAGTTTAGAATTTTAGAAAGTTTTAACATAAGAAAGTTTCAAATTTAGAAAGTTTTGAATTAGGAAAGATTTGAAATTAAGAAAGGTTTGAATTTAAGAAAGATTTGAAAATTTAGAAATGTTTGAGTTTAAGAAAGATTTAAAAATTTAGACTTGGAAAGTTGAAATTTGCAAAGGTAAGGAATTAGGAAAGGTTGGAATTAGGAAAGATTAAGAAGCTTAAAGTTTAAGGAAAGATTTGAAAGTTTAGGTTTCGAAAACTTAAGGTTTAGGGAAGTATGAGATTAGGAAGGGTTGGGATTACGAAAGATTTTAATTAGGAAGGATTGGGATTCCTATTTTAAAAAATTGGATTTTGTTTCTAAAAAGAGATTATTTGATTTTGTTTCGAAAAACGGAGGATTGGATCTAGTTTCCTAAATGGGGAGATTGGATTAGGTTTCCTAAAGGGAAGATTGGATTTGACATGAAATTGGAAGATGAAGTTTTAGAAATCCTAGGTTTTAGGGTGGAAAATAGGATTTGGAAACCTAAAGTTTGAGGCCAAAATAAGAAATTAGAAATTATGTTTTTGGAGAGAAAATTAGGGTTTCCTAACCATGGCTCTAGGGTTTAACTTGGACTCCAAGAAAAAAGATTTTAGAAAGTGAATTTTTGGAAAGAAAGATTTTTAGAAAGAGATCTTAGAAACGAGTTTTTGGAAAAGGGATTTTTGAAAAGAATTTTTAAGAAAGAGATTTTTGGAAAGAGTTGTTAGGAAGGAAACTTAAGGAGCGTTTTTAGAAAGTGAATTTTGAAGAGAGCTTTTTGGAAAGGAGTTTAAAAAGAAGTTTTGAAACATAGATTTTTGAAGGGAGTTTTTCGAAAGCAATTTTTAGAAAGCTACTTTGAAAAAGAGAATGGATAGAGGTTTTAGAAAGCATGTTGGAAAAGAGATTTTGGAAAAAAAAGGTTTTTAGAAAGTGAGTTTAAAAAGAGATTTTGGAGAGGATTTGAATGTGGTCTTTTGTAAGCCTCTAAAAATATCTCACTTTCCTAAAACGACTCTAACCATAAGAAGATTAAAATCATTCTAGGAATGTGGTTTTGAAAACAACAAGGATTTAAAAATATGGACCATATTGGTCACTTTGAATGTAACACTTTTCTAAAGCAACCCTAACCATGGAAAAGCTAGAATCACCTTGGGATTGTGATTTTGAAAATAAGTTTTGAAGAAGAAAATTGTAATGCAAGTTTTTAAAAACAGTTTTGATACAAGTTTTGAAGACAAGTTTGAAAATGGATTTTGGAGAGATGCATGATCATGATATGCAGAATGCAAGTTAGGGGGGTCATGAACATACAAGGTTAAAGGCTTCACCACATAATCAAGGGGTCCGAACCCACGTGGTCTCCGGTTAGAATAAGAGAAAGCCTTCGACATGGTGACTTTCAATAGCCTAATCCTATACATGAGCCGGGGAGTCCCTTGTTTCAAGCATGCAAGAAAGGGGGAAAAGAAGATGGGGGATTAAAATAGAAGAAAACCCAAGTAGGTTAGGAGAGAGAAGAGAGAGGGCGGATTGCGTAAACGTAAATAGGAAGCCCACCTTGTGTCTTCTTTTATTTGCTTTGCTTTATTCACCTTGTTTTTCTTGCTTTGCTTTGGTGTTCGCCTTGATCTTCAAGAGCTTGTTCTGATCTCCGAGAGCTTCGGAGTTGCAGTAATTCAAGTCTTCAATGGAGACTTTGGGGGCTAGTATATGTGTGTATATGAGTGTATGAGAGTGTATGGGGGTTAGGGTTTGGTGTATAGAGGCTAGGGTTTGAAAAACCTAAAGAGAACTAGGGTTTAGAAAGGCTTCGAGCTCTGTGTATCGAAGAGGAGAGTTTTCACACTCAGTTTGCGGACCTGTTTCACACTATAGAAGGCTCTGTATTTATAGACAGAAGAATGAACTAGCGCCTGTTGTAGTGGCGCCAGCCACTTAGGAAACTTTTAAGGTTGGCAAGCAACGTATCTTTTAAAGATTTGGGCGCCTGTACTAGTGACTACCATGCAATTTTTAGGTTGGCTTCACTAGGAGTGACTTCAAAATGTCCAAGAATGATTTAAAAGGTCGAGAATGGCCCGGAGGATCGAAAAGGGACAGGAACCCTTAGAATAGTGTCCCGGGAGTAGTAGACTTCGAGAATGATGTCACGGTGTGTTGGAGGGGTTGACCAGGCCATTTGGGGGCAAAAACGGTCAATCGGACCAGAAAACTATCAAGATAGGCTAAAAATATCCCAGAAGAAGACTCAAGGTTTGAAAACATTACTTAGAATGTCCTAGAAGGTTTTCGGTTTGATACTCAGAGCCAGTGTGGTTTGAAAAAGCGACCGCCCCACTAGGGGTAAAACGGTCATTTTGTGTCAGGTTTGCCGGAACTGACTCGGAATGATCTGGAAGAGTAATAAAAGGCTAGGGATGCTATCAAAATCATCCCCGTGAGGTTACCAGTTTGATACCCAGAGTCGGTGTGGTTTATGGGGTGCTCGGATGCCTAGGGGCAAAATGGTCATTTAGCTTAAAGTGGACCCTACAAATCAAGGAAGCAACTGGTTAACTAAATTGGAGTTTAGAAGTCGGGTTAGAGTCTGAATATGTATGTGATGTGTGAAAGTGAGCCCAGTCGGGCTGGAGATTGCCAAGCGAGCAAAAATGAGGTGCTTACAATAGGATGATAATTGCCAAACAATTTTTGAAAGAATCAAATAATATCTACAGAACCCACTAGACTTAGTGGCACCTACCTCGGGCGCCCTTTGTTGATGTACATGTCAGTTTTGGATACTTCCATGGGGTGTGTTTTGGGACAGCATGATGAAACAGGGAGGAAAGAGCAAGCCATTTATTACCTCAGCAAGAAGTTTCTACCATATGAAATAAAGTATTCTGATATCGAGAAAACCTGTGGCGCACTAGCCTGGGCAGCCCACAGGCTTTGACATTACATGCTTTATCATACCACTTTCCTCATCTCTTAGATACATTCCCTCAGGTATATATTCGAGAAGCCAACCCTATCTAGTAGACTCGCATGATAGCATATGATCCTGCCAGAGTTCGATATTGTATTTACTACTCGTAAAGCAGTTAAGGGGGAGGTAATAGCTAATTATTTGGCTAAGAACCCTATTGATGATTACCAATCCATGGAACCTCAATTCCCTGATAAGGATATACTATGCGCTGATGATGTGATTGAAGGGCAAGCAAAAACTGGGTGGAGGATGTATTTCGATGGAGCTACTAACAAAAGGGGAGCCAACATCGGGGCGGTAATAGTATCAGAAACAGGTAGTCATTACCCCATTGTGGTTAAGTTACAACTAGAACTGTGCACCAACAACATCATCGAGTATGAGGCTTGTATCCTTGGCTTAAGGCTAGCATTGGCAATGAAGATCGACGAACTGCCTATTTTCAGAGATTCAAATCTGGTTATTCAATAGTCCAAGGATATATACCAAACCCGAGACGCCAAACTTTCCCCGTATCACCAACAGATTAAGGATTTATGTCAATTATTCAGAAGCGTAGATTTTAATCACATACCCCGAGCAGAGAACAACTTCGTTGATGCCCTAGCCACTTTAGCCGCAGCAATCAAGTTTGGCAAGGCCACCGAAATACCTCCTCTCTAGATCTTTACCAGAGACACCCCTTCCTATTGTCTTCACATAACAACTGAGCTCGATGAGCAACCATGGTTTCATGATATCTAGAGATACATCCAAACAGGAACGTTTCCCGGAGCAACCTCACAATAGGATAGGAAGACCATTTGCCATCTGGCGGGACATTACTTTATAGCTGGAAGTGAGCTTTTCAGAAGATCGTGGTTTGGACCTTTAAGATGCGTCAATGTTGTCAAAGCCAAAACTATCATGGAGGAAGTACATGAGGGGGTTTGCGGTCCCTGTATAAGTTGTCACACACTTGCTAAGGAGATCCTCCGAACAGGGTATTACTGGTCAACGATGGAGTCAGATTGTATCAAATATGTTCTCTGGTGTCATAAGTGCCAAATATATGGGGATAAGATCAGAGCATCACCCACATAACTCCATTCCATGTTAGCCCCTTGGCCTTTTTCCATGCGGGGGATAGATATGATTGGCCCCATCACTCCCAAAGCCTCCAACGGTCATCGATTCATCTTGGTTGCCGTTAATTACTTCCCTAAATGGGTGGAAGTAGTCTCTTACGTTCATGTCACCAAGAAGGTCATAGAGAAGTTCATAAAAAATCACATCATCTGCCGATATGGGATTCTCAAATCACTCATTACTGATAATGTCTCCAATCTAAATAATGAGTTGGTATTAAAATTATGCCAAAGGTTTCGCATTACCTATCAGAATTTAGTCACCTACCGGCCTCAAATGAACGGAACAGTAGAAGCAGCCAACAAAAACATCAAGAGAATACTCTGAAAAATAATCGACAACTACAAAGATTGACACGAGAAACTTCCCTTTGCATTGATGGCTTGCCGAACCACCATGAGGGTTTTTACTGGAGGTACTCCCTTCTAGTTGGTCTACAGCATAGAGGCAGTCCTTTCCATTGAGATTGAGATTCCTTCCCTAAAGATCTTAATGGAAAACAAGTTAAATAAAGTAGAATGAATCAAAGACTGGTATGTTCAAATCTGCCTGCTATATGAGAAGCAGTTAGCTTCCGTTTATCACACTCAGTGCCGTTTATCATAACCAAGAGATTTGGTACTAAAAAAGGTATTTTCCCACCAGGAAGCAGCACAAGGGAAATTCATTCCAAATTATGAAGGGTTGTTCGTGACAAATAAAGTCTTGTCTAGAGCAGCTCTTATTTTGGAGGAAATGGATGGTCAGGAATTCCCTAGCCCGTTGAATTCAGATGCTGTCAAACATTACTACATATGATTCTAAAAACTAGACCTCTGGTTTCTGTTCGGAAGCAATAAAATTTACTTTCCCTAATCTTAGCTAATCAATTGGACACGATCAAAATTTCAATGGGGAAACTCTATGGACTAAGCAATTTAATTTTGAAATGACAAGAGACCCTCGTTTTGTCTCTCATACAGTCAAAAGCAATCTTTGTTAAACCCCTTAGAGCCGGTTACATTATTTCAAAGAAGTCTCCTAACATGGTGATCATGCTTGGTCAAAGTAAAGCACTAAGGATATGCGTAGAAAAACAAAAAGAAAAAAAGAGGTCCAAAAAGCACTATTATTTCAAGCCCATGAAAGCGCTATTATTTACTCTATTACTTTAAAAAAAAAAAAAGAAGAAGAAGAAAGAAGGGGGTGTAAGGTCTTAAAAGCAAGATAGAAATACGCAGAAGAGTGCTAGTAGGCCAAAAATCATCAACAGTGATCACTAGTATCAAAAGCAAAGTAGAATGGTAGGTTTGAGCCCTTTCCTTTTGTTTCAAAAATAAAAACCCACATCACGAACCTTAAAGTCCTTTCAGATTAGAATTAAATTGCTTAGTCCAAATGAGCTTACCGAAATACGATCTCGGCAAAGAACGCTGGGAGATGGCACAAGTAATATTTAGAAGTTTCTCAACAGAAATCAGAGACCTAGCTAAAGAAAGAGAGAGGGAGAAGAAAGAAAGTAAGCACATTCCCGAGGATGCGGTGAAAACTCGAAAGGGCGTCGAAGGTAAAAGAGTAGGGATGTGGCAAGATACAAAACTATCAACCTTGGTGAAAACCTACAAAGGCACCTTGGTGCAAAAATGACAGAGCTGGGGCTGGTGAAAACCCTCACGAGCACTAGTAGTAAAAATAGCTAAAAAAAAAAATCACAAGGATAGGGACGGGGGGCGTAAGAGCTAATCCGAGGCATGAGTATTCTTAGAAATCACAAGGATAAAAGTAGCAGTGGGGAAGTTAGAAAATGTCTCGAAAAGCATTCTCTAGATTAGGTCCAGTTAAGGTTAAAGGAAGCAAAGGTTCCTCTCCTGGGCCAATAAGTCAGTCAAAGCATCAAACAAAAAGGAGTAATTTTTTGGTTAAATTTATCAAGCATACTTGTTATACTAACTGTACAAGGAAAGTATCTCAGATGTGTGAAAGGCTACAAGTCCATGGGGCAAAACGTAAAAAATACTAAAATGAAATCTATCTCGCTATAAATGCAGGCATCTACAAATCTAGAAATGAGGAGCAAAAATATATCGCTCTCCATCATCGTTAGAAAAGGAGTTAGCTAGGGAGGAATCAACCGGCTAGTCACCCATAAGAGGAGCACTCGAAGAAGCACCAATCGTCAATGATCCAAGTCGGCCCTGCTCATAGTCTGCACATCTGGCCAGAAGCATATCCCTCTCCCGGGTAAGGGACTCCACGGTCTCTCACAAAGATTGAATATTAATAGTATCATCCTTTATGGGAGTGAAAACGTATAGGGCACCTCGTGACCGCTTATGTCCCCACGAAGTACTCAAGGGTAGGCTATCGTGTGTTGATATGGCTGCTGCTAGCTGCATCTCTAAGGAAGCTACCTCAGTGTCTCTCACCCTCAACCGATCATGCAACATCTGTATCAATCTTCAGTTCTACTGCCTGTGACAATGTCCCTGAACAATCATAGCTCTTAAGAAATCTGTGTACCCCACGGGAGGCAAAAGAGTCTCAAAGAGTAGATCCCCAAGTGTTCTATGGCCTAACACATATCGTCAGAGCCAATAATGGTAGTTCTCAGTCTCAAGGGGCATGTTAGAAAATAGACCATCATCATCCACGTGAGGGAGCAAAGATCTCCATATATCCATAACTCTCCCTACCAATGTCCTCGGGATCAATGCCTTAAGGACAAGGGTACACTCTATCGCAGATGCAAGATAGGGGATATCCTAACTCTTACCAAGCTGTCGTAAAACTCAAATCCCAAAGAAGGGGGCAATGCCCCGTAGGCCCGCTAAGGGCATGAAAGCCCTCTCAGAAGGTCGAACTCTCAAGCAATATTTACCAACCAATCCTGAATACCACCTGACCGTGCCCGATCTCATGTTCTGAAGGTAATCAACCTATGCCATAGCAGTCTGTGGGAACCTCTTGTCATCTATAATAGCTCTCTGAGGTCTCACCAAAGAGCGTTTATGGTTAAGCTTGAGGTACCATGTATGTTGGAATAGAGGAGTAACAAATAAATGCCCAATGCCCAAAGCTAGAAGGGCGCAATGTATCCCCGAAAATGAGCATCAACCCTCTGCTGAAATCTGATAAGGCTCACAAAGGTCTCGCCCACAACCATGGGAGTGTAGGAGTGCCTCTCATGAACACTGGCAAGCAATGTGTATAATCGGCAATCAACCAAATCATCTCCTCATGGAAACATCAAGAAGTTCAGAAGAAGCGGAGCTAGCGCAACCAAGCGAGAAACAGACCACGCCTGAGAAATATGCCGATCACCCGAATGAGCCCTCATACCCGTCGCAAACTCAAAGCGAAAAAATAGGAACTCTATTGGAACTCAAGGGAACTAGGCAGAAAGGTAGACGAAAGAACTGTGCACCGGAGTCCAAGCTAGGATGAGACAATCGTGATGCAACTGTTAGGGAAATAGGTCCCACATTGTCAGTAGAATCATCTTAGAAACCAAGGAGAAAATTATACTCGTGAGAAGTGAGGGTAAGCTCACACTCTCCGAAGCAGAAAAGAGACAAGCTAGGCAGCTAAAAGGGAATCACTGCCTCCATGAATTTTGGAATAAGCTACACCGACAGGAGTGAAGCCGCCCAACCAAAGGACTGGCAAAAGATATCCTGCTCATCTGGGGGATAGCTATCATGCCAAGCTCTCAGCCGACTTAAAATCGCGTCTGCCATCCTGAAGATCAAGGTAAGAATATTGATATATGGAAAGTATAGCTCGGAAAGGTAAAAGAGATAAAAAGAAGGGAAAAAGAAGAAAGGGAAAAATGAAAAAGATTTCAAATATTAAGTCAAAATGAATTTCCTACACATTGTGATTTTAAATTTTAGGTTTCAAGTCAAATGAATTTTCTATACATTTTGAAGGTTTTCCATTTCGAGTCAAAATGAATTTTCTAAACATTTTACCTTCAAAAAGTCAATTTCAAGGCAAAGCGAATTTTCTATACATTTTGTTCAAATTTCAAATCAAAATGGTTTCTAATTCAAGGTCAAGAGTTCATTGCAAAATCAAATCTCAAAAATTTTCAATCAAAGTCTATGTCAAGTTTCTTCCTTAAAAAGATTTATATTCCAATCAAGTTTCAAGACTTTCTAAAATCCTTTTCCCTCAAAACCTCCTGTTCAAAAATCAATTCTCCAAGAAATTCTCAAGTTTTCAATCATTTAAAAGTTCTCATCAAATTCCAAAGTTTTCAATTTTAAAATCCATTTTCAAAATTCTTCTAAGTGTTTCCTTCCAGAGTTTTTATTCAAAATTCCATTTTTAAAATTTCTTCTTAAGTTTTTTTCCCAATAGTTTTAGGGCCCCCGAGTTTCTCGGGGCCTTCTCCGCCCAAGAGGCCCCTCTCTCAAAGGTTCTATATATTTTTCCTTTAAAAAGATTTAATTTCAAAAAAATTTCTAACTCTTTCTTTAATTTCAAAAACCTTCGGTAGAGTTTCATTTAAAAATGGCCTCCACAATGCCCACGACACCACAACAGAACACAAACAATGCACTTCATAATATCACAATCACATAATACTAACAAAAGAATCCGTGCATATTTTTAAGATTGTCAAAATTTCAAAGACATGTTCTAATTTTCAAAAATTCAAAGATTTTCAAGATCATTGCAAAAGTCTTTCAAAACCACTTCAAATGTTTTCTAAAATATTCTCACATTTTTCTAGGAGTTTAAAGTTAGATATTTCCATCATTTTCTAATTTTTCTTATTTTTAACTTATTTTTAAAAAAATTAAAAATTCACAAAGTTTTCAAAAAATCACGAAATTACATACGGCTATTAAACACATTTTTTTGTAAGCCACATAGTATAAACATCTAGCCAAAAAACTCGACACCCAAAACTGTAGGAGTAAGTCCTCAATTCCTACAGAAATCTTCTTCACATAAACTTGTAAAACTATCCAAATTCAATCAAACAATTATCAAAATGCAAAAATAACTCCACCAAAGCATTCAAAAAGTCAAAATATCAATTTCAATTATTTACATGATTTAAACGGAGTTCTACACATCAAAATCAACGAAAAACAAAAAATTTACCTCTTGAAGTTCTCCGCCGAAATCCTCTTCTCCGGTGACTTTTTCGACGATAGTGATCACTTTCGGCAACCCTCCGAGGTCCCCAAAAGTCACTCCTTCAATGCGCAAGCCTCTCTTGATGCGAAACACTCGAAGAAGCTCTCAAACGTTCAAAACCTTTTCACAAACTCGCAAAACTTTGAACAAGAAGTTTGCTAATTTAAGTCACAGGCCTAGCGCCACTAGTAGTGATGCCAAGGCATTTCTAAAACAAGCACCACTGCTAGTGGCGCCAGTGTCAAATTCTGGGAAGTTTTGTCCTTTTTCTACCAAAACCTGATTTCAAATGCCCCCTTGGGCTGGATATCCATTTTCAAAGTTTCAGTCTTAAAAAATCCTTAAAGTCCGTCCCTCTATTCATCTCACAATCAACATGGGTCTCTTACTTTATCATTTTTGCATTCGTTAAGCAAAGACAGAAAAGAAGGGCAGCTGTAAGCATCCCATTTTTGCCCACTCAGCAATCTCCAGTCCGTGTAGACTTATATTCAAACCAACATAGACATGTTCAAGTTCAAATTAATTTTTCAGACTTGTTCCAATCAATCAATCGCTTCGTGGTCCCACTGGGCCCAATAGAGACAAAAATAACCAAAATGTCATTGAGGCATTGCTCGGTCCAATTCCAGTTGACACCTCTTCCTAGAGACAGTAAGTCCTTATTTTAATCTCAAATTCAATTTCAAGGCCAATTCTAATACAAATCAAATTTAGCACGCCTTTTGAGAAAGTTGATCCCTGAGGTAGTAAGACCATCCAGTCTAGCATGTTTTTCGAGAAAACTCTTCGAAACGGTAAGTCCCTTCAAACCCATCAATCGGGATGAAACTAAAGTCCCTAGGATGGCATAACAGTCCACCTTTGGCACCTGCAAGCCCGCCAATGAAGAATATCCGTTATTCGACATGTCTTTCGAGAAAGATGATTCCTTAAATGATAAGTCCACCTAGCAGCTTCCGAGATCAAGCAGTCTCCAGAATGGACATGAACCGTTAGAGTGGTGGAAACACTTGCAAACATCGCAATTGTCAGAGTGGCGGAAAAAATCGCAAACAAGTCGACATTAGGAATTGCTAACAAACCACTATATCATAGGAGCGAACTCGCCTCTTAGCCAGGACACATTTACCAAAGGGCGAGATACCTTTGGAAACCAACTCGTCACAAACCATCGGAGTGGAGGAAACACCCAAAACTCTGGTCAACACTAGTGCCTGCTAACCGATTCTGGCAAAAAATAACCAAACTGCACCTTGGGACTTTTTCGGCACGCTTCTCGAGAAATTACCTGAGTCCTCAGAGAGATAAGTCCTTCCTTCTAAGATCATCCCAAAGATGATCCGGCATGTTCAGATGCCTTCCAGTAAGTTTCAGACCAATTCCGAGACCATCTGGTCAAAATGACCATTTTACCCATTGGCATCCGAGTGCCTCCGGAAACCACACCAACTCTGGGTATCAAACTAGTAACCTCCCGATAATGCTTCTAACAGTATTCCTGACCTTCCAATGCCTTTTCGGATCATTCTGAGTCTATTCTTGCAAACTCGATACAAAATGACCATTTTACCCCTAATAGGTCGGCTGCCTTTTCCAACCACACCGGCTCTGGGTATCAAATTGACAATCCCTTGGAACACTTTAGCTAGTGTTTCTACCCTTCAAGTCCTCTCATGAGTCAGTCCAAGTCCATTATGATGGTTTTTTGGTCTGGTTAACTGTTTTGCCCCTAATAGCTCAGTTGACCATCTCGACATTGTTTTTCAAACTCGTTACCCCTAGGACACTATTTCAAGAGTTTCTACCCATTTTTGGCTTTCTAGACCATTCCCGGCCTTCCAGAACATTCCCGGTTCTTTTGGAGTGACTCCTAGTGAAACTAAGCAAAAAATTGCATGTTAGTCACTAATACAAGTGCCCAAATCTTTTACCTTGCGTATCAAGGGTTGAAAGATACATTTCTTGCAACCTTAAAATGTTTCCTAAGTGGCTAGCGCCACTCCTAGTGCCACCAATGTATAATTTTCCATACCGGCACTACAATAGGCGCCAGGCTAATCTTGTATATATAAATACAGAGCCTCCCTCTGCGTAAAAACAATTTGCAAACTCAGTCCAAAAACTCTATTTTTTGAATTATAGAGCTCGAAGTCTCTCCAAACCCTAGCCTCTCTAGTCTCTCTAAACCTTTGCCACCATACATATAACCCTAACAAGCCTCTATTGAAGACCCAAAGTGCTGAAACTTCATAAACCAATTTTTCAAAAAACTCTTTTCAAACTCTTTTCCGAAAACTCTTTTCAAAAATTCACTTTCTAGAAACTCTCTTCAAGCTTCTTTCCTAGAAACTCCCTTCACAAGATTTACTTTCCAAAAACTCTTTTTCTTGGAATCCAAGTCAAGCCCTAAATTCCAAGGTTAGAAACCCTAATTCTCTTTTCTAAAAGCATGACTTCCTCTTTTGCTTCAAATCATAGGTTTCCAAAAACTATCCTCTATATGAAATCCCAAATTTTCAAAATTCAACATTTCCAACTCCATGTCAAATCCAATCTTTTAAATTAAGAAACTTGATCAAATCATTCAATTTTAGAAATCAAATCAAATCATCCATTTTTGGAAATAAAATCCAATCTTCTATTTTAAGAAACAAAAATCAAATCTTTCTTAAATCAAACCATTCCTAAGTTCACATCTTTCTAAATTCAAAACTTCCTTAAGTTCAAACTTTCCAAAATTGAAATCTTTCCAAATCCAAAACTTTCCTAAATTGAATCTTTCTTAAAATGAAACTTTCCTAAAATGAAACTATCCTAGAATAGAACTTTCCTATTTTGAAACGTTCCTAATTCAAAGTTTTCCAAAATCCAACTTTTCCTAAATGCTAACTTTTCAAGTCATTCCAAATCATGTATTTTCAAATCAATCAAATCAAATCTCCATTCAAATCTACTCTAAGTTCAACTATCCTAAATCGAACTTTTCAAATTGGAATCAAATTCTTTTGAATTCTACTTCGTGTTCTAACCTTAGGTTACCTAAACCCTAGTTCAACCCTAATCCCAAGTTAGGAAGCTTCAACTCCTTTTTAAAATTCCTTTCTAAACCAATATGGTTTTCAACTCCAATCTAACTCAAAGATGTTTTCAACTCTCAATCTTTCTAAATCAAGTCCAAGTTCAATATTTTCAAATTGAAATCAATTTCAAATCTTCAAGTTGTATTTCAAATCGAAGTCAATTCTAAGTTCAATTTCAGGTCTCTTATTCCAAGTTCAAACCAAACTCTTTTTCAAATCAAACTTTTTTCAAGTAAAAATCTTTTCAAATCAATGTTTTCAAAATCTCGAAGTGTCTATTTTCAATCGGACTCTTATCAGAACTACGACTAACCTGATTCCCAAAAAGGGATACGTAGGCAACCCTCATGGGTGTGGTCATAACTTTTTTCAAGTTTCTAATTCCTCAAGCTATTTCAAGTTTCCAATTCCAAAATCTATTTTCAAATCTCCAATTTAAATTTCTAAAACCCTCTTTCAAAATCAAATCAAGTATTTTCAAATCTATTTCCAAAACCAAATCAAGTCTTTTTAAATCTATTTTCAAAATCAAATCAAAAGTGGATAGTTTTGGACATTTATTACTCAAAGATTCCGAATGAGTGAACTTAGAGTGAATAAACATGTGGGTACCCCAAGGGCGGGGTAGGGTGATGGCTTAGTGCGTCTTCCCTACACGTAACCAACCTCCGAACCTAGAATCACTATTTTCAAAGACCAAAATGGAGTTACTTTCAAAAGGGCTTAAATATGTCTAAAGGTTGCCAAACAACTTATTTTCTTAAAAACCCTCTCTTTAGGAAGTTTTCAAAACTGTTTTTCAAAAAACCTAAGTTTGATTTTCGAATTGTACTTAGTTTTAGGTAACCTAACTCACCTTAATCAAGTTAGGTGGTGATTCCAAATATTTTCTAAAAGCCCTTAATCAAATCAATTTCCAATTCAAAAACCTAGTCGCACTCGTCCTTCTAGGAGGATGAGTTATAACGAGAGAGCACTGCATTTTTCTCACTTGTTTTTTTGAAGTGCAAAAAATCGAGGCTCAACACTATGTTGACTGCGAGGCAATCAAGGGGATGTAATTTGAAACTTTTTTAAGGCGGGAGCTTAAAATTGGCAGATTAGCCCACGAGGGCATTTGAAATTGGATTTTGATGGGCAAAAGGGTGAAGTTGCCCATAACTTAACTGTGACACCACTCAAGCATAAAAATGCCTCGGCGTCACTGCTACTGGCACCAGGCCTGATAATTAAAACATCAACAGCTTCTTTTAATCGAAGCTTATGGGTTTAAGAGGAGATTTCGAGGATTTGAAAGCTTTTTCAAGATTTCTACAAAGATGAAGCCTTGTGTATTAAAAGAGTGAGTTTAGGGAACCCCGGAGAGTTGCTGGAAGTAGTCATCGTCGCTGGAATTATTGCCGGAAGGAAAGATTTCATCGGAGAACTCTAAGAGGTGACTTTTTTTATTTTATGTTGATTTTGATGTGTAGAACTCTGTTTGAGTTGTGTAAATAGTTTAAATTGATGTTTTGATGTACTATGAACACTCTGGTGACGTTGTTTCAATGTTTTGATACTCATTTGATTGAGTTTGAATAGTTTTGCACGTTCATGTAAAGAGGGTTTCTGCAGTAATTGAAAATTCTCTCCTACAACTTTGGGTATTAGGTTTTCTGGCTAATTTTTGCACCATGTGCCTTAGAAAAATATGTTGAACAACTGTATGAAGTTTTGCAATTTTCTGAAAACTTTTTGATTTTTTAATTGTTTGAAAAATAGAAAAAAAATGCTTGAAAAACAAGAAAAATTAAGAAATTGATAAAATTGTTTGAGGTTGATATTTAGAAAAATATGAGAATATTTTAGAAAATATTTGAAGTAGTTTTAAGGGATTTTGTGAAAATTTTGAAAACTATAGGATTTTTGAAAAATAGAACATGTGCTTGAAAATTTTAAAATTTTGAGAATGTGCACAGATTGTTTTATGTGTGTTAGTACTACGTGATTGCAATGCCATTAGACGCACGACTTGTGTTTTGTTGTCACGTCTTGGGCATTATAGGGACCATTTACAAACGAGACTTTGTCGAAATTTTTCAAAAGTAGGAAAAAAGTTAGAAAGTTTTTGAAATAAAATCTATTTAAAAGAAAAAGATATAAAACCTTTAAGGGTGGGAGCTTTTTTGGCAGAGAAGACCTCGAGAAACTCGGTTAAGGAACCTTAGAAAGCGATTTTGAAAATAAACTTTTGGAGGAAAAAAGTTTAACAAACTTGACGATTGATAGAATAGACTTTGAAAATAAACCTTTGAAGGAAAAAGTTAGAAACCTTTGAGAATTGATTTTGAAAATAAATTTTTGAAGGAAAAACTTTAAGAAACCTTTTGAGTTGTTTTGAGTAGACTGTGTTGAGACTTGTGTCATTCATTATTTTCTTTGTTCTCTTTTTTTCCATACATCTTGACTTTTTTAATTGTATATACCATATATTGATATCCTTTTCTTGATTTGGTTTTCAGGATGGCTGATGCGGGTGCTGACGGTTCTAAGAGGAGGTACCGGTCCGTAAAGGGGGCCCGCATGGATTCTGTTGGCAGTCTAGCCATTCCAGGGGTAGTCGTGGATCAAATGGCAGGATGTCGTCTAGTTAGAATGCGAGGGGGAGTATGCCTCCAGTTTATCCTTTTTCTCTTGTCAAGCTAGCTTTTGAGGGAGAGATGGATGCCGATACGAAAGCACCAGGCCTAGGAAAAGGTGTCTCAGATGCTGATTTGGGGGATCTAGAGGTACCAAACATTCCTCCATTGGGGGACCTTATCCATCATCCCAGTATATATTCTCAACAACACTTGCCCCCTCCCCATGTATATATATCATTTAGAGGGGCCATCCATTAAGCTTTCAATACCATGCAGCGGGTTGCTCCATCCTCCCGTGCCTTTCTAACGGAGATTGGGTTCGACACATTCATAGGATTATAGGCAAACCCCCTGAACTGGCATTTGGTGAGACAGGAACCTTTCATTTTGTGGGCTTTGAGTTGGGTCTTACATTGTTAAATTGGGCCATTATCACGGGGCTTTCTTTTATTGGCCGTTGATCACCTTGTAACCAGTGAGTAGGTTCGAGGCTTGTGCTTTCTAGGACTTGCCACCTCCTAACTGTTCAGATTTTCCTATGTCTTGGCTTAGTTGAGATGAGAGCACCCACTTTGTTGAGCCACCCCCTGAGCGGTGAGACATTATGAGGTGACAACTAGTTCTATACATTATTTTTCACTCCTTTCGCAACAGTAACAAGTCGGTCGTCCCTTTCAGATTGGTGAGTGTGGTAGTCAACCTAGGGGCCTTGTCAGAGCTGGACTAGGGGTCTTTCACTTTTCGTTGCTTCCTCAGATCCATGTGGGTCTGAACTTCTTCCCACTAGAGTAGTGTGACTGGGTTTTGGCCCTTTTTAATCTAGTGGAGTTATTAGTACTTGCCGATTCGCTGTCCAGAGGTATTAGAGGCTGACCTTTATCCCTGAACTTTTAAATGGGCTCGTGATGATGTGGCCCACCAATGTGAGATCATTAATTTCATGACCATACAGGCAAACCTGGAGTTGATAGAGGCGAGAGATGTGACCTAGCGGCCCTTTGTTGGATTGGTTTATAATGAGGTAGTCAAGTATCTGGTCTCAATGTCTCTGTCAAGGATTTCCTTTCTCAGTGGTAAGTCCTGGGAGTCCTATCTAGGAGACTGCCATTGGCGCCAGTTTCACAAGGAGTTTTGGTCAGTCGGGGATCCTTCTAAGTACATATTTGGAGCTTTAGTCAAAGGGGTCCCCATTCTGTACCAGGAGTGCCAGCCAGGTGTTGGTTTTTTGCTTCCTCTAGAGACTGACTATATCACATATTTCGGGGCTCACTCTGTAGGTGCCTTTACCTAGTTCAATGGGGTAGTCAGAGGTTACACTGTTGGCCAGGAGGTAGTAGACTTATGGCATCGGGCTAGAGGATATGTGCCTCTGACTGAGTTTGCTGCAATGAGGGATTAGAAAGACTGGTATAAGACTAAGAGGGAGCAGTTCTAGATGAAGAGAGACCAATACCAGGCCAAGGTAGCTACTTTGACCTCACAGTTGGCTTAGATGGGAGGTAGCGGGATATGTTGTCCTTTCTCTCTTTTTGTTATGGCATTGTTTAGTTATTCATCTGCTTTACTGATTCAAGCTTTTCTTCCTTGTGGGATGCTGGTGCTTCCAGTAGTCATCCACGTCCTTCTGAGCCAAGTTTTGGAGATTTTGACCCAGACATTGGCTTTGACCCTTGATGGGTGCCTCTTGTCATAGGCCCCACTTTCCTTCAACACTATGTCCTAGACATGCATTTTAATTCCTGTGTCAGTCCATTTTATTTGTAATCTTTAAACATGATGGATGTTTATGATTTAGATAGCTAGATAAATGGACAGATTCAGGAATAGGAAAAATGTTGATGATGTATGTTTATTACATATTTTAGAGATGATATTAATTTGTATTGGTGACTTCTATTTCTACAAGGAGCTATATCTTATGTATACGAAGCTCATGCCGAAATTTTTATAAAAATGCACACACATGTGAGGAGTATAACAATCAATAAAATTGATGGGGTGCTGTCAAGCTTTGCATCCTTGAAATGGCAACTCCTTCTTTAGGGGTTTAGCCTCTCCTTTGGCTCAACCCTACCTTAATCAGATTATAGCATTTCATACCTTTCTCATCCTTTTGATCGACTCTGACTTTCTACTTTGGGTTAGTGTTTGGGATCATTTGGCTTGAACTCTCAACCCTCGAGGGCTTAGGCAACAACTTGCCTGACCTTTGGCAAAGCAACAAGCAGCCAATTCTTCAATTCGGGGAGGCTTTATTTTAAGACTATAACATAGGCTAAGTTATGGAGTTTTAAGAATCAAATAGATATGCAGAATCAAATTTAATTTTGCTTTCAGTAGAGTTTAGATCCACACCATCCTTAGTTGGTCTTCCAGTGGGGTTTGGTCCGCTAGTATCCTTCCTTAGCCTTGGAAACATGTCTAGCTCATTTGGATCAAGCAATCCCTTTTCAATTAGAGAGAACTTATTAAGGTTGTAATGTAGGCCATGGTTCTGAGTTTTTTTGCAAGAAAAGGTAAATGCTTAAACCTATTGCTTCTACTAGGCTTCCTTTTCGCCTAAGATCACCTTTAGATTTCCCTTTTTGCCTTTATTATATGCTCTTTAAGATGGCATGAAATGAGTTGACCTTTCTTGTGGTTTTTTTTTCCCCCCTTGACAGCTCTCCTCCCTTTTCCTCTTCTTCCCTTTTGTAAGGCGGATATTTTTACAATTCCTTTCTCTTAGATATATTTTCTCTTAATGTTTCATTTTAAGCCATTATAGGCGGTCATCCATAAGTTGGGGTTTTGTTAGAAAGTATCATAACTGGCTCAACGAGTTTGACAATGATTACTTTTGATTGTATAGGAAATGAAACGAGAGCCCCTCTTCATTTTGAACTAGATCGCTTAATCCATAGAGTCTTCATGTTGCTTCAGCCTGATGAAAGACAAGTGACATTCTTTGTTGAGTCCTCAATTATCTGTCTGCACCAGTGTAGGGGGATGGTTTTAGATTAGGGTTGACAAGAAATCTTTTGCTTTCTGCGAGGCACTAGTGGGTAAAGCAAAGGGAATATTCATTTTTTTTTTTTGAAAAAATGAATGATGGCTCCTCTTCCTTTTGATAGTTTGGCTACACATCGCTTAGCTTCAGTGTCTCGCAAGTGCTGCTTTTGGGTGGTTTCCTCACTCATCCTTATCTTGTCTCTTTTCGAAAAGTTGATTATTTGGCGAGTGGTTAACTCATACTATCATAATCTTCAAGTCAAGTCCTCCACAAGATAGAACACACCCCTTATTTTGGAAGCATTCACCAATCACAAGAATATGAGATAATATCATATGAATGAAAAACTATCTTTCTATTGTTTCAATGAACAACATATAGTTCTTATGAAAATACAAACACAAATTTAAAGGCAGAAAGTAAAAGGGATAGAAAGAAAGTAGGTGAGACCACCCCTTTCTTTTATGCTTTTTTTTAAAGAGAACCCTCTCAATTGAGCTTTAGAATAATGCCCACATCCTTGATGCTCCATCCATCATTGAGATCTTTGGACCATGCAAGGCAGGCATGGGCTTCCTTTGGGGCTTTGGGCGCAGCTTAACAGTGATGGTGTAGTTGTCAGTTTCATTGATCTCCTTGTTGTCCTTTGTTGCCTCCTCAATTTCTTCAATAAATAGGTTGGCTAGCTTGCCTCCCTCCAGTTTGAATGGCTCTATCGATGCTTTTGGCTCTTGCAGTCCTCAACCCATGTCTTTATAGTTGGATTTAGTCATAGGCCAAAGTTTTTCTGATAGGCGGCGTTCAGCCGTGGCATACCTAATGTGTAAGAATTCATCACCTCAACCATCAGCAGCCATATCTTTGGCAGGGACCTTTCCACAGGTACGGACTCCTCAACTGGCCAATTAGAGGGATCATGTGTTTCATTGGGATTATAGAGATAGATTGGGCATGGTGGGAATTCTTCCTCCCAGTCACTCTCTTCATCAGTCTCCTAATCTCTATCGTAATCCTTGACCACGATCTCATCCAATTCATCCTCTTCTTCTATTTCCTCTAGTCTCAAGTTAAAAGTGTGGTCGGACAGAAGATTTGTGATTACATTGGGGGTAAGAGTAGGGTTCACCGATTGTATGTCAATGGTCTTATTGTCTATTAAGTCTTGAATTTTGTGCTTGAGGGAGAAGCAATTTTTAGTATCATGCCCTTGTCCTCCCGAATGATACTTACAAGTGAGGGCACCATTACAGGTTGGAAGTAAAGGGCTCGGCAATGGGCGGGCCAATATGGGCTTCAAGATGTTGTTCTTCAAAAGGTTATGGTAGGCCATGGTCTGGGTGCAAGCTAAGATATCAAAGGTACGGATGCATTTGACCGACCTATTAAAGTTGGGTCATGCCCTAGTAGGGACAAAGTTAGGTGCTTGAGAGGGTATAGTCAAAGTGGGCATGGATAAGATAGGATGTGATTGAAGTGGTGGACGATATTGTGGTGGTTGAATGGGTAAAATGGAGGACACCTCACTCTCCATCTTGATTACTCCCCTTGCAGTCGCCACCTTTTTGGCTATGTTGGTAGAACTTTCTCTGGTTTTTGCATAGGGATCCGTAATCTTGCCTATCTTGAGACCATTCTCTATCATCTCCCCTTGCATGATAAGCTCGGAGAAGCTTTTCCTCACACTTATGCAAAGATTTTCATAGTTTATGTCTTGAAAAGTATGCACGAACAATTGAACATACTCCTTTTCTTCTAAAGGGGGATTGACTTATGCTACTGTTGCTTCTCTCCATCTAACGGCATAGCTCTTGAAGCTTTCTTTCTCTCCTTACTTATTGTCATCAAGGACCACCGATCATAAGTGAGGTGTATGTTGTGATGATATTAGGCTTTGAATACATTGACCAGTTCGATTCAAGTCGTGAATTTCCTTAGGTTGAGTCAGGCGAACCATTGCAAGGTGGATCCGGTGAGACTATATTGGAACAATTGCATGAGGAGCTTTGGATCAATCCCATGACCACTTAATGCCCTAGCATAGAGGCAAAGGTAGGCTATAGGATTGCCAGTGCCATTGTACTTCTAGAAATTGAGCATTTTGAACTTTAGCCAGTCTTGGATCATTTGGAAAGAAGCCTATCTCATCATAGGAGGCAAGCCCAAAAGTGTTATGGCCATGGAGGCTTCGCAGTGAGTCTTCTAGCCTGTGGATTTTCAAACTAAGAGAGTCTAAGGGAGCTCTTTTCTCAATAGGTGAGAGCAATATAGTTTCTTCTTTTTTGATGTTGGCCCCCTTGGAGTCCTCTTTGCTTTTCCCTGTTAAGGCAGATTGAAGCACAATTCTTAGGTTGATAATTTTAGAGTCTTTAGGGAAGGCCATGGATGATAACGGGGCTAAAGAAGCATCTTTTATTGCCATGACCTGGATAAGCTTGAACATTTCATCGATCTTGGTCCTCATCTTGTTGATTTCTCCTCATGAAACTGGGGAGGTCTCATCAGGGTTGGCATCCATTAGTAAAGCTTTATGTCGGGTAATAATGGGGTCTTTAGGTGGACGCTGATCTTTCTTAGAAGCAATGATGGCTTTCTAAGGTATAGCCTCTGCAAAAGGAAAAGAAAGAAAAAGAGAAAAATAAGGACACAAGTCATGAGTTAGTGTTTGACATTTAAAAAGCTTTATATGATGCATGTCTTAGGGGTGTCCCTTCTTGTGAGGGAGACTAAACATGATGCACTTGGCTCACTTTTTGGAGATACGGGGTTTGTCCCTGTATACAAATACTTTACCATTGATTGAGAACATACATTCATTCATTCATGTCGCTTACAGAAAGTAGAAGAGTACATTAAACTTTGAGTTTAAAATACAAGAGAATCGAAGTACATTTTAATAAGGGAAAGGGTAACATTCTCCTTGTGACTTTCACTTATCTACTTTTACATTTAAGATCCTAAACTACTCTTGAGTCTTCGGATTCGCCTTCTTTGAGTTTGATTTTGAAAAGGTCACTGAGGGACCTTATTATTTTATGAAATGACTTGAAATGTATGCCATGAGTCCTTAGGGTTATGTGGAAACCCTTAGGATTTTGGTAGGTTTTATGCAAGGGAGAGTGATCTTGGTGTCACTCTCTATGGGTTGATCATATGCATGAGAATGCAGTGACTTGAGTTACTTTGGAACTCTTATCTTCAAATGGAGTATTGAATGCATGTACACATATGCCAAGAGTATAGAGAGAGAGAGAGAGAAAGAATGTAATTGTAAAATAAATACGTATGCATGAGCATTTATACAAGCATTATAACAGCAGGAATAAATAAGAATAAAGGAAAGTAAAGCAGTCGCCTTTTCCTCTATGGTTTTGAAATTAACATGTGTGTCTTAAATTCGACAGAGGTTCGGCTATGCATGCTTTCTACATGAGCATGAGGTTAAGAGTTCACTAATGGTTCCTATGAAGACTCGATTTCCAGATTTTCAAACCTAGGCCCACTCCCAGAGATGGTGCCATTATCAGTTGGTAATCCAAGTGGGGGAACCATCAAGAGGCCGTAGGATAAGAAACTAACACAACATCTTCCCACAACCAATATATCGTTCCCCCTTCTAACTAGAAGGGTCGTAACCAGGTAATAATGCAATTATGCAAATCCGAGTGCACGTGTAGTGTGTGTGTGTGTGTGGAATTTTTAAAAAAGAAGGAAATGGCCCAATAACTCCCATCCATCCTATTCATTCACGACATACATGGCAATTAATATGATATAAAATAAAATATGAACAAAGGTCCACTTACAAAAGAAAATGAACAAAATCAGTGCCTTGATGACAAACTTAATGCAAGATTGAATGATTGAATATAAATTGAATGTAAGCAATGGCATGTTCTTGAAAATAGATTTGAAAAGTTTGACTTTGAAGAATTTAAGGTGCATAGAATTGGAAAAAATTAATCAAAGATTCTAGATGAGTGAAGGAGGAAAAAAGCATGATAATGGCCTAACTCTCTAAGCATCCCCAACAGAGTCGCTAGCTTTCACGCCCTGATTTTACGCACTCGAGAACACACACAAGTGAGAAAAACACAGTACTCTCTTGTTAGAACTCATCGTCCTACAAGGACGAGTGTGACTAGGTTTGAACTGGAAATTGATTTGAATAAGGGCTTTGGAAAAGATTTAGAGTCGCCACCTAACTTTGTTAAGGTGAGTTAGGTCACCTAAAACTAAGTGCAATCCGAAGATTAAATTTAGGGTTTTGAAAAGGTTTTGGAAAACTTCCTCGAGAGAGGGTATTTGCAGAAAACAAGTTGTTTGGCAACCTTTGAAAAGATTTAAGCCCTTTTTTAAATAACTTCGCTTTTGGCTTTTCAAAAACAGTGATTCTAGGTTCAGAGGTTGGTTACGTATAGGGAAGATGCACTAAGCTATCACCCTATCCTGCCTTTGCGGTACCTACATGTCTTTTCACCCTAAGTTCACTCATTTAGAATCTCCAATTAACAAATGTCCCTAACTATCCACTTTGAAAAGAATTATATGATGCATGGTATACAAGTGCAAGAAAATGATTTGATTTTTAAAATAGATTAGAAGAAAGGATTTAAAGCTTAAAAAAGGTTATGGACATTGAAAACTTAAAAAAGGTTATGGAATTAAAAAGGTTGTGACCACACCCAAGGGGGTTGCTTACGTATTCCTTTATTGGGAATTAGGTCAGCCGTAGTTCGGACTCAGGGTCCGATTAAAAATAGACACTTTGAGGTCTTTGAAAAGTTTGACTTAAAAAGGTTTGATTTGAAATTTTGATTAAAAGATTGGAAATTGAACTTGAGGATTTGAAATTAAACTTGAGGAATAGAACTTGGACTTGTTTTGGAAAGATCGAGTTGAGCTTTAAAATCATCTTGACTTGGATTGAAGTTTTAAAACCATTGTAGTTTTTACTTGAGTTTAAAGAAGAGTCTTTGAAAAGAATTGAAGCTTCCTAACTTTAGGGTTAGGGTTGAACTAGGGATGTGTTTAGACATCTTAGGACCTAGGTAACCTAGGGTTGAAACATGCACTTAAAATAAGAAGGTTTGATTTTAGAAAGTTGAATTTCAGGAAAGTTTCATTTTAAAAAAGTTTTGAATTAGGAAAGTTACATTTTAGAAAAGTTTTGAATTATAAAAGTTCCATATTAGGAAAGTTTTGAATTAAGAAAGTTCATAATTAGGAAAGTTTCCTTTTTAAGAAATAGTTGATTTTTGGAAAGATTCGAATTTAGAAAGGCTTAAACTTGGGAAGATTGAAATTTGAAAAGATTAGAAAGTTTGAAATTTAGAAAGATTGAAATTAGAAAAAATTAGAACTATGAAAGATTTGATTTCTATTTCTTAAAGTTGAACATTGAATTTTATTTTAAAAAATAGATGATTTAATTTTGTTTCCAAAATTGGAGGATTTTATTTGACATGGAATTGGAAATGTTGAGTTTTGAAAATCTTAGATTTTGAAATCTATAATTTGGTGGAAAAAGGGGTTTTGAAAATCTATGATTTGATGTAGAAAATAGTTTTGGAAACCTATGATTTGAGACAAAATAGGAAGCTATGACTTCAAAAAGGAATTAGGGCTTCCTAACCATGGATTCGAAGGCTTGATTTGGACTTCAAGGCAAAGAGTTTTTGAAAAGTGAATCTTTGAAAAGACCCTTTTGAAAGGAAATTTGCGAAACTAATTAGAAAGGAGCTTTGACTATGGACTTTTGCAAGTCTCTTGAATATCTTACTTTCCTAAAATGATTCTAACCATGAAAAGATTAAAACCATTCAAAGACTGTGATTTTGACAACAACTAGGATTTGAAATATGGATCATAATGATCACATTGAATGTAACACCTTCCTTAAAACAATCCTAACCATGTAATGACAAGAATCATCTTAAGATTGTTGTTTTGATAAAAAAACGTTTAGGGCTTGAACCCAAAATTTGGACCTTAATAGTCACATTGAATATAAAACTTTCCTAAAACAACCCTAACCATGACATGGCTAAAATCATTCTAGAGGTGTGATTTTGAAAACAAGTTTGAAAGGAGGAAGTTTTGAATACAAGTTTGGAAAAGAACTTTGATACAAGTTTGAAAACAACTTTGAATGCAACTTTCAAGGTAATATATAAAAAAGATAACCACAATGCAATAATGTCTTGAACATACAAGGTTAAGCTTCACCACATAATCAAGGAGGCCAAACCCACACCATCTAAGGGTGAACTAGAAAAAAGCCCCCTACATGATGACCTTCAACAGTCCATCTTAGGTGTGATTCAGGGAGTCCCTTGTTTCAAGTATGCAAGAAGAGGAGGTAGAATATAGGAATTCAAATAGAAGAAAACCCAATTGAATTAGAAGAGAGAGGGGGATTACATAAAACGTCATATTCTTCTCGCTTTGATTGCTTTGTTTGACTTGAACTTTGAGAGCTTTGAAGATACAACACTTGATCTTCAATGGATGCTTGGAGGCTTGCGTTTGAGTGTATAAGGTATATAGAGGCTAGGGTTTGAGTGTATGGATGATAGGGTTTGAAGAGGCTTGAGAGAATTAGGGTTTTGGGAAACTTTGAGCTCTATTTTCATAGAGACAGAGTTTTTGGACTGAGTTTGCAAACCCTTTTTACGTAGAAGGATGGTCTACATTTATAGGCAATTAAAACAAGAACTAGCACCTATTGTAGTAGCACTAGTGTAATTTTAACCCTCGCGCTACTCCTAGTGGCGCCAGGCCATTTATTGGCTTGGCGCCACTACTAGGGGCGCTGGCCACTTGGGAAAGTATTAAGGCAGTAAGAAAAGTATCTTTTGACCCTGAGACACAAGGCAAAGGATTTGGGCGCCTGTTCTAGTAACTACCATGAAATTTTTTCTTGGCTTGGCTTGACTAAAAGTGACTCCAGAAGGTTCAAAAATGAACTGGAAGGCCGTCGATACATAGGAACCCTTGAAAGAGTGTCTTGGAAGTAATGGACTAAAGAAACAATGCCAGAATATTTGAAAAGGCGGACTGGCCCATCAGGGCAAAACAGTCATTTAAATTGGGGACACACTATCATTTGATTCTGAGAGCAGGTGTGCTTAGAAAAAGCAACCGGCCCACCAGGGGCAAAATGGTCATTTTGTACCAGGCTCACCCGAATAGACTTGGAATGATCCAGAAAGGTGCTAAAAGGTTGAGAATACTATTAGAAGCATTCTCACGAGGTTATGAGTTTGATACCCAGAGCTAGTGCAGTTCCCGGAGGCGATCGAATTCCTAGGGGTAAAATGGTCATTTTGGCCGGGTGGTCTCAGAATTGATTCGGAACTGACTGGAAGGTACTTGAACATGCCGGATTGTCTTTGGGACAATCCTTGCATTGGTGTTGACCTAGGTTTTGAGTGTTTCCATCACTCTGACGGTGTGTGACGAGTCAGTTTTCAAAGGTATCTTGTCCTTCGGTAAACGTGCCAAGCCAAGGAGCATGTTCAGTCCCGTGACATAGAAGTTTTGTTGGCAATTCCCAATTTTGACTTGTTTGCCAGTATTTCTATCATTCTGATGGTTGCGATATTTGTGAGTGTTTTCATCACTCTGATGGTGTGCGTTCATTTCAAAGACTGCATAATCTCATGAAGCTGCTGGATAGTCTTATCGTCTAATGGATCAACTTTCTCAAAAGACGTGCCAGATAACAGACATTCTACATTGGCAGGCTAGCAAGCCCCAGAAGTGAACCGTTCTACCATCGACAGGTTTGAAGGGACTTATCATTCTAAGGAGTTTTCTTGAAAAATGTGACAGACTAAATAGACTTACGTCTGAGGGATCAACTTTCTCGAAAGACATGTCGGATTGAGCTTGACTGGTTTGTATCGAAATTGGAACTAGAATTGAAGTTGAAATACGAATGTACCATCTTTAAAAAGACGTGCCAACTAGAATTAGACTAAGTAATACCCTAAGAGTATTTTGGTTATTTTGCCTCTATTGGGCCTGATGGGCCTACAAAGTAATTGATTGACTAGATTGAGTTTGGAAAGCTGGTTTTTGGCATAAATGTGTCCATGCCAGTTTGAATGTGAGTTCAGTTAGCTCAGAGATTGCCGAGCAGGTAAACATGAGGTGCTTATAGTGCGGTCATAACCTTCTTTTTAACTCAAATGCCCATTTTCAAAATTTATCTCTTTCAAACCCTTTTTTAAATTGCATCATGTATCATTCTTTCCAAAAGTGATGACAAAAACCTCTTTCAAAATCTTTTTAAAGTGGACATTTAATAACCAGAGATTCAAGTGAGTGAAACCTAAGGTGAATAGACATATAGATACCGCATGGGCGAGGTAAGGTGATAGTTTTCAGTCATCTTCTCTACATGTAATCAACCTCTGAACCTAGAATCGCTATTTTTAAAGACCAAAATGGAGTCATTTTTCAAAAAAGGGTTTAAACATTTTTAAAGGTTACCAAACAACCCTATTTTCTAAAGCACCTTGTAAGAGGACATTTTCAAACCATTTTCAAAAAACCTAAGTTTGATCCTTGGATTACACTTAGTTTTGAGTGACCTAACACACCTTTAACCATGTTAGGAGGCGCCTCCAAACCTTGTTCAAAAAGCCCTTAATCAAATGAATTTCAAGTTCACCATTGCACTCGTCCTTTGAGGAGGGTGAGTTCTAACAGACAAAGTATTAGGTTTGGCCCAAGTCAAGACCCAAACTCGGGCCGAAAATCGAGGCGCGATAGCTCTCTGTTAAAACCTACCCTCCTAAACGACAAGTGTGACGAGGGTTTGAATTTGAAATTGATTTGATTAAAAGCATTTTGGAAAAATTTGGAGTCACCACCTAACATAGTTAAAGATGTGCTAGGTCATCTAAAAGCTAAGTGTAATCTAAAGATTAAACTTAGGTTTTTTGAAAATATTTTGGAAATTGCCTTCTTAAGAAGGTTTTTAGAAAAAAAAGGTTTTTAGCAACCTTTTGAAAGTTTGAAAGCCCTTTTTGAAACGTGACTTTGGTTTTCCTCTTTGAAATAGAAATCTATGATCCGAGGGTTGGTTACGTGTAGGGAAGATATCCTAAGATCATAATCTTACCCCGCCCTTTCGGTAGTTATATGTTTATTTACCCTTAATTCACTCACTTGAATCATTGGTTACTAATTATCCACATATTGAAATTTTAAAAACAAGGTTTGGTCATCACTTTTTGGATGAATGATGAATGATGCATGTTTTTTAAAGACTTTTGGAAGATTTAATAAGAGTTTTAAAATTTGACTTTAAAAAGATAGTTTTGAGAGAAGGAATGTTTTAAAATTGGAGATTTTGACTTGAAATAAGGGTTATGATTGAAAGGAAGTTTTAAAAAAGGAAATTTGATTGAAATAAGGGTTATGATTGAAGAGAAGTTTTGAAAAATGAATTTGATTTGAAATAAGGGTTATAAACGCACCTACAAAGGTTGCCTACACATCTCACTTGGCAAAAATCAAGTCATTCACAGTTCGTGCAAGAGATTTGAAATTGGACTCATGGAGTCGTGAAAGGTTTTTGAAACTTGAATTCAAAAAAGAGTTTTAACTTGAAGTTAGACTTTGGAGAGTTTTGAAAGATTTTTTAAATAGAACATGGAATGTTTTAAAGTATTTTTGAAAGCAACTCAAGAGAGTTTTGGAATGTTTTTTGAATCAACTCAATGGACTTTTGGAATGTTTTTTAAAGAAACTCAAGGGAGTTTTGGAATGTAGTTTAAACAACTCAAGGGAGTTTAGAAATTGTTTGAAACAACTCAAAAGGGTTTTAGAATATTTTTGTAACAACTCAAGAAAATTTTGGAAATAGTGTTTAGATTGGAATAAGGTAAAAGCTCTTGTGAACTTGTTTTTGAAAAGTTTTTGAAATCACCTTAAGAAAGGTATGTTGAATATCCCATCACCTTTGAGAGATTAGCTATTGAGAAACTAAACTTCTTTAAGTTTATGCATTTTGAAAACATTTTTAGAAAAGGGGCTAGAAACTTCTCTTAGGGTTTTGAAAACTTTTAGGATTAAGGAACCCTAATTGGATATCTCACTTTTACTTGAACAATCCTAACCTTGGAGGGACTCAGATTGCTTCAATGATGTGAATCTTGAAAAACATTTTTGAGAATGGATTGTGAAAAACACTTATGGTCTTAGAACCCTAATATGAACCTTGAAGGCTTCATTTGATATATCACTTTCCCTTGAAAACCCTAACCATGAGAGAGTTAGGATCACCTTAGAGTATTGAGTTTTTGAAAATGATTTGAAAAATAGGTTTTGAAAATGGTAAGTGTCTAGGCATTTTGGTTAAGACAAGTTTAAGAGAGCTCTTGAAAATATTTTGGAAGGAGTATGAAAACATTTGAAAATACTTTAGAGTCATGATTTTTGAAAACTCAAGAGAGTTGTATGTTTTTGAAAACTTTTTGAAAGATCATTTGAAATTTGAAAAAGCTGGTTCGAAAGAGGATTGGAATTTGAGACTTGAAACTCACTAACGTTGGTTAGGGTAACTATGGTTAGGATGACCTAGGATTAACTAACTAGGGTTAGGTTCATTTAGGGTTAGGATGACCTTGGGTTAACTAACTAAAGTTAGGTTAACCTATGATTAGGATGACCCGGTGTTAACTAACTAGGATTAGGTTAACCTAGGGTTTGACAACAAGGGTTAGGTTGACCTAGGGTTTGGAGATGTCCTAGGGATTAACCAACTAGGGTTGGGTTAACCTAGGGTTTTGGAAAAGTAGTTTTGAATTAGGGTTTGGACTTAGTGGTTTTGGAATGCTGATTTTGTACTAGTGTTTGATCCTATTGGTTTTGGAAGGCTTGGAAAGGTGGTTTTATGCATGAAACTTGAAAAGGTATTTTGAAAACCATGATTTCATGAAACAATCTTATCATGTTATGTGAGAAACCTTATCATTTTATGTGAAAAACTTGAAGAAGTATTTAGAAAAGTATCATTTTTTGTAAAACCTTTTAGAAAAACAACTTAAGTGAGTTGTGAGTTTTTAAAAACCATTTTATCAAAACTACTTAAGTAAGTGTAGGGTTCATATGTTTGGTGATGAGTACATAGACGGCCACCCTCACCAGTAGACCAGCAGGAAACTCCATCCCTCGAGGAAGAAGTTACTAACCAAGGCCAGCAAGGTCTTTGGCCTGGCCTGCCCTCAGGAAATCTCGGTGCCAATTCAGTCCCGAGATCATGGCTGAGATTCCCTTAGTATATCTCCATCATCGGGGGAATTCACCACAATAAAAGGGATTAGAATCAATTTGAATCACCCCAAGAATAGGGGGTAATCAATCACACCAAGTCCGGCCATCACAATCGCTACATAAGAGTATGACGACCTTAGAAAAATGTACGCCATTCCTTCAACCTCACTCTCATCTCTATTATTCCAAACCCACTCAGAGTGCTAACTTAGGCATCGGAGAGTATTGGGCCGGCATCCCATCAATGCCCAGTACGATCAGATTGCTTATTATCCCTTGTAGGTGTCGAGCTCAGAGCGTGTGGCACGACCATACCAGTTTACTGCATCATCAGTTGGCAACGTCTGTGAGAAACGATAAACTTTTATTTTCATGGTCGACACAAGATTGATGACTCAAAACATGAACCAAGGGACTTCCGCAGCAGCAATTGCTACTGCCACAACCGCCGCGGCCACCACCGCGGCCTAGGAGGAGGGCCTAGGAACCACTAGGATCATCGCCTTAGAACAGCAGGTTGCGACCCTAGCAACAGATTTACAACAGCTAATACAATAGAACCAAGAATTGTTGTAGCATGTCCTGCTTACACCTTCTGCTCCTCCTCTTAATCGAGAAGGCAAAAATAGAGATGAAGAAGACAACCCCTAACGTTCCTAAAATGACAAAGAAGCCTAAAGCCAACTGTAAGCATCCTATTTTTGCCCGCTCAGCAATCTGTGGCCCAGCCGAACTCACATTCAAACTGATATATACACATTCATGCCCAAACTAGCTTTCCAGACTCAATCCAGTCAATCAACCACTTCATGGACCAGTTGTAAGCACCCCATTTTTGACCGCTCGGCAGTCTACACTCCGTCCAGACTTGTTTTCAAGTCATTGTGGGCATATTCCTATCGAAACCAACATTCTAAGTCCCAAATCCCGTCTGTCCATCGCTTCGCGGGCCTGTTAGGCCTAAATAGAGGCAAAATGACCAAAATGCCCTTAGGGGCATTGTCCTATCCCTTTCCAAATCCCACTCTCGAGGCAGTTTATTCCTCGAGACGGTTCCAATCCAGGCACGTCTCTTCGGAGACGATAAGTCCCCTTTCCAATCCCTCTCTCGAGACAGTTTATTCCTCGAGATGGTCCGAGTAGCGAAACTACTCACAAAACCGTTAGAGTAGCGGAAATACTCACAAATAGGTCGATATAGAGAATTGGCAACAAACCCCTGTGTCACGACGACCGCCATTAGAGTGGCGGAAACACTCAAAACCCAGGTCAACACCAGTGTCGGTTAGCCCACTTCGGTGAATAATGACCAAACTGTCCTTTGGACCTTTTCCGAGACTTTTCGGTCAGGATGATCATTTTGCCCCTAGGCATCCAAATGCCCCGGGAACCACACCGGCTCTGGGTATCAAACCGGTAATGTCCCGAGAATACTTTTTATAGTATTCTCAACCTTCCTTTACCTTTCCGGATCATTCCGAGTCAGTTCCGGCCAACCCGGTACAAAATGACCGTTTTGCCCCTAGAGGGCCGGTCTCCTTCTTCGACTACACCGGCTCTGGGTATCAAACTGGTAATGTCTCGAGAATACATTTTATAGTGTTCTCAACCTTCCTTTACCTTTTCGGACCATTCCGAGTCAGTTCCGGCAAACTCGGTACAAAATGACCATTTTGCCCCTGGTGGGCCGGTCTTCTTTTCTGACCACGCCAGCTTTGGAAATCAAACCAGAAACCTCTGGGAACATTCTAAATAATGTTTCCAGATCCCAAGTCTTCTTCCGGGACAATCTGGGTTCGCCCCGGCAGCTTCCTAGTTCGATTGACCGTTTTGCCCCTAAAGGCTCGGTCAACCTTTCCGATACATTTTGTCCTCACTTTTCAAGTCAAATACCTCCAGGACACTATTTTAAGTGTTCCTGCTCCTTTCCGGCCTTCCGGGTCATTCCCGGCTCCTCCAAATCATTCCCGGACTTTCCGGAGTCACTCCTAGTGAAGCCAGACTAAAGATTGCATGGTAGTCACTAGTACAGGCGCCCAAATCTAGTCAAAGATACATTGCTTGCTGACTTATAAAGTTTCCTAAGTGGGTGCCACCACTAGTAGTGGCGCCAAGCCAAGAATTGGCCTGGCGCCACTCCTAGTGGCGCCAAGAGCAATTTTGCCCTGGCGCCACTGCAACAGGCGCCAGGTTTGTCCAACTTCTATAAATACAGAGCCTTATTCAACGTGAAAGGGGTCTGCAAACATAACCTAAAAATCCTATATTTCGATATACAGAGCTCGAGCACCTCCAAAACCCTAGTTTCCTTAGGTTTTCCAAACCCTAGCCACCCTACACAAACCCTAGCCTCCTATACACTTATACACTCCCCCATACACTCATACACTAGCCTTCAACCATCCTTTGAAGACTTGAAGAGCTGCCATCTAAAGCTTGAAGACAACATTTGAAGGTTGAAGAAGAAGATCAAGACGAAGACCGAAGATTGAAGACAAGCAAGGCGCGCAAAATAAAGAAGACATACGGTAGGTTTTCTATTTAAATTTTCGCATTTCCCCCCTCTCTCTTCTCTCTCCTAACCCACTTGGGTTTTCTCTATTTTAATCCCCCATCTCTTTCCTACCCTTTCTTTGCATGCTTGAAATAAGGGGATTCCCGGTCCATGTGTAGGATTGGGCTATTGGAGAGTCACCGTGTCCGGGGCTTTCTTCTAGCCTAACCAAAGACCACGTGGGTCCGGCCCCCTTGATTATGTGGTGAAGCCTTAGCCTTGTATGTTCACGACCCCAAATTGCATTGTGCATATCATAGTCTTGCATCTTCCAAAATCCGTTTTCAAAAGTTGTTTTCAAAATCGTTTTCAAACTTGTTTTCAAAATTGCATCAAAATCTCTTTTTCAAAAACTTGTTTTCAAAACCACAATTCTAGGGTGATTCTAGCCTTTCCATGGCTAGGATTGCTTTAGAAAAGTGTTACATTAAAAGTGACCTTTTATGGTCTATATTTTCAATTCTTGTTATTTTCAAAACCGCTTTCCTAAAGTGGTTCTAGCCCTCTTATGGTTAAAATTGCTTTAGGAAAGTGAGATGTTTTTACACCTTCTAAAAACTCTCTTTAAAAATCTCTTCCTAAAAATCTCTTTTTCAACATGCTTTCCTAAAACTATCCTCTCCAAAAGTGTTTTCTAAAAACTCTTTCCAAAATCTATTTTTCAAAACCTCTCTTTTTCAACTCCTTTCCAAAATCCTCTCCCCAAAACCCACTTTCTAAAAACGTTCCCCAACAATCTTTCCAAAAACTCTCTTCAACAATCTTCAACCAAAAACTTTCCTAAAAACTCTCTTTCCAAAAATCTTCCTTCTAGAAACTACCCTCTAGGATTTTTCCTCGCAAAATCTATGTTTCCAAAAACACACTTTCCAAAAACTCCCTCCTTCCAAAAATCTTTCTAAAAACTCTCTTTGCAAATTCACTTTCCAAAATCTCCTCCCTAGGATTTCTCTTCTAGAAAACCTTCGTTTCCAAAAACGCACTTTGCAAAAACTCTTTCCTTAGAGCCCAAGTCAAGCCCTAGAACCCACAATTAGGAAACCCTAATTTTCTTCCCAAAAACATGGTTTTCAAACTTTGCTCCAAACCTAGGTTTCCAAAACCTCTTGTTTTCACATCTAAACGATACACATTTCCAAAACCTTTTTTCTACGTCAAAACTATAATTTTTCAAAACTAGGGTTTCTAGAATCTCCCTTTCCAAATCCTTGTCAAATCAAATCTTCCCTTTAAGAAACCAAATCCAATCTCCCCGTTTAGGAAACTAAATCCAATCCTCCGTTTTTGGAAACAAAATCAAATCTTTTCTTTTAGAAACCAAATCCAATCCCTTCCTAATCCAAACCTTTCTTAATTCAACTCCTTCCTAATTTCCTACCTTCTTAAACCATAAGTTTCCTAAACCTAAACTTTAAATCTTTCCTTAAATTTTAAAATCCAACTCTTTCCTAATTTAAATCCTTCCTAAACTTCCAGTTTCCTAAACCTTAAGTTTCCAAAACTTGAACATAAAAACCTTTCCTAAATTTTGAAACTCAACTTTCAAATCTTTCCTAATTCAACCATTTCCTAATTCTACCATCTTTTCAAATCTTAACTTTTCAAACCAAAGTTTTCAAGCCCAAACCTTTCCTAATTTCAAGATTTCCTAAAATTCAAAATCTAAAATTTTCTAAATCTTAAACTTTCTAAATGTTAAATCTTTCTAAAATTCTAAATTCAAAACTTTCTTAAGTTAAATCTTTCTAAACCTAAATCTTTCTAAATTCTAAAATTTCCAAAACTTCAAAATCTTTTCAAATCTCAAACTTTTCTAAACTCAAAACTTTCTTAATTCAAACATTTCCTAAACTGGAAACTTTCTTATTTTCAAAACTTTCCAAATTCAAAACGTCCCTTTTTCAAAACATTACAAAATTCAAAACTTTCTTAACTTGAAACTTTTTAAATTTTAAGCCTTTCTTAAACTAAACTTTTCCTAATTCAAAACATTTCTAAATTCAAAACTTTCCAATTTTCAAAACTTTCCTACGTTGAAACTTTCTTAAGTTCAAAACTTTCCTAAACCTAAAACTTTCCTAATTTCAAACTTTCCAAAAATGACACTTTCCTAATTCGAAACTTTCCTAATCTAAATCTTTCCTAAATTCCAAGTTTCCAAATCTTTCAAGATCTTTCCAAATCCAACATTCCAATCTCAAATCAAATCCAGTTTTCAATTCAATTTCTTTCTTCCAATCCAATCTCTCTCTTCAAATCAATCTCTTTTCAATCAGACTCCGGTCCGAACTACGACTGACCTGATTCCCCCAAAGGGATACGTAGGCAACCTTCATAGGTGCGGTCACAATACTTTTCAAACTTTCAATTCCACCCTCATGGGTGCGGTTTCCAAAATCTTTTCAAATCTCAAATTCCAATCTACTTTCAAAATTTCTATTTTCAAATTTCTATTTCCAAATTTTTAAACTTTCTAATTTCAATTCCATCTCTTTAAATCTATTTTCAAATCAAATTAATTTCAAATCAATCTCTTTCCAAATTTATTTTTTTCAATTCTCTTCTATTGCGCTTGCATATCATGCATCATATTAGTTTCCTTTTAAACATGGTTTTTCTAAAATGGATAGGATTGAACTATAGTTAATTAAAGACTCTCATAGGTGAATCTAGGGTACATTGACATGTAGGTACCGAAAGGGCGGGGGTAGGGTGATAGCTTAGTGCGTCTTCCCTACACGTAACCAACCTTTGAACCTAGGATCATTGATTTCAAAGACCAAAAGGAGTTATTTTTCAAACAAGGGCTAAATGTTTTCCAAAGGTTGCCAAACAACCCGTTTTCCTAAAAAAACCCTCTCTTGAGGATGTTTTCCAAAATCGTTTTTCAAAAACCCTAAGTGTAGTCTTCAGATTATGCTTAGTTTTTAGGTGACCTAACTCACCTTAATCAAGTTAGGTAGCGACTCCAAATCTTTTTCAAAAGCTCTTTATTCAAATCAATTTTAAATTCAAACCTAGTCACACTCATTCTTTTAGGAGGGTGAGTTCTAACAAGAGAGTACAGCATTTTTCCCGCTTGTGGGAGTATTTCTAGAGTGCGAAAAATCTGGGCGCGACACCAGCCAGGCGCAATAGAGGCAAAATAACCAAAATCCCCTTAGAGCATTGCTCGGTCAAATTCCAGCTGACATGTCTTCTTAAAGACAGTAATTCTATATTTCAACCTCAATTTATGTTCCAATTCCAGTCGAGCCTAGTCAAATTCAATTTGGCACATCTTTCGAGAAAGTTAATCCCTTAGATGATAAGTCTATCCAGCACGGCACATTTATCGAGAAAGCACAAAACTCCTCAGAACAATAAGTCCATTCACACTTATAGACCGGGACAGAAACCAAGTCCCTAAGATGGTGGAGCGGTTCACTTCTGGTGCTTACTAGCCCGCCAACGTAGAATGTTCGCTATTTGGCACATCTTTCTAGAATATTTATCCCTCAGGTGATAAGACCATCCGATAGCTTTCTGAGATCAAGCGGTCATTGTAATGAATGCACACTGTGAGAGTAACAGAAATACTCACAAACATCACAACCGTCAGAGTGACGGAAACACTTGCAAACAAGTCAACATCGAGAATGCCAATAAACCCCCATGTCTTGGGACTAAACACACCTCTTGGTCGTGACACGTTTACTGAAGAACGGAATACTTTTGAAAACCAACTCATCACACACCGTCAAAGTGATGAAAACACTCAAAACTCGAGTCAACTCCAGTGCCTGCTAGCCCATTTTGGTAAAAAATAACCAAACTGCCCCTTGGGCTCCATCGGCATGCTTCTCGAGAAAGTACCTAAGACCTCAAAGTGGTAAATCCACCCTTCCAAAATTGTCCCAAGGATAATCTAGCATGTTCTAGCGCCTTCCAGTCACTTTCGGATCAATTTCAAAATCATCTGGTCAAAATGACCATTTTGCCCCTAGGCATTCAATCACCCCTAGGTATCAAACCGGTTACCATCCGAGGATGCTTCTAATAGTATTCCCAACTTTCCAGTACCTTTTTGGGTCATTCCAAGTCCATTATGGTAAACCCAATGCAAAATGATCGTTTTGCCCCTGGTAGGCCAAACGCCTTTTCCAACCATACCGGTTCAGGGCATCAAATGGGCAATCCCTCGAAACATTATTAATAGTGTTTCTAACCTTCAAGCCTTCTCACAGATCACTTTGGGTCAATCCCGGTATTTTCCCGGTTCATATGATCGTTTTGCACCTGATAGGCCGGTCGCTCTTTTCAACTATTTCGACTCTGATCATCAAGTTAGTTACCTTCAGGACACTCTTTTCAAGGGTTACCATCCATTCTTAGCCGATTCTAGCTATTCGAAACATTCCGGATCATTCTCAAACTTTCCAGAGTTATTCCTAGTGAAGCCAGGCCAAAAATTGCATGGTAGTCACTAGGAAAGGCGCCTAAATCTTTTGCATTGCATCCCAAGGGTCAAAGATCTATTTCTTGCTACCTTAAAAAGTTTCCTAAGTGGCTGGTGCTACTACAACAAGTGCCAAGCCTTGTTTTGCCTGTCTATAAATACAGGCCACCCCCTGCGTATTTTGGGTTCAAAAAATCACTTCAGAAACTCTGCCCTCTGAAAACAGACTTCGAGTTGCCCTAAAAACCCTGATTCTCTCAAGCCTCCTTCAAACCCTAGCCTCCAAGCATCCTTTCAACATCAAGTGTTGCCTTATTAAAGCTCTCAAAGTGCTTGTCAAGTACAAGTTCAAAGGATCCATCGAAGAAGTAAAGCAAATAAGAACACAAGTCTGAGTGAAGTCCACCATCAAAACATCAAAGCAAAAAAACAAAACACAAAGTATGGTTTCTAGTGAAATTACGTAATCCCCACTTTCTCTTCTCCCTTTTAACCCACTTGGGTTTTTTTTTTCTATTTTAACTCCCATCTACTACCCCCGCTTCTTGCATGCTTGAAACAAGGGACATCCCGGTTCATGCCTTGAAAGTCCTTAGAGAAAATCACTGTGTCAGAAATTTTCTTTGAGTTAAACCTAAGACAGTGTGTGTCTGGCGCCCTTGGTTATGTGGTGAAACCTAACCTTGTATGTTCATGTCCCTATTGCATTGTTGTTATCATAATCATGCATTCAACCATGTTTTCAAACTTGCATTAAATGTTGCTTTCAAAACTTGTATTGAAAACCTTTTCTTTCAAAGTAGTTTTCAAAACCACAACCCTAAGCTGATTCTAACCATTCCATGTTTAAGGTTGTTTTAGGGAAGTGTTATATTCAATAGGATCATCAAGATCTAAATTTGGGTTCAAACCTTAAATTTTTTTTTCAAGGAATCACTACTCTAAGGTGATTCTAGCCATTCCATGGTTAGGGTTATTTTAGAAAAGTGCTACATTCAAAGAGACCATCAAAGTCCATATTAGGGTTTCAAACCCTAGTTGTTGTCAAAATCACAACCCTAGAATGGTTCTAGTCTTCTTATGATTAGAATCGTTTTAGAAAAGTGAGATATATAAGAGACTTTCAAAAGTCTATATTCAAACCTTTTAAAATATTTTTCAAATCCACTTCCTAAAAATTCTTCTCGAAGATTTACTTTTCAAAAACTCTTTGTCTTAAAATCAAACCGTCCCTAGAGTCCATGTTTAGGAAATCCTAGGTTTCTCACATAAAGTCATGGTTTTCTGTTTGCATCAAATCATAGATTTTCAAAACCACTTTCTACATAAAATCATAGATTTCCTAATTCAAAAGTCTTATAAAATGATAGATTTCTAAAACTAAAGCTTTCCAATTTCAAGTCAAAATCAAATGTTGTCCAACTAGGAAACCAAATCAAATATCATATTTTTTTAAATAAAATCTAATCTCTTATTTTGGGAAATAGAAATCAAATTTTTCCTGATTTCAATTTTTTCTAATATTAACCTTTCCCAATTTCAAAACCTTCCTTTTGCAAACTTTTCAAAAACAAAACTTTCTATTTTCAATTGAAATCCAATCTTTCCAATTCAAATGCATTGTATAACCTCTAGATCCTAGGATTGCTTAAATCCCAAGTTACCTCAAACTTACGTCAAACCTCTTCAAACTCAATTTTCCAAATTCAATGTTTCTTAAATCAAGTCTTTCCAAGTCCCGACTTTCCAAATTTCAAATTCAAACATTTCTTAATTCAAACCTTTCCTAAACCAATTCTTTCCAAAATCAAGTCTTTCCTGAAATGAAAACTTACTTAAAATAGAACTTTTCTAATTTGGAACATTCCTAATTTAGAAATGTTCTAATTTCGTACTTTCCTAATTTGAAACTTTTGTAAAATCAAAATTTTCAAGTGCATGTCTAAACCTTACGATTCCTAAGCCCTAGTTAAACCATAACCCTAAGTCAAGAAACTTCAACTCTTTTCCAAATCAAAGTTAATTTCAAATCAAAGTTCAATTTCAAACCTTCAAATCAAAGTTCGAATCAAACCCTTTTCAAGTCAAACTTTTCAAAGACCCCAAAGTGTCTATTTTCAATTGGATCCCGAGTTCGAACTACAACTGACCTGATTCCCAACAAAAGGATATGTAAGCAACCTTCATAAATGCGGCCAAAACCTTTTTCAAAATTCCAATTTCCTTTTTCAAAATCTCTTTTCAAAGTCTTTTTAAGCACTTGCATATCATGCATTACATCATCTTTAAAGTGATCACATAAGCCTCTTTTCTAAAATTCTCAAAGTGGATATAGTTGGACATTGGATAACTAGAGATTCTAAATGAGTGAACCTATGGTGAAAAGACATGTAGGTACCACAAGAGCGAGATAAGGTAATAGCCTAGTGCATCTTCCCTATACGTAACCAAACTCCAAACCTAGAATCACTGTTTTCAAATGACCAAAGTAGAGTTATTTTCTAAAGGACTTAAATCATTTCAAAGGTTGCCAAACAAAAAATTTTCTCTAAGAAACCCTTTCTTGAGGAAGTTTTTCCAAAACCTTTTCAAAAACCTTAAATTTATGTCTTCAGACTTTACTTAGTTTTAGGTGAGTTACCTAACTCACCTTAACAATGTTAGGTGATAACTCCAAATCTTTTTTTAAAAGGCCTTATTCAAATCAATTTTCAATTCAAACCTAGTCGCATTCGTCCTTCTAGAAGGATGATTTCTAACGAGAGAGTACCATGTGTTTCCCACATATTCTCCAGTGTAAAAAATCGAGGTGCAACACAAACTAGCTAACCGACGCCACCGCTCCCCGGAGAGGCGGGATGTGACACTATCAGAAGGGGCTAGAGAAGTGGGCCCCCCTCATCACTAGAATGGTCAACTCCGGATGCTAAAGGTTCAACTGGTAGGGGCAATGGAAGCTATCCAAGCTAAGAACCCCGCTAATATCAATAACCTGGACGGTCAGATGGATCTGCCTTTCTCCCAGGGCATCATGGAGTGGCCTCTGCCTCCGAAGTTTCACATGCCCTCCCTGGAGACATTTAACAAAAATGAAGACTCGCTAGACAACCTAGAAACCTATAAAGCACTCATGTATCTCCAGGCCGTCCTAGATGAAATCATGTGTTGAGCCTTCCCTATCACCTTAAAGGGTTTTGCCCAGATATGGTTCAATAAGTTAAAGTCAGCCTCAGTGACCACCTTTTTGTAGCTCAACTAACTGTTCGTGGGCCATTTAGTGGTGGCCAAAGGCAGCATCGACTGACCACCTGCCTATTAAATGTGAAGCAATAGAAGGAAAAGTGCCTCCAAGAATACGTAGCCAGATTCAATAGAGAAACTCTCTAGGTGGATGATCTCAACGACAAAGTGGCTATCACTGCATTCATAAGCAAGGTATGGCCCAACAAGTTCCTCATCTCTCTCTCTAAAAAGCCACCCAGAACCATGGCCAAGTTGATGCTCCGGGCCCAGAAACACATGAATGTCAAAGATGCCCTCCATGCCCGATTTAACCAAGTCAAAGGAACAAACGACCACCCTAATAAAAAGAAGAGGGCAGCTGAGACTCACGCTAAGGACCAAGGCTCCAAAACACAATAACCCTTGAGCCAGCCCACTGCCAAAGTGAAAACTTCATGAAGAAAGTTCAAAAGCTACACCCCGTTCAATATGCCCCACCGGTAGGTACTGTACCCAGTCTGGTTCGACCCAACCCTTAGATGGCCGGGCAATATGAAGTCCTCGACAGAGAAGAGGGATTAGACGAAATACTACGATTTCCATAGCGAGCACGGTTATGACACAAAAGATTGTGCAGACCAAAAAAGACAATTGGAAGGGCTCACTAGGAAGGGGAGATTGAACCAATTCCTGATAGCACAACCTTAAGCAAATAGGCAACAACCGCCCTGGCTGCCAAGTCATAGGAGGCTAGCACCTGTGCAACAGCCAATCGGGGAGATCCAGGTTATAACAGAAGGACCGGGCAGTTGTGTGGTGCCTAATGCCTGAAGAAAGAGTCATGCTAGGAAAGCTAGACACCAAGACAGGGGAGAAGTCCTGGTTACAGAGAGACCCAACAAACTATCACGTGAAAGAACAATCCCGATCACCTTCAGAGACGAAGACGCTAGAGGCATCCACCAGCCTCATGATGACCCCTTGGTGGTAACCATGATTGTAGCAAATTTCTTAACCAGGCAAGTCCTAGTCAACAATGGCAGTTCCACCGATATACTTTTCACCTGAGAATTTGACCAGATGGAAGTTGCCAGAGACAAACTCCAACCTATACAAGACCCCCTGGTTAGCTTCACTAGGACCAGATTGTACCGTTGGGATAGATCGTCCTCCTTGTAACCGTTAGAACTACGTTGCAACAAATAACTAAGCTAGTAAACTTTTTGGTCGTTGACTATCTGTCAGCCTACAATGCCATCCTGGGCTGGACTTTCCTTAACTAACTCAGGGCTTTCACTTCTGTTTATCATATTGTGATGAAATTTTTGATTGAAAATGGAGTAGGCAAACTTGGAGGAGACCAAGCTACTGCCCGAGATTGCTATGTTGCCTTGCTCAAACACCACAATGTAAGCACCCCATTTTTGTCTGCTCGGCAATCTCCTGCCTGATCGAACTCACATTCAAACCGACACGGACACATTCAAGCCTAAATCGGCTTTCCAAATTAAATTCAGTTAATTAACCGCTTTGCGGGCTCATAAGGCCCAGTATAGGCAAAATGACCCAAATGTCCTTTAGGCTTTGCTTGGTTCAATTCTAGTTGGCACATCTCCTAAAGATGGTAATTCTATATTTCAACCTTAATTCCAGTCTCAATTCTAATCTAGACCAGTCAAATTCAATCCGGCACGTTTATTGAGAAAACTCCTCAGAACGATAAGTCCCTTCAAACTTGTCGACCAGGACGGAACCCAAGTCCCCGAGATGGTAGAGCGGTTCACTTGTAACACCTACTAGCCCACAAACATAGAATGTTTGCTATTCGGCACGTCGATCGGGAAAGAACCTAAGGCCCTAAGACAATAAGACCATCTAGCAACTTCTTGAGATCAAGCAATCTCTAGAATGAACGAGTAACGTCAAAGTGGCGAAAACACTCACAAAAATCACAATTGTCAAAGTAGTAAAAACACTCAAAACTCAAGTCAACATCAGTGCCTGCTAGCCCACTCTGATGAAAAATGACCAAACTGCCTCTTAGGCCCTATCGGTATGCTTCTCGAGAAAGTACCTAAGCCCTCAAAGTGATAAGTCCACCATTCTAATATTGTCCCAAAGATAATCTAGACATTCTAGTGCCTTCCAGTCACTTTTGAATCGATTCTGAGAGCATCCGGTCAAAATGACCATTTTGCCCTTAAGCATCTAATTGCCTTCGGAAACCACATTGGCTCTGGGTATCAAACTAGTTGCCCTTTGAGGATGCTTCTAATAGTATTCCCAACCTTCTTATATCTTTTTGGACCATTCCGAGTCTATTTTGGTAAGCTCGGTACAAAATTATCGTTTTGCCCCTAGTTGGCAGGTCGCCTTTTCCAACCACACCGGCTCTGTGTATCAAAGCGGGAATCCCTCAAAACACTTTCAATAATGTTTCCAACCTTCAAGCCTTCTTCCAGATCACTTTGGATTGATCCTAGTGTTTCCCTAGTTTGAATGACCATTTTGCCCTGAGTGGGTGTAAGCACCCTATTTTTGCCCGCTCGGCAATCTGTGGCCCGACTGGGCTCACTTTCACACATCACATGCATATTCAGACTCTAACCCGATTTCTAAACTCCAATTTAGTCCACTGGTTGCTTCCTGGGCCCGCAGGGCCCACTTGAAATAAAATGACCATTTTGCCCTTAGGCATCCAAATGCCCCGGGAACCACTCCGGCTCTGGGTATCAAACCGGTAACCTCCCGAGAATGCTTCCTATAGTATTCTCAACATTTTTTTATCTTTCCGGATCATTCCGAATCAGTTCCGGCAAACCCGTTGCGAAATGACCGTTTTGCCCCTGGTGGGCCGGTCGCCTTTTCCAACCACATCGACTCTGGGTATCAAACCGGTAACCTTTGGGAACATTCTAAATAATGTTTCCAAACCTCGAGCCTCCTTCTGGGACATTCTGAGTCCGTCCCGGCAGCTTTCCAGTCCGGTTGACCGTTTTGCCCCTAATGGCCCGGTCAACCCTTCTAACAAATCTTATCATCATTTTTCAAGTCCTTTGTCCCTAAGATATTATTCTAAGGGTTTCTATCCCTTTCCAGCTCTCCAGGTCATTCTCGGCCCCTTCAAGTCATCCTCGGACCTTCCGGAGTCACTCCTAGTGAAGCCAGACTAAGAATTACATGGTAGTCACTAGTACAGGCACCCAAATCTTCTCAAGGTATGTTGCTTGCCAACCTTAAACATTTCCTAAATAGCCTAGTGCCACTCCTAGTGGCGCTAGTGTAATTTTTAGCCTGGCGCCACTACAATAGACGCCAGTGCATTCCTCTCTCTATAAATACAGAGCCTCTTCTAGCATAAAAAAGGTCCGTAAACTCAGTCTAAAAACCCTAATATTTGATATACAGAGCTCGTAGCCTCCCTAAACCCTAGCTTCTCTAGGTTTTCCAAACCCTAGCCTCCTCTACACTCATACACACTCCTATACACTTATAAACTAGCCTCCAACCCGCCATTGAAGACTTCGATTGCTACAACTACAAGCTTTGAAGATCAAAGACAAGCCCTCGAAGACTGAAGTGAAGCGAAGACCGAAGAAAAGCAAGACAAGCAAAGCCAAGCAAAATAAACAAGGCATACGGTAGGTTTTCTCTTTAAGTTTCTGCATTTCCCCCTCTCTCTTCTCCCTCCTAACCCACTTGGGTTTTCTCTATTTTAGTTCCCCATCTTCTTCTCCCCTTTCTTTGCATACTTGAAACAAGGGGATTCCCGGTCCATGTGTAGGATTAGACTATTGGAGGGTCACCGTGTTGGGGCTTTCTTTTAGTCTAACCAGAGACCACATGGGTTCAGCCCCCTTGATTATGTGGCGAAGCCTTAACCTTGTCTGTTCACGACCCCAATTTGCATTGTGCATATCATTATCTTACATTCTTCCAAAAATCGTTTTCAAAGCTTGCATTAAACTTGTTTTCAAAATTGCATTAAAATCTCCATTTTCAAAACTTGTTTTCAAAATTACAATCCTAGGGTGATTCTAGCCTTTCCATGGCTAGGTTTGCTTTGGGAAAGTGTTATATTTAAAGTGACCAATATGGTCTGTATTTTCAACTCCTTGTTGTTTTCAAAACTACTTTCTTAAAGTGGTTCTAACCTTCTTATGGTTAAAATCGCTTTAGGAAAGTGAGACGTTTTTATACTTTCTAAAAACTCTCTTTTCAAAAGTCTCTCTTTCTAAAACCCTCCTTTTCAACATGCTTTCTTAAAACTCTTCTTTCCAAAGTTGTTTTCAAAAACTCCCTCCAAAAATCTATTTTTTAAAAAACTCTCTTTTCAACTCTTTCCCAAAACGCTCTCTTCAAAATCCACTTTCTAAAAACACTCCCTAGGCTTCCTTCTTAGAAAACATTCCCTAAATCTCTTTCCTAAAACCTCTTTCTAACAATCTCCTTCCAAAATCTTGTTTCCAAAACTCTCTCAAAAGTTTTACTTTCCAAAAACTTCCTTCCTAAAATTCTTTTCAAAACACACTTTCTAAAAACTCTTTCTCTAGATCTCTTTCTAAAAATCTTCCTCCCTAAAACACATTTTTCAAAAATTCCTTTTCTTGGTGCCCAAGTCAAGCCCTAGAACTCACGATTAGGAAACCCTAGTTTTTTTTTCCAAAAACATGATTTTCGAACTTGCCTTAAAACCTAGGTTTCCAAAATCTCCCTTTTCACATCCAAACTACACATATTTCCAAAACCTATCTTCTACGTCAAAACTATAGTCTTCCCAAATCTAGGGTTTCTAAAACTTCCTCTTCCAAATCCTTGTCAAATCAAATCTTCCCTTTAGGAAACCAAATCCAATCTCTCATTTAAGAAACTAGATCCAATCCTCCGTTTTTTGAAACAAAATCAAACCTTCTCTTTTAGAAACAAAATCTAATCCCTTGTTTTAGGAAATAGGAATCTTAACTCTTCCTAGTCTAAATCTTTCATAATTCAAATCCTTCCTGATCTTCTACTTTTCTAAATCTTAAGTTTCCAAAACTTGAACGTAAAAATCTTTCCTAAATTTTAAAACTCAACTTCCACATCTTTCCTAATTCAACCCTTTCCTAACTCTACCCCTTTTCAAAACTTAACTTTCCAAATCTAAGTTTTTTAAATCTTTCTTAAATTCAAACCTTTCCTAATCTCAAGATTTTCTAAAACTCAAAACTCTAAAAAATCTTAAACTTTGTAAATTTCAAATCTTTTCAAATTCAAAGTTTTCTAAATTCAAAACTTTGTTAAGTTAAATCTTTCTAAACCCAAATTTTCCTAAATTCTAAACTTTCCTAAACTTCAAATCTTTCCAAATCTAAAACTTTCTAAACCTAAAACTTTCTTATTTTCAAAACCCAACTTTTTCTAAATTCTAAACTTTCGTAGACTTCAAATCTTTCCAAATCTAAAACTTTCTAAACCTAAAACTTTCTTATTTTCAAAACTTCCCTATTTCAAAACATTCCAAATTCAAAACTTTTCTATTTCAAAACCTTTCTTAAAGTGAAACTTTCTTAATTCAAAACTTTCCTAAGTCGAAACTTTCCTAAATTGAAACTTTCTTAATTCATAACTTTCCTAAGTTAAAACCTTTCCTAAACCAAAACTTTCCTAAAACGGAACTTTCCTAAAACGAAGCTTTCCTATTTTGAAACTTTCCTAATTCGCATCTTTCCTAAGTCCAATCTTTTTCTAAATCTTCCAAGTCCAACATTCAAGTCAAATATTTTCTTAAAGCCCTTCCAAGTCAAATCTTTCCTAAGTCTAGGTTTTCTAAACCTCAATCTTTCCACAACAAGTCTAAATCTTTCTTCCAAGTTCTACCTTCCCACGTCAAAGTCTAATATTTTCAATTCCAAAATTCCAAATTCCAATTTCCAATCTTCTATTCTAAATTCAAATCAAATCCTTTTTCCAATCAAAATCTCTTTCTTCCAATCCAACCTTCTATCTTCTATCGGACTCTTGTCCGAACTATGACTGAATTGATTCCTCCGAAAAGATACATAGGCAACCCTAATGGGTGCGGTCACAACATTTTTCAAGTTTCTATTTTCACAAAATATTTCCAAATCTCCAATCTATTTTCAAACTTCCAATTCCAAATTTCTATTTCTAAATCTCTATTTTCAATTTCCAAAACCTTCTTTCTAAATTCAAACTTCTATCTCTTTCTTTTCAAATCAAATCAATTTCTTTCCAAATCTATTTTTCAATTCTCTTTTCTTGCACTTGCATATCATGTATCATGTTAAATTTCTTTTTAAACATTCTTTTTCAAAGTGGATAGGATTGGTCATTAGTTAGTTGAAGACTCTCATAGGTAAATCTAGGGTGAATAGACATGTAGGTACCGTAAAGGCAGGGTAGGGTGATGGCTTAGTGCGTCTTCTCTACATGTAACTAACCTCCGAACCTAGATCACTGTTTTTGAAAGACCAAAAGGAGTTATTTTTCAAAAAAGGGCTAAATGTTTTCTAAAGGTTGCCAAACAACCTGTTTTCTTAAAAACCCTCTCTTGAGGAGATATTTTCAAAATCGTTTTCCAAAACCCTAAGTCTAGTTTTCGGATTATGCTTAGTTTTTAGGTGACCTAACTCACCTTAATCAAGTTAGGTGGTGACTCCAAACTTTTTTCAAAAGCCCTTTATTCAAATATATTTTTAATTCAAACATAGTCGCACTCATTCTTCTAGGAGGGTAAGTTCTAACGAGAGATTACAGTATTTTTCCCGCTTGTGTGTGTATTCCTCGAGTGCGAAAAATCTGGGCGCAGCAGTGGGCTAGTCACTCCTTTTCAACTATTCCGATATTAGTTCTTAAGCCAGCTACATTGGAGACACTCCTCTAGGGGTTCCCATCCATCCCCAGCCTTTCGATTCATTCCCAAATTTTTTGGAGTCACTTCTAGTGAAATCAGGCCAAAGATTGCATGGTAGTCACTAGGACAAGCGCTCAAATCTTCTGCTTTGCATCCCAATGGTCAAAAGGTCTATTTCTTCCCATCTTGAAAGCTTCCCGAAGTGGGTGGTGCCACTACAAGGCAATATTAAGCCTAGCACCACTAGTAGTGGCGCCAATGGGAAATTAACCCTAACAGCACTACAGCAGGCACTAAGGTTAGTTCAATTGCCTATAAATACAAACCACCCCTGTGTAAAAAGGATCCGCAAACTCGTTCGAGAAATGCTACCTCACTAAAAATAGGCCTCAAAACCCTAGTTTTCTCAAGTCTTCTTCAAACCTTAGCCTCCCTACACTCCATACACACAAACCCTAGCCTCTATACACTCACATACAAGCCTTCAAACAGCCATTGAAAATCAAGTGCTGCATATTCAAGGCTCTCAAGATAAAGCAAATAAAGTAATCAAAGCAAAGAGAAGACAAGGTAGGTTTTCTAGTTAAGTTATGTAATCCCCCCCCCCCCCCCCCCCCCCCCCCCCCTCTCTTCTCTCTCATAACCCACTTGGGTTTTCTTCTATTTTAATTCCTATCTTCTACCTCCACTTCTTGCATGCTTGAAATAAGGGACTTCTTGGTTCATGCCTAGGAAGAATTGTTGAAGGTCACCATGCTGGGAGCTTTTTTCAAATTCAACCTAAGACAATGTGGGTCAAACCCCCTTGATTATGTGGTGAAACCTAACCTTATATGTTCATGTCCTTATTGCATTGTAATTGGCATGTTCAAGCATTGCATTCAAAGTTGTTTTCAAACTTGCATCAAACTTCTCTTTCAAAACTTGCATTCAAAACCTCTTTATTTTAAACTTGTCTTCAAAATCACAATCCTAGCATGATTCTAGCCAATCCATGATTAGGGTTATTTTAGAAAAGTGCCACATTCAATATGACCATCATGGTCTAAATTTGAGTTCAAACCCCAATTTTTTTTCAAAACCACACTCCTATGATGATTTTAGTTATTCCATGGTTAGGGTTGTTTGAGGAAAGTCTTACATTCAAAGAGACCATCAAAGTCTATATTAGGGTTTCAAACCCTAGTTGTTGTCAAAATCATAATCCTAGAATGGTTTCAATATTTTCATGATTAGAATTGTTGTAGGAAAGTGAGATTTTCAAGAGACTTGCAAAAGTTTATATTCAAACCTTTCTAAAAAAGTTTTTTGCAAATCCACTTCCTAAAATCTCTTTACAAAGATTTACTTTCCAAAAACTATTTGTCTTGAGAGTCCAAGTCAAAACCCTAGAGTCCATGTTTAGGAAACTCTAGTTTTCTCATATAAAATCATAGTTTTCTATCTACATTAAATCATAAGTTTCCAAAATCATTTTCTACATAAAATCATAGATTTTCTAATTCAAAAGTCACATAAAATGATGAATTTTCAAAACTAAAGCTTTCCAATGTCAAGTTAAATCAAATATTTTCCAAATAGGAAACCAAATCAAATCATCTATTTTGGAAATAAAACCTAATCTTCAACTTTAAGAAATAGAAATCAAATCTTTCCTAAATTCAAATCCTTCCTAATTTCAAACTTTCAAATCTTTTCAAATTCCAATCTTTCCTAATTTCACCTACATTTTTCAAACTCAACTTTTCAAATTCAATGTTTCTTATTTCAAACTTCCAAATATTTCCTAGGTTCAAATCTTTCTAAATTCAAAACTTCTCAAATTCAAATCTTTCCAAAATTAACTCTTTCCTAATTTGAAACTTTTCAAAAATCCAACTTTCTATTTCAAGTGCATGTTTCAACCCTAGACTGCATAAACCCTAGGAGCCCAAAGCCCTAGTTCAATCCTAACCTTAAATTTAGGAAGCTTCAACTCTATTTTAAAACTCATTTCTAAAACCAAGATGGTTTTCAAACTTTAATTCGAGTCAAAGTGATTCCAAAGCTCAATTTAATCTTTCCAAAATAAGTTCAAGTTCCACTTCAAAGTTCGATTTCAAATCAAAGCCAATTTCAAATCAAGGTTCAATTTCAAATCTTCAAACCAAGGTTCAAACAAGAATCTTTTCCAGTCAAACTTTTCAACGGCCCCAAATTGTCTTTTCAAATCAAACAAGACCCTAAAATGTCTATTTTCAATCGGACCCTATGTCCGAACTGTGACTGACCTAATTCCCAACAAAGGGATACATAGGCAATTCTCATGGATGTGGTCACAACCTTTTTGAAGTTTTCAATTTTCACAACTTGTTTCAAAATTCCATGATGAGAATGCAAATGTCATATTTTTCCCCCTTAATGTTTAATCCTTTATACTTAGTTGGTGCCTAAAGATACTCATTATTCTTATATTTTGATTTAGGTTGCTATGAAATGCCAAGGAAGAGAATCCTAGCTTAAAAGGGACGAACTCAAGCTAAAATGCAAGCAACGTTCGAAGGAGCATTCGAACGGTCCCAAGAGGCATTCGAACGGTAGCATATATGTTCGAACGGTACGTCGAATGGATTCATGTCAATTTCAGGTTCGAAGTGCGTTCAAAATATACAGAGAGTAATTTTACCGTTCGAAGTGCATTCGACGCACTGTTCGAACAGTGTTTTGATACGTTTGAACTGTAGTAAGGGCATTTGAACAGTTGTGCGTAGCTGTAGATTTTCAGAAGCCTATAAAAGCTAGGACTGTTTTGTTTTTAAGGTTGTTGGCATTTTTCAAACTATTCTAGGTTATTATTTGAGTTGTTTTCATGGCTCTGGGTGGCTAAACTCTGAATCTTGGTCGAAGGAAATAGAAGCCTCGAAATTAATAATAAACTGTGAGGTCTAATTTTTTTTCATTATTCGATTTATGCATTGAGTATCAGATGTTCTTCTGTGCCTATTTTCATGATTGTCTTGTTTAATCGCTAGGAGGCCTACTAGTTTATTATTTATAGCAATCTACTGCTGGATTATATATTAAATCCGTAATTGTTTGATTCCTCTGATTTGTGAAGCAACTAAGATTTAATGATTTGCTACATGAGGAGTTATTATATCTTAGGAAGGACGTTTGACTAAATTAAACGCAACCGCTTGTGCTTGTGTTGTTTAGCTTTATCGATTTCTCTAATTCTTGAGACTACTATTAGATTAAACCTTGAGTGCTTATCCTGGATTGTTTAATAGTTAGAGTTAATGAGATCGCTTATTTCTAATTAACTACAACTAAAGAGAGATAAAAAAATAATTTCGACAGTGAATATTCAATGTGTGAATTGATATGCTTGCATCGATGATCAGTTATAAAATTCCGATAGTGGATGTTGACTCAGACCAAGGTTTGTTCTTTTGACTGATTTCAGTACTTTAATCTGAATTGTTTCGTATTTGTTTTTATTGAAATAGTTTACATTATATTCAAAACTCCCCCAATCCTTGTTCACATAGCATAAAACTAGGCTAAACACTCTCCGTGGGAATGATCCTTACTCACACTACTACATATTTGTTTTTGGGGTATCGGTTTTGTTTTTGGGTGCCCACGACAGAACGCCCAAATTTTGGCGCCGTTGCCGGGGAGTGATTCTAGTTAATTTTTGTGCTTCTTGTGATTTTTATTTCATTCAAAAAAATATATTTTAATTATTTTCATTACTCTAGATTTTTTTGCCTGAATTTTTTTTTAGGGTTGGTTAGAGTTTCCTTGAGTGTTTATGAGTATAACTCGATCTTCTAATCAAGGTGATTTGCAGTGCTATCCAGAAATAGAGAGAACTTTACACAGGTCAAGAAGGGAAGCTTTGAGAAATTCTATAGAGAACAATCCAGCTTTTGATTTCCTATTTGCTAGCGATTCTGATTTAGGTGAGGTGGAAGTCATGGCTGGAAATCAAACTTTGAAAGAGCTTGCGGCCCCAGATCTGAATCAACAACCCTTATGCATAACATTCCCTACTTTAGATGTTCCTACTAACTTTGAATTAAAATTTGGATTAATACATCTCTTGCCCACTTTTCATGGTCTTGCAGGTGAAGATCCCTACAAACATCTAAAGGAATTTCATATAGTATGCATGAGTATGAAACCCACGAGGGTGACTGAAGAGCAAATTAAATTAAGAGCTTTTCCATTTTCTTTGAAGGATTTGGCTAAGGATTGGCTCTATTATCTACCCTACGAAAGTATTACCACATGGAACGAGATGAAAAGATTATTTTTAGAGAAATATTTCCTAGCTTCAAGGGCGGCCAACATTTGAAAAGAAATCTGTGGTGCGAGATAGCACAATGAAGAGTCTCTACACGAATACTAGGAGCGTTTCAAGAAATTATGTGCAAGCTATCCCCATCATCAAATTAGTGAGCAACTTCTTATTCACTATTTCTATGAGGGCCTGTTGCTCACTGATAAGAGCATGACTGATGTTGCTAGTGGAGGAGCTTTGGTGGATAAAACTCCCGTTGCCTCGAGAAATTTGATTGCGGATATGGTGGCCAATTCGCAACAATTTGGCACTAGACTTGACCATTCACCTAAGCATGTCAATAAGGCAAATATTTCCTCCATTGAACAACAAATTACGAGTCTAACTTTCCTTGTTCGTCAAATGGCTGTAGGTAATATGCAAACGGCGAAGGCTTGTGGAATTTGTTCAGTAATAGGACATCCAACCGATATGTGTCCAACTCTTCAAGAGGAGCCCATGGAGCAAGTGAATGCAGCAGGTGGTTTCCCTGGCCAACCACAAAGAAAGTATGATCCATATTCAAGCACATATAACTCGGGATGGAGGGATCACCCCAATCTTAGCTATGGGAATCCACAAGTGAATCAGCTCGTGATTCAAAACTGCCCGAGTTACCAGCAATATAAGCACCCATACCCCCCTAGAAAACAACCGAGCCAAACTTCTAATTCTGGTATGTCTTTAGAAGATATTGTTAAGTCTCTTACCACTAATACTTTGCAATTCCAACAGGAGACGAAACACTTTTAACAAGAGGTGAGGGCCAGTATTCAAAGTCTTTACAATCAGATGAGCCAGATGGTAACTGCAATTAGTTGGCTAGAAGCCCAAAGTTTGGGAAAATTACCCTCTCAGACGGTAGTAAATCCAAGAGAAAATGCAAGTGCAATCGTGTTGAGAAGTGGTAAAGAGGTTGGGATTCCAGTAAAGGCAGCCCCTGCATTGTCGAATCAAGAAAAGGAGAAAAATTTCATAGTAGACGGGAACGTTCCCAATGACGATGATGTACTTAAGCGTAAGTTTCTACCTCTTTCTGATTATAAACCTATACCTCCTTTTCCTCAGGCTTTAGCAAAATCTATAAAAGATGAGCAAAATAAAGATTTATATGAGACCTTTCGTAGATGTGAGGTAATATTCCACTTTTAGATGCTATTAAACAAGTACCTCGTTATGCTAAATTTCTTAAAGAATTGTGTACAATTAAGAGAAAACAGAAACTTAAAGTATGTGAGAAGGAGAGAGTAGGGGAGAATGTTTCTGCAGTTATTCAAAGGAAACTCCTTGTGAAGTGCAAGGATCCAGGTATGTTTACTAGCCCTTGTACGATAGGTAACACTAGATTTGAGAAGGCCATGATCGAATTAGGAGCTTCTATTAATGTCATGCCATATTCTATATATGCTTCTTTGAAACTTGGACCTTTGAATAAAACTGGTGCTGTGATTCAATTGGCTGATAGATCTAATGCCTATCCTAAGGTTGTAGTTGAGGATGTTCTTGTACAAGTTAATGACCTGGTTTTTCCTACTGATTTTTATGTGCTTGATATGGAAAGTGGCGACCAAAATGCCCCTATTTTGTTAGGAAGACATTTTTAAAGACATCTAAGACTAAGATAGATGTTCATAGTGGCACACTTACCATGGAATTTGATGGTGACATTGTTAAGTTTAATATTTATGATGCCATGAAATACCCTTGTGATAATAATCCTGTTTATTCTATTGATGTGATTGATTCTCTAGCACAAGAAGATTTTGAACTTGATGGACAAGATGTATTGGAAGTTACCATCAGTAAGCATCTTGAGGAAGAGAATGGAGAGTTAGCCTTGAGTACTGAGTTGCAAGAAACTGTTGCAACATTGAATGACTTTTCGAAGCTACAGCAATCAGGTAACGTACCTTATGTTGCATTACCAGTTTCTAACGAGAGGCCGTTACCCTCTGTTTTGCAGGCCCTTACTCCAGATTTGAAGCCTCTCCCGCAGTCACCTCAAATATGTGTTCCTTGGAGATGAGGGAACATTACCCGTGATCATCTCCAGTAAACTTTGTGAGTTGCAAGAAGAAAAATTTGTGCAGATCCTAAAGGAGCATAAGACGGCTATTAGTTGGACAATTGCGGATATTAAAGGAATTAGCCCGTCTACATGTGTGCATCGTATCTTACTTGAAGAGGGAGCAAAACCTTCTCGTCAACTGCAAAGAAGATTGAATTCGCCCATAATGGAAGTAGTAAAGAAAGAGATTCTCAAACTTCTTGAAGTTGGAATGATTTATCCTATTTCGGATAGCAATTGGGTTAGCCCGATTCAAATGGTTCCTAAAAAGACTAAAATAACTGTTGTGAAAAATCATAATGATGAGTTAGTACGTACCCGTGTTCAGAATGGGTGGTGGGTTTGTATAGATTATAGAAAATTAAATACTATAACCCACAAGGACCACTTCTCTTTACCTTTTATTGATCAAATGCTTAAAAGGTTAGCTGGTCATTCTTACTATTGTTTCCTTGATGGTTTTTCAGGCTATTTTCATATTGCAATTGCGCCAGAGGATCAAGAAAATACAACTTTTATATGCCCATTCGGGACTTTTGCATATCGTCACATGCCCTTCGGCCTTTGCAACGCCCCCACCACTTTCCAAAGGTGTATGGTTAGCATATTTTCAGATTATACTAAGCATAGCATAGAAGTTTTTATGGATAATTTCACAATTTATGGAGACTCCTTTGATAATTGTTTGCATAACCTTACACTTGTTCTTTAAAGATGCATGGAAACTAACCTTGTGTCAAACTCTGAAAAATGTCATTTTATGGTTGAACAAGGTATAGTGTTAGGTTATGCTGCTTCATCTAGGGGAATTGAGGTAGAAAAAGCTAAAGTTGATATTATTCAATCTTTACCTTATCCCACTAGTGTGCGGGAAGTTCGTTCTTTTCTTGGACATGCAGGTTTTTATTGAAGATTCATCAAGGACTTCTCTAAAATAGCAGCACCCCTATGCAAGTTGCTACAAAAGGATGTAGTTTTTTAGTTCAATCAAGTATGTAAAACGGTGTTTGATAAGCTGAAGGAATTGTTGACTTCTACCCCAGTTATCCAACCCCTTGACTGGAGCGTTCCTTTCAAGATAATGTGCGACGCAAGTGATTATGCAGTAGGCGCAGTCTTAGGTCAAAAAATTAAAAAAGCGTCTCATGCCATTTATTATGCTTCAAGAACTTTGAATGATGCCTAAAGAAATTATACTACTATTGAAAAAGAACTTTTAATTATTGTTTTTGCTTTAGAAAAGTTTTGATCTTATTTACTTGGTACTAAAGTCATTGTTTACTCTGATCATGCAGCTCTTCGTTATTTGATGACGAAGGAAGAGACAAAACCAAAATTAATTAGATGGATACTTCTCTTAATTGAATTTGATTCGGAGATCAAAGACAAAAGAGGAACAGAAAATCGTGTCGCTGATCATTTGAGTCGTTTAACTCATGTTAAGGGTGAACTTCATTTACAGGAAACATTCCTTGACGAGCAATTATTCTCCGCGAATGTGACATTACCTTGGTATGCAAATATTATAAATTATTTGGTTATTAACATACTACCTACTGGTTTGTCTAAGGCTTAAAGAGATAAGATCAATAGTGATGCCAAATATTATGTGTGGGATGACCCATACTTATGGAAGCATTGTGCGGATCAAGTGATCAGAAGGTGCGTTCCTGAAAATGAAATCATTTTTATTCTAACCTTTTGTCATTCTTATGCTTGTGGAGGTCACTTTGGAGCCAAGAGAACGACAAGAAAAGTGCTAGAATGTGGTTTTTATTAGCCATCTCTATTTTGATATTCATATTCTTTTTGTAAGTCATGGGATCCTTGTCAGAAGACAGGTACTATATCCCAAAGGAATGAGATGCCACAAACTCCCATATTATTTCGTGAAATTTTTTATGTTTGGGGCATTGATTTCATGGGACCGTTCCCTGTATCTTTCAGTTATGTTTATATTTTGCTTGTTGTTGATTATGTCTTGAAATGGGTGGAAGCGAAAGCCACCATAACTAATGATTCTAAAGTTGTTACAGATTTTATCAAGTCTAACATATTCTCCAGGTTTGGAATTCCAAGAGCTCTAATAAGTGATCAAGGTACTCACTTTTGCAATCGAACTGTGGCGACTTTGTTGAGAAAGTACCATGTAATGCACAAGGTGTCGACTTCATATCATCTGTAAACTAGTGGACAAGCAGAAGTGTCGAATCGAGAGATCAAGTCCATCATTGAAAAAAAGGTCAATCCAAGTAGAAAAGATTGGAGTTTATGCTTGGATGATGCTTTGTAGGCGTACCAGACTGCATATAAAATGCCCATTGGTATGTCACATTATCTATTGGTATTTGGAAAACTGTGCCACCTACCAGTTGAGTTAGAACACAAAGCTTATTGGGCTATCAAGAGTTTTAACATAAAGATGGATGAAAGTGGAGAACATAGAAAATTACAACTTCAAGAGTTAGAGGAAATTCGTAATGATGCCTATGAGAGTGCAAGGATTTACAAGAAAAAGACGAAGGCTTTTCATGATAAGATGATTTCTAGGAAGGAATTTAAAGTTGGTCAGAAAGTCCTTCTATACTAGTCACTGCTTCGTTTATTTCCGGGTAAGTTGCATTCTCGTTGGATTGGACCTTTTGTCGTTACTAATGTTTTTCCTCATTTTGCAGTTGAAATTCAAAGCTTAGCCACTTCCAAAGTGTTCAAGGTGAATGGCCATCGACTTAAGAATTTTTGTGAAGGTTTTCCAGTTAAGAATGTGGAGAAACTGGACCTTGAGGATCCGATTTATACGGATTAAAGAATGAAGCATTGAGTCGAGCCTACGGCAATAAACAAAGGCGCTACTTAGGAGGCAACCCAAGGGAAGTTCGTTTTTCTTTTCTTATTTTCGCATTTATATATTGGTTATCTCTGCCCTTTCTATGCATTTTACCTTACATTTGGGACAATGTAAATTTTAAGTGTGGGGGAGGGGATTTAGGTAGTGTTTTTGTGTTTTAATTTATTTGAAATTTGAAAAAAATAATAATAATGAGATTCAATTAAGCTTGATGAATTCATAACATGATTGAATAAGAGATTTTCCAACTTAGAATTAATTAGTTTAGTTATTTTCCTTGAGATTGGAGTGACTGAATTTGATAGACGAAAATCGGTGAGATTTTGAGCCATTAGACTGACACATCCATATCAGTCACTATTTTCTTTCATATGAGATATTCTTCCATGGATTTGTTTCTCTAGAACTTAACTTGATTCTCTTCGAGGTCATATTGGCACATACATGCATGAACATGATTAAGGCCATCTATGTTATAAGCTACATGAGCCAAATAGCCTTCCTTGTAATTAATTTTTTCTTTTGTGAACCCCTTTGAGCTTTATGTGTTGTTTTTTTCGATATTGTGAACCCACATTACAAGCTTTAAACCCGAAAGAAAAAAATAATGCATTTACCCAAGCCGTAGGGCTAGTGGAGCATTGTTCATCATTATTATACGTATGAGTGCGCAAGAAATAAGTGTGGGGGTGTTCGGAATTATGGGAGGGCTATGGCTGGTGAAATGAAACATGTTTTCATTCTCAATTTGTGAGTTCCATTGTTGATGTAATTTGAAAAAAAAAAAAAGAAAGAAAACATAGAAAGAAGAAAGAGAAAAGAGATGGGAAGTGATGGAAGAAATTGCTTTTAATGTACAAGCTATCCATGTTCATAATCCCTCCTAAAATCCTAAGGAATGAGTCCGTTTATATGGGATATATACAAGACAGAAGCTATTGAATGGAGTGATTGGTTTTACATGTCTTATATATTCGAACTTGAGTTGATTCATTTATGCACCACTAGTTTCGACGGCTTTTGAGCTACATTCCCAAATATTTTCCACCTTGATCCTAAACCCCATTATAACCCTTGACAAGTCCTTATGATTCGTGTTATGTATGTGATCCTGGTGGTGGAGAATGAGAAGATATGCAAGCCTATGGTAGATCATTTCATTGGAATGCATTTGAGCGATACACATACCATTTTAAACACGTGAGAGTCGAGTGTTTATTTTTGTGAGGGTCTACATATTCAGTTTATTCTATCTTTAAGTGGAAATACTTGCTAAGTGATTGTGAGTTGTTTAAGAATGTTTTTCATGATATGTTATGAGTTTTGAAGAGTTTAGTTATTCTTTGTTACAACTTTGATATTTTGGGAAAGTGAGTTTGAGTTTTGTCTGAGGACGAGCAAATGTTAAGTGTGGGGGAATTTGATGATAATGTAAATGTCATATTTTTCTCCCTTAATGTATAATCTTTTATACTTAGTTGGTGCCTAAAAATACTCATTATTCTTATATTTTGATTTAGGTTGCTATGGAATGCTAAGGAAGAGAATCCCAACTTAAAAGGGACAAATTCGAGCTAAAATGCAAGCAGCATTCGAAGGAGCGTTCGAACAGTCCCAAGAGGCATTCGAACGGTAGCATATGCGTTTGAACGGTACGTCAAACGGATTCACATCAATTTCAACTTTGAAGTGTATTCGAAATATACAGAGAGCAATTTTACCGTTCGAAGTGCGTTCGACGCACCGTTAGAACGGCGGTCCGATGCATTCAAACGGTAGTAAGGGCGTTCGAATAGTTGTGCGCAGTAGTAGATTTTCAGAAGTCTATAAAAGTTGGGACTGTTTTGTTTTGGGGGTTGTTGGCATTTTTCAGATTATTTAAGATTATTATTTAAGTTGTTTTCATGGTTCTGCATGGCTAAACTCTTAATCTTGGTCAAAGGAAACAGAAGCCTCGGAATTAATAATAAACTGTGAGATCTAATTTGTTTTCATTATTCGATTTATGCATTGAGTATCAAATTTTCTTCTATGCCTATTTTCATGATTGTCTTGTTTAATCGCTAAGAGGCCTACTAGTTTATTATTCATAGCAATCTACTGCTGGATTAAATATCAAATCCGTAATTGTTTGATTCCTCTGATTTGTGAAGCAACTGAGATTTAATGATTTGATGTGTTAGGAATTATTATATCTTAGGAATGACGTTCAATTAAATTAAATGCAATCGCTTGTGCTTGTGTTGTTTAGCTTCATCGATTTCTCTAATTCTTAAGGCTACTATTAGATTAAACCTTGAGTGCTTATCCTGGGTTGTTTAATAGTTAGGGTTAATGAGATCGCTTGTTTCTAATTAACTACGACTAAAGAGAGATAGAAATATAATTTCGATGGTGAATATTCAATGTGTGAATTGATATGCTTGCATCGATGATCAGTTGTAAAATTCCGATAGTGGATGTTGACTTAGACCAAGGTTTGTTCTTTTGACTGATTTCAATACTTTAATCTAAATTGTTTCGTAGTTGTTTTTATTGAAATAGTTTTCATTATATTCAAAACCCCTCAATCTTTGTTCACATAGTATAAAACTAAACTAAACATTCTCCGTGGGAACTATCCTTACTCACACTACTACAAATTTGTTTTTGGGGTATCGGTTTTATTTTTAGGTGCCCGCAACAACACACCCATTCCAATTCCCTTTTTCAAAATCGTTTTTCAATTTCTTTTCATGCACTTACATATCATGCATCATATCATTCCTAAAGTGATGACATAAACTTTCTTTCTACAATTTTCAAAGTGGATATAATTGGACATTAGATAATTAAAACTTCTAAATGAGTGAACCTAGGATGAAAAGACATGTAGGTATCGCAAAGGTGAGATAGGGTGATAGCCTAGTGTAGCTTCCCTATATGTAACCAACCCCCAAATTATAGAGCACTATTTTCAAAAGACTAAAAAAAAATTATTTTCAAAAAGAGCTTAAATCATTCCAAAGGTTGCCAAACAACCTGTTTTCTTTAATCCCTCTCTTGAGGAAGTTTCCAAAACCTTTTCAAAAACCCTAAGTTAAATCTTCGGATTGCACTTAGTTTTAGGTGACCTAACTCACCTTAACAAAGTTAGGTGGCGACTCCAACTCTTTTCCAAAAACCCATATTCAAATCAATTTTCAATTCAAACCTGATCGCACTCTTCCTTCTAGGAGGATGAGTTCTAACGAGAGAATATAATGAATTTCTCACTTATTTTCTCAAGTGCAAAAAATCAAGGTGTGACACACAAGCTACAGGAGACGTTGGTAATCAACAAGCTCGACACCCAAAATGAGAGGGAATTAATCGAAGGTCAGCCTACCAAGACAACCAAGATCAAGGGTGCCCTTATCCCTGAGATGAAAAAGGCCTTAACTATTTTTTTACGGCAAAATTCCAATGTCTTTGCCTGACACATAATGACATGCCAAGAATCAAACCCTAATATCATCTCTCACCATCTCAATATCAGTCCAACATATCGCCCTATTAGGCAGAAGAGTAGAGCCTTCACCCCGGAAAGAAACAATACAATTGCTAAAGAGGTGGAGAAGCTATTGAAAGCAAGGTTCATAAAAGACGCCCAGTACCTTGACTGGCTATCAAATGTCATGCTAGTCAAGAAGCACAATGATAGGTGGCGTATGTGCGTCGATTTCACCAATCTCAACAAGGCGTGCCTGAAGGACAGCTTCCCTTTACCCCGAATTGATCTATCGGTAGACTCGACCACCGGCCAGGAAATGCTCAACTTCATGGATGCATTCTCTGGTTACAATTAGATTTGTATGGCAAATCAGGACAAAGAAAATATGGCTATCATAACAAGCCAAGGACTTTACTGCTACAACATCATGCCCTTTGGACTGAAAAACATTGGGGCCACTTACTAGCATTTGGTCAACAGTATGTTTCAAAAATAGATTGGCAAAAATGTGGAAATCTACGTCAATAATATGCTAGTCAAGAGCCAAAAAAGCACTAACCACTTAACAGACCTAGAGGAGACTTTTACTGCCCTACGAGCCCATCAAATGAAGCTCAACCCCACCAAATGCGCCTTTGGAGTCCCCTCCAACAAATTCTTAGGTTACTTTCTGTCCAGCAGAGGAATCTAAGCTAACCCAAAAAAGATCCAAGCTATCCCCGACATGTAGGCCCCCACTACCGTGAAAGATGTCCAAAGACTAGTTGGCCAGGTAGCAACTATAAACAGATTCATTTTTAGATCTACCGATAAATGTTTGCCATTCTTTAAAATTTTGTGAAAGGCCTACAAATGGATGTAGGAATACGAGAATTCCTTTACGAAATTGAAAACATATATGGGCACGACACCCCTCCTCAGTCAAACCATAATGGGAGAAGAATTATACCTCTATCTAGCCGTCTCTGACATAGCAGTGAGCTCAACCTTAATAAGGGAGGAGCTAAGAATTTAGAAACCCATATACTATAGTAGCACGGCCCTAAGAGGGGCAGAGCAGCGATACCCCAAGATCGAGCGGCTAGCATTTGCCCTCGTAACGGCAGCCTGCAGACTCTAGCCATACTTCAAATCCCATACGGTGGTCGTTCTCACTGATCAACTGCTGCGTAAGGTGCTCCAATAACCAGAAATCTCCAGAAGACTCTTGCAATGGTCCATTGAGCTTAAAGAATTCCACATCCACTACTGTCCTAGATGTTGGGAATTTATACTAAAAGACATGCTTTATGTAGTGACTTTAGTATTTATTAATAAATTAGTTATTCCATTTTAATGAGAATCTGTTTGAGAAATGTTTGCAATGCGTTATTTATTTAATGATTATGCATGTGTGTCTCTTATTCTATATAGTAGATGATTTGGTGTGTAGAGTACGACTTACACACGGAAGATTAGATCATCGGTTCTTATGGAATATAAGTTAATCATTCACAGTCTTAGATGGAAATGGACACACCATCAGTAGGACTGTAGTACAAGGTTTTAATAGGTCTTTCTTGACTATGGGGAATGGTATAGTTCCAACTCCTTGCACTAGTACACTTTGTGTGTATTAAACAGGACTATGTTGAGGTAATTATTTTTATACTGACTATATAAAACAATTAATACCTCATGATTATTATGAGCGCTTATACTCTTATGTTGGCCCAAGTAGGCAACCCAAGAGGGGGGGTGAATTGGGTTTTATAGAATTTATATCAAGAATTGCAACTTAAAACAATTTATGTAATGTAGCAGTGAGCAATCAAACTAATAACCAAGCAAGTAAATAATAAGATGCAATGCAATAAAGTAATATGAGCAAAGAGATGAAGAACACCAGATTTATAGAGGTTCGGCCAAACCTTGCCTACGTCCTCTCTTCCTCGATCCTCTCGAAGGTATTCCACTATGTAAACTTCCCTTACACAGCTGCTAGTTTTTCTCCAAGTGCCTAGCTCACTCTTACAAGAGCTCTTCCCCAAGCTCTCAAAACCCAAGAGATTTTGTCCAAGCTTCTCTCAAACTTACAAGTGATTTTGTCCAAGCTTCACTCAAACTTTACAAGTGTTTTTCCCAAGCTACACTCAAACTCACAAGTGTTTTTCTCAAGAACACTCAAACTCACAAGTTTACAAACCAACCCAATAATAGATGAAGGTTGTATAATGAATAACACTCTCTCAAAGAGTAGATAAACAAATTTTCAGCTCACTCAAGAACCCCCCAAAAGAATAAAAACAGAGTATAAGATGTGGAAGATGAAATATCACTTTGTAGCACTTAATCTTGAGTTCTTCTCATGTTCTTCTTGTTCTTCATCATCATATATGTGTTGGGGATCTTGTATATATAGCCTTGAGTTGATTATAGCCGTTGGAGATGGATGGGAGACCATTTGATACGAAAACGGCGGAGTATAACGTTCAAAAAACTAGCCGTTACCTTAAATGAGTCGACTCTTTTGCTGCAGGGGTCAACTCTTTTTGTGTTGCAGCAGATTTTTGAAGGTTCTGCCCAAATGAGTCGACTCTTTTGGTCCAGGGGTCGACTCTTTTGGTCTAAAACTGCACAATCAACTCTCTGTTGGAATGAGTCGACTCTTTTATGCTAGCGGTCGACTCTTTTGATGTTCCACCAGAATTTTCAGCCTCTGTTTGAATGAGTCGACTCTTTTGCTTGAGGGGTCGACTCTTTTTAGGAAAATCCTTAACTTTTGCAATACTTCTTCAATCTTCTTCAATATCTTCAAGCTCTTTAAGGATCATCCAAATAAGGTTTCTAAGGCTTGAAAAGACTTCTTCAAGGTATGTTGACTTCAAGAACATCTTCAACTCTTCAAGATAAAATCAATACACTTTTGATTATATTTAGAGTTCTTCAATCAACATTACTTCTTCCATTGATCCAAGTCTTCTTCAAAATCTTCAAGAGAGCTTCCAAGACTTGAGATCTCTTTTCTTCAATTGATCTTTCATGCTTATTTGAACTTCTTCAATTTCTTTGCTTGATCTTTATCAACTTGATTTCTTCTAGGATTCTTTAATCAATATAACTTCTTCCATCAATTCAAGACTTCAACATAATCTTCAACGAAGCTTCCAACTCTTGTGATTTCTTATCAATACTTTTAAGACATCTTCAAAACTTCCAAAAAAAAGCTTCCACGTCTTTAAGTGAGCCTCTTCTTCTTCCATTCTTGCAAGACATCTTCAAATCTTCAAGGTGAGCTTCCATGTCTTGTAAGAGCCATCTAAATGAGGTTGCAACTATGAGATTGCTGAATATATCAACTCATCATACTTCTTTTCTTCATTGTTTCATGACAAGCTTCTCACCACAAGTTCTTCAATATCTTCAATGTGACAAGTTCTCCACTGTTACTTGACAAGCTTCAACTTGTTGCTCCCCCTTTCTTTTATGCTTTATGCCTCAATGCATTTTCCAGATTTAGAGTAGAAAAATCAACCAATTTACAAGTTCATAGCATGCATGATGATATAGTGGACTTGATATGGCCATGAGGATCGAGGGTCTTCATAGTGAAGTGTAAACTATATTTGTATGGTGCCAGCTCTTCGGTCTTCAATTCTACTTGAAATCCTTTGTTGTATTTGCACTTCAATTTGTACTTTAGTCTTCAAGAATTGATTCCATGTCAACTTGAGTGCTCTTCAAATAATCTTGCTTGAGTGCTTTGCTTCTTTGAATAACTTCTTGAATCATCATGAGATCTTCGGTCACTTGCATCCTTCTTTTGAATACTTGTTGAACTCCTTGAGTATCTTCAATCTCTTCAAGAATAATATTACCTAAGTAATCTTCTTGTTGGATACTCAACCGATCAACTCAATTATTTTATTGTTATCAAATGATTATAGTCTAATCTGCACACTCAAGTGAAATCATTAGATAACAACCACATGGTTTTGTTATCATCAAAATCAACATGGGGATCAACCTTGAGTCAACAATCTCCCCCTTTTTGATGATGACAAAACCTTAAAAATATATGCAATTAAGCTTAATATAAATGAAGCATAAGGATTAAAGAATTTAAAGTAACATGCTTCTTGTATGGTTTCCCCTTACTGTTTCAGAATAAGAATACTCTTTACTGCTTTTTTTATTCACATTTTCATATATTTTTCATAGAGTGTTTCTCCCTCTTTTTGTCAATCAATTAAAAAGGGCTAGCAAAAAATAGAATGCAAATGTAGAGTAGAAAACATTCATGCAAATTCTAGATTTTTTTTTTCAAAATATTTCTCCCCGTGTGAAAGATATAAAATCATGTACACCAATATTTCTCCCCTATTTTCAAATAGCTTATCTCTCCCCCTTAATAAAGGATTTCTCTTTGATATGGCATACAAAGAAACCTTTTTTTTTTTTTTTTTTAATATAAACAATATGCTCAAAATCAAATAGGCTAAGTGATGTGCAATATAAAAAAAAATATAAAGAAAGTGAGAGTTTCATACCAAGCATTTGCTCCTCCTTGCTTTTGTTCTATGTGCGTTAGAGTAGTTTTCAACAGATTCAGAGTATACAAAATAGTCGTGCTCTTGCTCCCCCTTTCTTACCAAACATATGCTCCAGATTATGTTTCAGATTCAGGGCAAAGCAAACTTGAACCCAGATGGTCAAGGCATGTTGGTACTTGGAAGCTTAGAAGATTCATGCTTCCCCTTTCGCATCAAACCAATGCTCCCCTTTTCTTTTGCAAATGATGCCTCATTGCAATATAACTCATTTGCAATCATTTTAGTAATAGATAATGAAAACTAAAGAGTAATATGTGTTGCATGTCAATTATACTCAGCAATACATTAATGAGCGAGTATTAAGGAGTGTTCTATCCTCCTTATGATCTTTTTGAGAATAATTTCTCCCCCATTTTTTTGTCAAATCCTCAAAAAGAGGAGTAATAGTTGAAGAAAAATAGACAAGTACAATAGCAAAAATATTAAGATGAAATGATAATTCTTAAGAGTGTATCAGCGACCAAATGGCAAATACTTAAGTAGTGTGGACAAATAACATAGAAAGTTCATTCAAACACTTAAGATATTAATTCATCAAAATCAAGTAGAATGATAGTTATTCAAACTATTCTAGCAAGCATTCAAAATATCCAAAACAGGTTATAAGCATTAAGCGTCAAATATATACAGCATGTAAAATATTCAAAATGAATGATAGTCATTTAGCAATCACAAATCAAAAGAATTTTCCATTAAGATCACAACCCATGTAATCAGAAAATTTAAAATGTAGCAATGTAATGCTAATGCAAAATCATGCAAATGGGGGTTAGGTTAGATCAATTGGATGTTTGGAGAGTTTGGAAGTTAAGATTCTTGGTTTAAGATAGTTAAACCTTCATAGAGTAGGCACCCATATAAAGATATGCAAAATGAGTTACTATCATTCAAAATATGCAAATGTATGATGATGATGTATGCTCATGCAAATTTTGGTGAAAGAAACTATGTTATGTCTGCTGGGTTTTCAGGGGTATTAGAGAATGTGGAGGTTGAAATTTTAGGCCTGAAAGAATATTGCTTGGTAAGAGGGACTGCTGGTTGTTTTTCAACAGGAGGGTGTTTGGCTTGTTGTGCTAGATTAACAGACTCTTCAAAATTTTCTGGTGGAGGCAGAGAAGATTGTCCTCTATTTTTGTTGCTGCTATTGCAAAGTAAAGAGTTTTGTAGTTATCTCCAAGAATCAAGGCAATGTGCTTCCTAATATGCTCAGTGGTGATCTACAAAATATCCTCTTTCACTTTCTTCTCCAAGCTCATCAATTCATTGTTCACATTTGTGTTGATTTTTGTGAACATCTCTTCTTGACGTTCCCTCATCATATTCATCAACACATCATATTGCCCATGTTTAGTGTTGAGAACCATTTCATATAACTGCCTTGCAGTTCCACAAGTTCCAGAAGGTCCAGCCCTGTTTGAAATTTCCATTATGAAACGAATTTGCTTTGGAACTCTTGAAAACTGTTTTTTTTCTTCTTGCTTCAGAAGTTTCTCTTGATGGGAGTATCCTCCTTCTCAAAATGATATCCAGTTCTTGCTTCAAAAACCAAACATTTGTTCCTTCATTCAACTAGTATCTCATTCTCTTTAGAGTAAACTGATTTTGATATCATCTCCTTCTTTGCTTCCTCTTTTCAATCCACTTTAAAGAATCTTGGTCAAGATCATTTCATAATGCAAACAAGATCTTTTCAGTTTCAGCCATATGAATCACTATATATGTTGTCAAAGTGATCTTGGTCTAAAATAGATAAGCCCGCATGAAGAATAGTTCAACATCATAAGTATAATCAAATTCAATCCATCTTCCTTTGATAACTTTTCTAGAGAAGTATTTTGAGTTCATACCTTTCCTTTGCAGATATCTTCTCAAAATAAAGATTATTTTCCAGTCAATCATCCTTTTATTTTTCAACAATGTTTCTTTGTCATTTGAGAGGATTCATCTTTCCCTTTCTTTTTGTTACTTCTCATTTCTGGTGCACAATATCTCATAATTCCATATTCATATTTTCTCCTTGACTCCTTTCTTCTTTGTGAGAGGTTTGGGTAGACAAGGGTTAGTTTTGAAAATTTGAATAGGTAGAATGAGAGGCAAAAGTCATTCTTGGTGTTTGGAAATGTAACTGATAAAGATTGGTTAACAATGAGGTTTGAAATCCATGCATAATGTATGTACATGATTGATGCAAATAAGATTCAAACACATTTATAAATATGCCAAGGTTCAAGGGGTTGACTCATTTTATACTTAAAAAGCTTTCTGAGTTATCTGTCAACAGGAGTCGACTCATTTGACAAGAGGAGTTGACTCTTTTCAACAGAGGACTTCTAGGGCTAATTCCAGAATCCAAGGGTCGACTCTTTAAAGGCTTGAGTCAACTCTTTTCCCCCAGAAATGCAGAGATGTGATTTTAAAAATTATGAAATGCATCAAACAAGTTTGTAATCAATTTCATATGCATTTATCAAGCATATATATACATCTAAGCATTCAAGATAATGGATTGCACATGCTCAACATGAAATACACAGCATATATATATCATCAAAATCAATCAAATTAAAGGATTACACATGTTCAATACTCTTAACAGTCAATATGTGTGATTCTTTAGGAATGACAAGAATTCTTGCATGTATACACATATTAAACATGATATATGTTCAGCTAGCAGTGAGTTATAACAAGGATCCTATCATGCTTCTATAAAGTTTAGTATTAAGAGGAGTACCTTGATCATCACCATCCAACTTGGTTGATGTAGCTATAGGATTGCTTAATATATTTGAGTTTCTCACATCAAATCTTTTGAGTAGATCTCTAATGCATGTGACTTTGATTTTACAAGAATTTCTTCCAGTTATATACTTTGAGAAGCCAGCTTCCAAATGCTAACAATCCTTCTTGACTTAGGATTGAATTGTAGGCAAACCTACAATGAGAACAATTCAAGTTTTGTTCTTTGGTACCCATATCATCTTGGGTCCTTGGGGGTTAGTATTCAATGTTCCTTTTGGAACCAAAATCTTTTTATGCGCATATGATTTTTGCATTGCAAAACATTGATTTGCAATATGACCTTTCTTATGGCAATAAAAACAAGTAATCTGAGATTTTCTCAAGGAGGCCTCGAAATGATGTTTGAAAATCTTTTTCTTCTTGAAAGGATTATAACCTATTCCAGCCTTATCAAGAGAGCACTTTTGTTTACCAAGCATAGCATCAAGTTTATCTTTTCCATCAACACATTTTGAAAGAGATTTTTCTAAGTCATTTACTTTTTCTTTCAAAATAGAGTTTTCCTTCTTCAAACGATCATTTGTATATTGTAAATCCTCATTTTCTTTTGTAATAGAAGCAATCATCTTTTTAAGCATACTATTCTTTATACCAGACTTCCTAAATTCAATAAGCAAATATTCAAATGCATCTTGTAATTCATCAAAAGTAAAATCAGAATTTGTTACCTCATTTTCTTCTTCATCTCCATGAGCCATTAGACATAAATTGGCCATTGCTTCAATTTCAGATTCCTCATTCGAGCTGGAGCTTTCAGTGTCACTCCATGTTGCAGCCAATGCTTTTGCTCCTTTACCTTTCTTCCATCTCTTTTCAAGGTGTGGACATTCAGGTTTGATGTGTCCAGGCCTTTTGCATTCAAAGCAAATGATGGAAGAATTATTCTTGCTGGAATCTCCTTTAGGTTCGTGCTTATTTCCTCCTCTCCATTTTCTTTTCAAGAATTTCTTGAATTTCCTTGTAAGCACAGCAAGTTCTTCTTCATTTTCTTCATCACTGTCAGATTCATTTTCTGAAGTTGTGGATTTCAAAGCAATAACTCTTTTCTTCTTTTCATCATCTTCATGGACATTTTGAACTTGGGTTAGCTCATATGTCATAAGTGAACCAAGTAATTCTTCGAGTGGTAAAGTGTTGAGATCCTTTGCTTCTTGTATAGCAGTCACCTTAGCTTCCCAAGCCTTTGGCAAGGTTCTAAGAATCTTTCTCACCTGCTCACTGTTAGAATAGATCTTTCCAAGAGATTTCAATCCATTAATAACATCAGTAAATCGTGTAAACATCTAAGTAATGGATTCTCCTGATAACATTCTGAACATTTCATAATCATGCACAAGAATGTTAATTTTCGATTCCTTAACTTGGTTGGTACCCTCATGAGTAACCTCTAATTTATCCCAAATTTCTTTAGCAGATTCACAAGAAGATATCCTATTAAATTCTTTTGGGTCTAATGCACAATACAATAAATTCATGGCTTTAGCATTCAGCTGCATAATCCATAAATCAGATTCATCCCATTCATTTTCTGGTTTGAAAACAGCCACTGTTTCTATTATTTTCGTAGGAACTTTGGGACCATTTAAAATAATCCTCCATAACTCATAATTCACAGATTGTATTTAAATTTTCATTCTATTTTTCCAATAGTTATAATTTGTTCCATTGAACAAAGGGGGTCTACTAGTAGATTGTCCCTCACCGAGAGAGCTTCCAAATATGGTTGCCATGGATCAACTCTAAGGATGTTAAGCCTTTAAAATAGAGCCCTAGCTATGATACCAATTGTTGGCCCAAGTAGGCAACCCAAGAGGGGGGGTGAATTGGGTTTTATAGAATTTATATCAAGAATTGCAACTTAAAACAATTTATGTAATGTAGCAGTGAGCAATCAAACTAATAACCAAGCAAGTAAATAATAAGATGCAATGCAATAAAGTAATATGAGCAAAGAGATGAAGAACACCAGATTTATAGAGGTTCGGCCAAACCTTGCCTACGTCCTCTCTTCCTCGATCCTCTCGAAGGTATTCCACTATGTAAACTTCCCTTACACAGCTGCTAGTTTTTCTCCAAGTGCCTAGCTCACTCTTACAAGAGCTCTTCCCCAAGCTCTCAAAACCCAAGAGATTTTGTCCAAGCTTCTCTCAAACTTACAAGTGATTTTGTCCAAGCTTCACTCAAACTTTACAAGTGTTTTTCCCAAGCTACACTCAAACTCACAAGTGTTTTTCTCAAGAACACTCAAACTCACAAGTTTACAAACCAACCCAATAATAGATGAAGGTTGTATAATGAATAACACTCTCTCAAAGAGTAGATAAACAAATTTTCAGCTCACTCAAGAACCCCCCAAAAGAATAAAAACAGAGTATAAGATGTGGAAGATGAAATATCACTTTGTAGCACTATCTTGAGTTCTTCTCATGTTCTTCTTGTTCTTCATCATCATATATGTGTTGGGGATCTTGTATATATAGCCTTGAGTTGATTATAGCCGTTGGAGATGGATGGGAGACCATTTGATACGAAAACGGCGGAGTATAACGTTCAAAAAACTAGCCGTTACCTTAAATGAGTCGACTCTTTTGCTGCAGGGGTCAACTCTTTTTGTGTTGCAGCAGATTTTTGAAGGTTCTGCCCAAATGAGTCGACTCTTTTGGTCCAGGGGTCGACTCTTTTGGTCTAAAACTGCACAATCAACTCTCTGTTGGAATGAGTCGACTCTTTTATGCTAGCGGTCGACTCTTTTGATGTTCCACCAGAATTTTCAGCCTCTGTTTGAATGAGTCGACTCTTTTGCTTGAGGGGTCGACTCTTTTTAGGAAAATCCTTAACTTTTGCAATACTTCTTCAATCTTCTTCAATATCTTCAAGCTCTTTAAGGATCATCCAAATAAGGTTTCTAAGGCTTGAAAAGACTTCTTCAAGGTATGTTGACTTCAAGAACATCTTCAACTCTTCAAGATAAAATCAATACACTTTTGATTATATTTAGAGTTCTTCAATCAACATTACTTCTTCCATTGATCCAAGTCTTCTTCAAAATCTTCAAGAGAGCTTCCAAGACTTGAGATCTCTTTTCTTCAATTGATCTTTCATGCTTATTTGAACTTCTTCAATTTCTTTGCTTGATCTTTATCAACTTGATTTCTTCTAGGATTCTTTAATCAATATAACTTCTTCCATCAATTCAAGACTTCAACATAATCTTCAACGAAGCTTCCAACTCTTGTGATTTCTTATCAATACTTTTAAGACATCTTCAAAACTTCCAAAAAAAAGCTTCCACGTCTTTAAGTGAGCCTCTTCTTCTTCCATTCTTGCAAGACATCTTCAAATCTTCAAGGTGAGCTTCCATGTCTTGTAAGAGCCATCTAAATGAGGTTGCAACTATGAGATTGCTGAATATATCAACTCATCATACTTCTTTTCTTCATTGTTTCATGACAAGCTTCTCACCACAAGTTCTTCAATATCTTCAATGTGACAAGTTCTCCACTGTTACTTGACAAGCTTCAACTTGTTGCTCCCCCTTTCTTTTATGCTTTATGCCTCAATGCATTTTCCAGATTTAGAGTAGAAAAATCAACCAATTTACAAGTTCATAGCATGCATGATGATATAGTGGACTTGATATGGCCATGAGGATCGAGGGTCTTCATAGTGAAGTGTAAACTATATTTGTATGGTGCCAGCTCTTCGGTCTTCAATTCTACTTGAAATCCTTTGTTGTATTTGCACTTCAATTTGTACTTTAGTCTTCAAGAATTGATTCCATGTCAACTTGAGTGCTCTTCAAATAATCTTGCTTGAGTGCTTTGCTTCTTTGAATAACTTCTTGAATCATCATGAGATCTTCGGTCACTTGCATCCTTCTTTTGAATACTTGTTGAACTCCTTGAGCATCTTCAATCTCTTCAAGAATAATATTACCTAAGTAATCTTCTTGTTGGATACTCAACCGATCAACTCAATTATTTTATTGTTATCAAATGATTATAGTCTAATCTGCACACTCAAGTGAAATCATTAGATAACAACCACATGGTTTTGTTATCATCAAAATCAACATGGGGATCAACCTTGAGTCAACATCTTAATCCTAACATAATAAATAGACACGTGCATGTAGTATTTATTGTTTTGATTCATAGAAGAGTGACATTCTTTGTGGGTCAATAAACTCAGTGAGCTGGACGATAACATTACGTGTATGGTGAATATTTATTATTGATGGAATCCACGTCCCTGTATAGGGATTGATGATACCCCATTGAGGAAGCTTATAAGTTTTGATTATGTCAAACCCTACAGGTAGATTATGAATCCGATATATCAAATAAGTTAAGTGGAAGGTCTCAAGGAATTAAATAAGTCTATTAAATTTAATTGTCAGTAATTTAATTTAATAGACAGGTATCTGTAATCTTAACATGGGGAGATAAATAGGCATTTAATAATATGGAGCTCGAAATATAATTTGTAGTATAACATGGAGTGCAATTATAATTCGTTAGTGGTATAAATTATAATTTACGTAAATAAGAATTAATCCTGGTTGGATTAGGAGTCCTTATTTGCGCAGGAAGTCCTAGCTATACTAATCCTATGGTCCCTGTTGTAGCCTCTATATATACGCGCTCTAAGAGCTGTTAGGGTTACACACTCTACACATAATTGAGAGATACACGATTTTGTGAGGAAGAGAAACCCTAACGGCGGTGAGCCCACTCTCTGTAGAGCAAGGAGTGTACGAGGAATACAGCAGAAGTCCGAAGGTTGAGTTCGAGCGGTTGCTTCCTGGTTAGTGTTGATTATTGTTATTCGGGATCAAACCAGAGAGATCTCGAAGGTACAATTCTAATAACGTAAATTAGACTATGCTAATCAAATTGAAATTTTTGGTAGTATGCGTATACACTATAGCCAGGTTGTGGAAAATTCCGCAGTCCCCAGCACTAGAACCTCCATACAATGGCAAGGCTTGGCAGACTTCCTCGTAGAGTTCACTAGCTCGCTAAGCCCCCCAAAATTGACTGAGAAGCCTAACATCCCAGAGCCCCCCCCCCCCCTGCGCAAGCCTTGTATGGGTGTTCAGTATTGATGGCTAGTCTAATGATCAGGTAAGAGGGGCAAGGGTGATGTTGACCACCCAGTCTTGCCCCCATTTTTCACACCCCAAGATGATATGTGGGAAATATACGATACTCTCTTCTTAGAACTCATCTTTCTAGAAGGACGAGTACGACTAGATTTGAATTAGAAATTGATTTGAATAAGGGCTTTTAGAAAAGATTTGGATTCACCACCTAACTTTGTTAAGGTGAGGTAGGTCACCTAAAACTAAGTGCAATCTGAAGATTAAACTTAAGATTTTTTAAAAGGTTTTGGAAAACTTTCTCAAGAGAGGTTTTTTTTTTTTTTTTTTCTGGAGAAAAATAGGTTGTTTGGCAATCTTTGGTAAGATTTAAGCCCTTTTTGAAAATAACTCCATTTTGGTATTTCGAAAATAGTGATTCTAGATTCGAAGGTTGGTTACGTATAGGAAAGATGCACTAGACTATCACCCTATCCTGCCCTTGTGGAACCTACATACTTTTCACCCTTGATTCACTCATTTAGAATATTCGATTATTCAATGTCCAATTATATCCACTTTGAAAATTTTTGAAAGAGCTTTGAGCCATCACTTTAGGGATGATATGACGCATGATATGCAAGTGAATAAAAATAATTTGAAAATAGATTTTGGAAATGGGAGTTAGAATTTTAAAAAGGTTGTGACCGCACCCATGAGGATTGCCTACATATCCCTTTGATGTGAATCAGGTCAATCATAGTTCAGACTCAGGGTCTGATTGAAAATAGACATTTTTGGGTCTTGTTTGATTTGAAAAGACACTTTGGGGCCTTTGAAAAGTTTGACTTAAAAAGGGCTAAAATTGAACTTTGATTTGAAGTTAATTTTGATTTGAAATCGAACTTTGACTTATTTTGGAAAGTTTGAATTGAACTTTGAAATCATCTTGACTTGAATTGGGGTTTAAAAACCATCTTGATTTAGAAGGGAGTTGAAGTTTCCTAACTTAGGGTTAGGGGTTGAACTAGGGTTTTGGCCTCCTAGGAATAGGTAACCTAGGGTTTAAACATGCACTTGAAAAGTTTGATTTTGAAAAAGTTTGATTTTATAAAGTTTTGAATTAGAGAAACTCCAAATTAGGAAAGTTCCATTTTAGGAAAGACATGATTTAAGAAAAGTTTGAATTAAGAAAGGTTGGAATCATGAAAGATTTGAAATTAGGAAGGGTTTGAAATTAGAAAAGATTTGAAAGTTTGAAATTAGAAAAGGTTTGACTTTATTTTCTAAAATAGAAGATTAGATTTTACTTCTATAAATGGATAATTTGATTTGGTTTCTTATTTGGAAAAGATTTCATTTGAATTGAAATTGGAAAGCTTGAGTTTTAGACATCTATCATTTTGTATGACTTTTGAATTAGGAAGTCTATCTTTTCATGTAGAAAATAGTTTTGGGAATCTATGATTTGACGCAAATAGAAAGCTATGATTTTATATGAGAAAACTAGGGTTTCCTAAACATGGATTGTAGGGTTTTGACTTGAATTTCAAGACAAAGAGTTTTTGGAAAGTAAATCTTTGAGAATTTTAGGAGGTGAATTTGAAAAAAAAAATTTAGGAAGGTATGAATATAGACATTTGAAAGTCTTTTGAATAACTCACTTTCCTAAAACAATTCTAATCATAAGAAAACTAGAACCATTTTAGGGTTGTGATTTTGACAACAACTAGGGTTTAAAACCCTAATATGGACTTTAATGGTCTCTTTGAATGTAACAATTTTCTAAAACAACCCTAACCATGGAATTGCTAGAATCATCTTAGAGTTGTGGTTTTGAAAACAATTTTGAAGGAAAAGGTTTTGAATGCAAGTTTGAAAATACCTTTGAATGCATGATTATGATAGCAAGAATGCAATAGGGACATAAACATACAAGGTTAGACTTCATCACAAAACCAAGGTGGCTGGACCCACACCGTCCTAGGTGAAACTCAAAGAAAATTTTCGACATGGTGATTCTCTCCAAGGCCTTCATAGGCATGATCTAGAAGGTCCCTTGTTTTAAGCATGTAACAAGAGGAGGTAGAAAATGGGGATTGAAATAGAGAATAACCTAAGTGGACTAGGAGAGAGAAGAGATAGGGGGGATTACATAATTTAACTAGAAACCCTACCTTGTCTTCTCTTTGCTTTAATACTTTAATGGTGGACTTTGCTTGAACTTTGAGTTGATCTTCATAAGCTTTCAAGGGCTGGACTTGACCTTCAATGGATACTTGGAGGCAAGAAATTGAGTGTATAGATTGTATGGAGGTTAGGGTTTGAGGGGGCTTAAGAGAATTAGAGTTTTGAGAGAATTCGAGCTCTATTTTCAAAGAGGCAAAGTTTCTGGAGTGATTTTGCAGATCGAAATTACGCAAGGGGGTCGCCTGTCACGACCCATTTTATCCTCTAAATTGAGACAAAAGGGGATTAACAGTTAGAAGCAAATTCATTGTCATAATTTCGAAATGAGTGTTGTATTACAAGAACAATATTCCTACAGCTGAATCCATTACTTTATTTTATGTACAATCCCAAAGCAAATCTAAACAAAAATTCTATCGGGAGTTGTGAGATTTATTTCCCGTAATCATTTCCTCGGAACCTAGCGAACGACTCAATTCTTGAAAATTTATCCCATGAGATAGGAGTGAGCTGCAAAGCCCAATAGAAATACCATGACTTCCATAAGATACAAGTTTAAAATGCAGTGTAGTAAATTAATGCTATGACATGCACATGTACCCGCTTCTTTTTAGCATTACTAAGATCCTGCAGGTATGTCTTGTCAGGGGCATCATCAAGCCTAGTGGGCCCACCCTTAACACTCCTCTTCAAGTTTAGTGGGGGCCCACCCATGATTATCTAGCTCATATCAAGCTAATGAATACTGATTCGTGGTAGCCTCGATATCAGTTGATCAGCAGTCATCCATGATACAAACCCGGGGTTCTTTCATTTACTCAATTGTGCCTCCCTTATTCCTCCCTAGTGATGTGAACATACATGAAATGCAACTTTTGCAGCTTATGAGATACAATAAAGTAGGATATAAAATTAAATTTTAAACAAAACCTTGAATAAAAGAGAAATGAGCATGTATTTTAAAGAATGCATAGTTTCCTACCCTACTAATATGTTTGTAGAAGATTGATCTGGTTCTTCAAATGTTTTCTATTCGTATCACAAGAATTAGATATCTATTTTCCATATATATATCTTTACTAAGCAAGTTAGACTGTTAGTAGTGCGGTACTAGATATCATAAATAGTCGGTATCCTTTTCTTGGGTGGTACACGTCCCTGGTAAGAATAGAATTTTGCCCGGTGGCTCAAAATAGGAGATATTTTGGACTTTTTATCCGGGGTAGCTACTAAGGCTACTCTCTCATACTTATGTTCCCTGTATTTTTTGGGATTTTCTAATAAAATTCTAGAATATTTCCATTTCTACTTTATTTTCTGTGAATTTCCATGCCAGACAGGGAGGTTCTCATGTTTTGAAATTTTGAAGGTAAGACATATGGGTGATAGGAAACTAGCCATAAAAATTTTAGAGCAAAAGATGGTGGGACGCGCCCACACGTGCCACCAGCCGTGTGTGGGGGAGGAAGGCACAACTTTCTTCTTCCTCCCATCGTGGTTGGGTGTGTTCATGCTCGATTTCTAGCCAACCACTGGTATTCCTAGCCACGCATGTGAGCTCCAGGTGTTGGTAAAGTCTTGGGCTTCACACCCATGGCCAAAGCTCGACCAGCGGTGGCCGATCGGAGCCTGAAATGGCCACTACATGGCGGAACCCTAACGGTGCAGATCTGCAATTGCCATTTTGGCTATCTTCCCCTCATTTTCAGACCATGAGCCCTTCTTGAGTTTTGTTCCTAACCTAAAGTTAGCAATGGTTGCTAGTGACTAGAGTTAGCATTGTTCATCGATTTTCCACTGAGGAAACAATTCCAAGAGCTTTCCAGTGCGTGCACAGAGGCTTTGGGCCTCCCTAGGACACCTAGAGGGGTCCCTGAGAAACCCTGAGCTCCTATGACAGCCCTCTGCCCAACTTCCTTCCTCTGTCTCTCTCTCTCTCTTCGTTTCTGGTGCTTTGGTGATGCTATAGAGAGGAAGGTGAACAAATTTGATGTGTTTACAATGTGAGAGGAAGGTGAAGATATACCTACCCTATCTCGACCAAAAGAAACTAGGTTCTCTTCGTTTATATTCCTACACCTCACTTTCTCTCTCTATATGAGACTCTGTGTATTGGAATGCAATACCCCGAAAGAAGGTGACCCTAGTGTCGCTTTTATAGTGTACTAGGATGCCTCCATGGGAGGCTAAGTGGGTGACTTGTCTGCCTGCATGGAGGGACACTTCTCGGCTTCTATCTCTCTCTCTCTCTCTCTCTCTCTCTCTCTCTCTCTCTCTCTCTCTCTCTCTCTCTCTCTCTCTATGACCAAGGCATAGCAAAAAGCTTGCCAGATATATCTATAAGTATACGCAATACTCAGTTGGATGGGTGATGGTTTGATGCATGGCTCAAGGCCACTAACTCTATCTCCATCTCATCGGTTCCCTTACATGGTGGTGGCATGCAATGTGGGATATGGGGGCTTTTTCAGCATGTGATAGCTTGTGATGGAGAGAGGTAACGAATATTTGTCATGCATGTTGGGCATGTGGCTGGTTTTGAATTAAGATAGAGGGCTAGTTTGGTTTGCAAGTATTTGGTTTAAGTGAGGTGTGGTTTGAACCTGATAGGAATGGCTTGGTCGATGGTTCAGCCATCAAGGCCGGGTTTACCTTGTGTAGGAGGCTAGGATCTCAATGGTTGCACGATTTGAGTGCAATATGATACCCCTACTGAGTGCCAGTGGTATAGGTCATTGTAAGCACCCCATTTTTGACCGCTCGACAGTCTACACTCCGTCCAGACTTGTTTTCAAGTCATTATGGACATATTCCTATCGAATCCAATCCTCTAGTCCAAATTCTGTCTTTCTATCGCTTCACGGGCTTGTCAGGCCCAAACAGAGGCAAAATGACCAAAATGCCCTTAGGGGCATTGTCCTTTCTTATTCCAATTCCAATCCCTCTCTCGAGACAATTTATTCCTCGAGACGGTCCGAGTAGCAAAACTACTCACCAAACTGTCAGAGTGGCGGAAACACTCACAAAACCGTCAGAGTAGCAAAACTACTCACAAAACCGTCAGAGTGGCGGAAACACTCAAAACCCAGGCACGTCTCTTCGGAGTCGGTAAGACCCCTTTCCAATCCCTCTCTCGAGACAGTTTATTCCTCGAGACGGTTCCAACCCAGGCACGTCTCTTCGGAGACGGTAAGACCCCTTTCCAATCCCTCTCTCGAGACAGTTTATTCCTCGAGACGGTTCAAATCCAGGCACGTCTCTTCGGAGACGATAAGACCCCTTTCCAATCCCTCTCTCGAGATAGTTTATTCCTTGAGACGGTCCGAGTAGCAAAACTACTCATAAAACCGTTAGAGTAGCGGAAATACTCACAGAACCGTTAGAGTAGCGGAAATACTCACAAAACCGTTAGAGTAGCGGAAATACTCATATAACCATTAGAGTAGCGGAAGTACTCACGAAGCCGTCCGAGTAGCGGAAATACTCAACCGTTCGAGTAGCGGAAATACTCACAGAACCGTTAGAGTAGCGAAAATACTCACAGAGCCGTTAGAGTAGCGGAAATACTCACAGAGCCGTTAGAGTAGCGGAAATACTCAACCGTTAGAGTAGCAAAAATACTCCCAAATCATCAATCCCGTCTGAGTAGCAGAAATACTCAACCCCGTCCGAGTAGCGGAAATACTTACAAATCTTCGACCCCGTCCGAGTAGCGAAAATACTCACACCGTTAGAGTGGCGAAAACACTCAAAACCTAGGTCAACACCCGTATCTGTTAGCTCACTTCGGTGGAAAAGGACCAGACTACGCTTAGGACCTTTTTCGAGACTTTTCGGTCAAGATGACCATTTTGCCCCTAGGCATCCGAATGCCTCGGGAACCACACCGGCTCTGGGTATCAAACCGGTAACCTTCTGAGAATACTTTTTATAGTATTCTCAACCTTCCCTTCTCTTTCCGGATCATTCCGAGTCAGTTCCGGCCAACCCGGTACAAAATGACCGTTTTGCCCCTGGAGGGTCGGTCTCCTTCTTCAACCACACCGGCTTTGGGTATCAAACCAGTAACGTCCCGAGAATACTTTTTATAGTGTTCTCAACCTTCCTTTACCTTTCCGGACCATTCCGAGTCAGTTCCGGCAAACCCGGTGCAAAATGACCGTTTTGCCCCTAGTGGGCCGGTCTCCTTTTCCGACCACGCCGGCTCTGGGTATCAAACCGGCAACCTCTGGGAACATTCTAAATAATGTTTCCAGATCCAAATTCTTCTTCTGGGACAGTTTGAGTCTGTCCCGGCAGTTTTCCGATCCGATTGACCGTTTTGCCCCTAAAGGCTCGGTCAACCTTTCCGACACATCCAATCCTCACTTTTCAAGTCAAATACTTCCAGGACACTATTTTAAGTGTTCCTGCTCCTTTCCGGCCTCCCGGGTCATTCCTGGCTCCTTCAAATCATTCCCGGACTTTCCGAAGTCACTTCTAGTGAAGCCAGGCCAAAGTTTACATGGTAGTCACTAGTACAGGCACCCAAATCTAGTCAAAGATACGTTCCTTGCCGACCTTAATTGTTTCCTAAATGGCTGGCGCCACTAGCAGTGGCGCCAAGCCATTTTTGGCGTGGCGCCACTGCTAGTGGCGCCAGCGTAAATTTTGCCCTGGCGCCACTGCAACAGGCGCCAGGCTTGTCCAACTTCTATAAATACAGAGCCTCGTTCAACGTGAAAGGGGTCTGCAAACTTAACCTAGAAATCACACAATTCGATATACAGAGCTCGAGCACCTCAAAAACCCTAGCCTCCCTAGGTTTTCCAAACCCTAGCCACCCTACACAAACTCTAGCCTCCTATACACTCATATACACCCCCATACACTCATACCCTAACCTTCAACCATCTTTGGAAGACTTGAAGAGCTGCCATCCAAAGCTTGAAGACAACCCTTGAAGACTGAAGGTGAAGATCAAGACAAAGACCGAAGACCGAAGATCGAAGACCGAAGACTGCACGGCGCGCAAAATAAATAAGAAGCAAGGTAGGCTTTCTCTTTAATTTTCTGCACTTCCCCCCTCTCTCTTCTCTTTCCAACCCACTTGGGTTTTCTCTATTTTAATCCCCCATCTCTTTCCTGCCCTTTCTTTGCATGCTTGAAACAAGGGGATTCCTGGTCCATGTGTAGGATTGGACTATTGGAGAGTCACCGTGTCGGGGGCTTTCTTATAGTCTAACCAAAGACCACGTGGGTCCGGCCCCCTTGATTATGTGGTGAAGCCTTAACCTTGTATGTTCACGACCCCAAATTGCATTGTGCATATCATAGTCTTGCATCTTCCAAAATTCGTTTTCAAACTCGTTTTCAAAACCGTCTTCAAACTTATTTTCGAAACTTGCATCAAAATCTCCTTTTCAAAAACTTGTTTTCAAAACCACAATTCTAGGGTGATTCCAGCCTTTCCATGGCTAGGGTTGCTTTAGGAAAGTGTTATATTAAAAGTGACCTTTTGGTCTATATTTTCAAACCTTGTTTTCAAAACCACTTTCTTAAAGTGGTTCTAGCCCTTTTATGGCTAGAATTGCTTTAGGAAAGTGAGATGTTTTTACACCTTCTAAAAAATCTCTTTAAAAATCTCTTCCTAAAAATATCTTTTTCAACATACTTTCCTAAAACTCTCCTCTCCAAAAGTGTTTTCTAAAAATTCTTTCCAAAATCTATTTTTCAAAATCTCTCTTTTTCAACTCCTTTCCAAAATCCTCTCCCCAAAATCCACTTTCTAAAAACTCTCTCCAAAAATCTTTCCAAAAACTCTCTTTCCAAAATCTTCCTTCTAGAAATTCCCCTCTAGGATTTTTCTTCCAAAATCTACGTTTCTAAAAACACACCTTCCAAAACTCCTTCTCTTTAAAATCTTTTTCCAAAAACACTCTTTCCAAATTCACTTTCCAAAAATTCCTCCCTAGGATTCCCTTCTAGACAACCTTCGTTTCCAAAAACGCGCTTTCCAAAAATCCTCTTTCCTTAGAGCCCACAATTAGGAAACCCTAGTTTTCTTTACAAAAACATGATTTTCAAACTTTGCCCTAAACCTAGGTTTCCAAACTCTTTTGTTTTCTATATCAAAACTATACATGTTTTCAAAACTTCTTTTCTACGTCAAAATAACAATTTTCCAAATCTAGGGTTTCTAGAATTTTCCTTTCCAAATCCTAGCCAAATCCAATCTTCCCTTTAGGTAACCAAATCAAATCTCCCCGTTTAGGAAACTAGATCCCGTCCTCCGTTTTTGGAAACAAAATCCAACCTTTCTCTTTTAGAAACCAAGTCCAATCCCTTCTTAATCCAAATCTTTCCTAATTCAATTCCCTCCTAAACCATAAGTTTCCTAAACCCTAGCTTTAAACCTTTCCTTAAATTTTAAAATCTAACTCTTTCCTAATTCAAATCCTTCCTAAACTTCCACTCTCCTAAATCTTAAGTTTTCACAGCTTGAACATAAAAATCTTTCCTAATTCAATCCTTTCCTAATCCTACCCCTTTTTCAAATTTCAACTTTCCAAATCTAATTTTTCAAACCTTTTCTAAACTCAAACCTTTCCTAATCTCAAGATTTTCTAAAACCCTAAGTTTCAAATCTTTTCAAATTTAAAACTTCCTAAATTCAAAACTTTCTTAAGTTCAAATCTTTCTAAACCTAAAAACTTTCTAAATTCTAAACTTTCTTAAACTTCAAATCTTTCCAAATCTAAGACTTTTCTAAACTCAAAACGTCTTTCTTAATTCAAACATTTCCTAAATTGAAAACTTTCCTTTTTCAAACCTTTCCAAATTCTAAACTCTCCAATTTTCAAAACTTCCCTATTTCAAAACTTTCCTAATTTGGGAACTTTCCTAATTTGAAAACCTTTCCTATTTCAAAACTTTCTAAATTCAAAGCTTTCCTAAGTTCAAAATTTTCCAATTTCCAAACTTTCCTAATTTCAAAACTTCCATTTTTTCAAACATTTCTAAATTCGAAACTCTCCTAATTTGAAAACTTTCCTAATTCAAAAACTTTCCTAAGTTGAAACTTTCCTAAACCAAAACTTTCCTAATTCACAACTCGAAACTTTCCAAAAATGAAACTTTCCAAAGATAACATTTTCCTAATTCGAAACTTTCCTAATCCAAATCTTTCCTAAATTTCAAGTTTCCAAATCCTTCCAAATCTTCCAAATCCAACATTCCAATCCAATCTTTCTTAATCTCAAGTCTAGGTTTCCTAAACCTCCTTCTTCCCAAAACCAAGTCTTTCCAAAACAAGTCCAATCTTTCCAATTTCAATTTCCAATCTCCTTTTCTAATCTCAAATCAAATCCAATTTTCAATTCAATCTCTTTCTTCCAATCCAATCTCTCTCTTCAAATCAATCTATTTTCAATCGGACTCCGGTCCGAACTACGACTGACCTGATTCCCCCAAAGGGATACGTAGGCAACCTTCATAGGTGCGGTCACAATACTTTTCAAACTTTCAATTCCACCCTTATGGGTGTGGTTTCCAAATTCTTTCCACATTTCAAATTCCAATCAATTTTCAAATTCCAATTTTGAAATTTCTATTTTCAAACTTCTATTTTCAATTTTCAAACTTTTCAATTTCAATTCTATTTCTTCCAATCCATTTTCAAATCAAATCAATTTCTTTTCAAATCAATTTCTATTTTCCAATTCTCTCATCTTGCACTTGCATATCATGCATCATGCTAAATTAGTTTTCAAACTTTATTTTTCTAAAATGGATAGGATTGAACTATAGTTAGTTAAATACTCTCATAGGTGAATCTGGGGGGTAGATTGACATGTAGGTACCGAAAGGGCGGGGTAGGGTGATAGCTTAGTGCGTCTTCCCTACACGTAACCAACCTCCGAACCTAGATCACTGATTTCAAAGACCAAAAGGAGTTATTTTTCTAAAAAGGGCTAAACGTTTTCCAAAGGTTGCCAAACAACCTGTTTTTCTTAAAAACCCCCTCTTGAGGAGGTATTTTCAAAATTGTTTTCTAAAAACCCTAAGTGTAGTTTTTGAATTATGCTTAGTTTTTAGGTGACCTAACTCACCTTAATCAAGTTAGGTGGCGACTCCGAATCTTTTTCAAAAGCCTTTTATTCAAACCAATTTTTCAATTCAAACCTAGTCGCACTCATTCCTCTAGGAGGGTGAGTTCTAACGAGAGAGTACAGCATTTTTCCCGCTTGGGTGAGTATTCCTCGAGTGCGAAAAATCTGGGCGCGACAGTCATGATATTGTGCCGAAATATACACTGAAAACTGGTTTGGAAAGGAGAAATTTGTTTCAACCGGCTTGGTTTCCTAATAGGTAAAATATATTAATATTATGCTAATAAAAGTAGGGATGTAATGCGGTCAAATAAAATTTACAGGTATTACAGTCTCACCTCCTTTTGGAAATTTCATCCGTGAAATTAGTCTCGAATAGGTGAGGGTGCCGGGTCCTCATATCTGACTCTACTTCCCACGTGGCCTCTTTTGTCCCATGATGTTGCCAAACTACCTTAACTAGAGAAATTTCTTTGTTTCATAAGAATTTTATCTGATGATCCACTATCTCAATGAGCCCTTCGTCATAGGAGTGATCAAGCTGTACCTCAATAGTTTCCCATTAAATTATATGAGTAGGGTCAGGGTGATATTGCCTCAACATAGACACATGAAACACATTGTGTATTTGATTTACTTCTAGGGGTAACTCCAATCGATATGCTACATGCCCAATTCTTTTTGCGATACGAAAAGGTCCAATGAATCATGGTGCAAGTTTTCCCTTTTTGCCAAATCTCATCACACCTTTATGTGGAATTACCTTTAAAAATACCCATTCACCAACCTGGAATTCCAAGGGTCACCTACGCCAATCTGCATAACTCTTTTGTCAGCTTTGAGCAGTCTTAAGTCGATCTTATTTTTTTATGGTTTCTTGAATGATCTCTGGTCCAAACAAGAATTTGTCTTTAGGTTCTAACGAACAATTTGGTGCTCAACAGGGTCAACCATATAGTGCTTCATACGGGGCCATTTCTATGCTAGCTTGATAACTATTATTATAGGCAAACTTCGCCAGTGGTAGATAATCACTCCAGGTTCCTCGGAAGTCTAAGACACAAGCACGAAGCATATCTTCTAAGATTTGGTTGGTTCTCTCAAATTGGTCATCCGTCTACAGGTGATATGTTGTACTCATGTGTATCTGTGTTCCTAGGGCTTTCTGTAAGCTTTACCAAAATCGCAAGGCAAATCTAGGATCTCGATCTAACACAATTGTCCTAGGTACTCCATGCAATCGAAGCACTTCTTTCACATATAATTGACTCAAGGTGCTTAGGTTGTCAGTCGTCTTTAGAGGTAAAAAGTGTGTGGTTTTTGTCAATCGATCCACGATGACCCAAATCGCATCATAACCGTGTCAGGTCTTTGGTAGTCCCATGATGAAATCTATGGTGATCTGTTCCTACTTCCATTCTGCAATTGGCAATGATTGCAATAATCCACCCGAGCGTTGATGTTCTGCTTTTACCTCCTGATAAGTGAGATAACATGCCACAAACTTTGCAACATCTTTCTTCATTCCTTTCCAATAATATTGTCGTCTAAGATCCTGATACATCTTGGTGTTCCCTAGATGGATACTGAATTTAGAATGGTGTGCTTCCGATAGTATCTTTTGTTTCAACCCATCCTGATTTACTACGAAGTACCTTCCCTTATAGTGAAGTTCGCCCCTCTCATCTATGGTCCATTCTGGGTCAATCGCTCTTTTTCCTACATTCTCCTTTATCTTTTGTACTTCCGGACTCCCCTACTAGGCTTATTTAACTTCCTTTAATGTTTGGGATTGGATTCGGAGACCACATAGTACTTCCCCTCTGTTCCCTAATTCTTCATAGGATTCTAACAATTGGACAACTTTCCATTTTTCTAATACAATGCTACCCATATGTCCATGGTTCTTTCTATTTAAGGCATCTGCCACAACATTGGCCTTACCTGGGTGATATTATAAGGTGAAATCATAATCTTCCATGTATTTTACCCACCTTCTTTGCCTTAAGTTCAAATCTTTTTGAGTGGTGATATAGTTAAGACTCTTGTGATCAGTAAATTACTTGAACTTTTCTCTATACAGATAACATCTCCAAATTTTAAGGGCAAAGATTATTGCAACCATTTCTAAATCATGCGTAGGGTAATTTCCTTCATGCTTTTTGAGTTGTCTTGATCCATTGGCTACAACCTTCCCTTCTTGCGTCAAAACACATCCCAACCCTCAATGGGAGGCATCAGTATATGCCATATACGATTTCCCACTAACTGGGAGAGTAAGTATGGGGGTTGTGGTTAGTCTGTCTTTTAATTGTTGGAATGCTTCCTCATATTTTTCTGTCCACAAAAATCTCACTCCTTTTTTGCTTAGCTGTGTAAGAGGGCCTGCTATCTTAGAGAATCCTTCCACGAACTTTCAGTAATATCCTACTAGTCTTAGAAAACTTCAAATTTCGATGACCGTAGAAGGTCTCTTCCAATCCATCACTGCTTCTATTTTTGCAAGGTCTACTGCTATTCCTTTCTTTGACACTACATTCCCTAAGAATTTTACCTCATTCATCCAAAAGTCACACTTGCTTTGTTTGGCATAAAGTTGATGTTTCCTTAAGATCTGCAGAGTTATTCTTAGGTGTTCCCTATGGGTTTGCTCATCCGGAGAGTATATAAGGATGTCATCAATAAAAACAATTACAAAATAGTCTAATTAACCTCAAAACACTCTATTCATCATGTCCATGAAGGCAGCAGGTGCATTAGTCAAACCAAAGGGCATCACCATAAATTCAAAATGTCCGTAACGGGTTCTAAAGGCAGTCTTGGGGATGTCAGACTCTCTTACTCTCAACTGATGGTATTCTGACCTCAAATCAATCTTAGAAAAGTACGTTACTTCTCTAAGTTGATCAAACAAGTCATCAATTCTCTAAAGTGGATATCTATTCTTAATGGTCACCCTAGTTAACTACAGATAGTCTATACATAATCGAAGAGTTCCATCTTTCTTTTTCACAAATAACACTGATGCTCCCCATGGTGAAGTGCTAGGGCGGATATACCCTTTCCCTAATAACTCATCCAACTGTATTTTCAATTCCTTGATTTCCGTTGGGGCCATCCTATAGGGTGCGATAGATATGGAAGCTACTTCGGGGTATAATTCAATTACAAATTCTATATCTCAGTTTAGGGGTAATCTAGGTAGGTCTTCTGGAAATACATTTGGGAACTCATCTACTATTGGTATGGGCTTTGCCTCAGTTTGACTCTCACCCTCTTCTTTTAACATACTTAGAAAACAACAACATCATTCTGTCAGCTTCTGTCGTTCACAGAGAGTTACCATGGGTTGTACCATGTTTGTATCCCTTCCCTCAGGGAAACGCACAACATCTTTATTTGGGTGCCACAAAGTTAAAGTCTTTTGGCTATAATCTATGATTGCTTTATTCTTTGCTAGTCAATCCATTCCTAATATCAAATCAAATCCTTCCATGTCTAATTCAATCAAATCCACTATAAATTCATAAGTGCCTACCCGCAAAACACTTGACGGGCATCCTACTTGTACCATTACTATCCCACTGGTAGGAGTCTGGATACCCAATAGTGTGGTTAATGGTGTGGTAGGTAAGTGTAGATGGTCTACGCATTTCGTAGAGATAAACAAGTGTTTAGCTCCTGAGTCAAATAATATGGTAACCCATGAATTATAAAGTAAGATCATACCTTCAATTACAAGATTAGAGGTCTCACAACTCCCTTCGGTTGTAGGGAGAGTGAACATTCGAGGTGCATTGGCCTGACTAGTCTATTTCCGTTTTCCTATCCCCCTTGACTCATCCGGTTAAAGTTGGTTGAGGTTGTTACCGGTCGCCCTATAGTGGTTTGCTTAGACATTGATGTGGGGTTTGTCGAGAAACTCCCAGTTGATTGTATACGTGGTGGTACCGGATTGGTATTACTATTTTCAGTCCTCATGGCATGAGGGCAGTTCCATCTCAGATGTCCTTTTTGACGACAATTGTAACAAATTGGTTCGTCATTCTGTGTTCCCCAAGGATTTACCCCGGCTCTTGGGGGGTAGGGCTGATATCGAGTGTTCAGGTGTCTAAAGTTGTTAAAACTAGAAGATCCTCTTGAGGTTCGATTGAGTTCCTTCTGGCTTGAGGCTTGTAACCGATCTAACTCTTGTTATATAAACATAGCTTGATCTATCACTTCAGTAAATTGCTCGCCCATAGACGCTACCACCCAAGATCGAATTGCAGGTCTTAATCCTTTAAGAAATCTTCATGTCTTTCTTTCATCAGTAGATTTGAAATCTGGGGCAAATCATGATATCCAAAAAATTAGCCATATACTGACCTACCATCATATTGTTTTGCTATAGTTGTACAAACTCTTCTATCTTAGTATCCTTCACTATTTCCCAAAAGTAATAGTTATAGAAGAGGGTTACAAACTCTGCCCATGACAAATTTCTTACATCTCTTATTAGTTTGATGGAATCCCACCAAAAATCTGCCTCTTCATGAAGGCGGTAAGTTGCAAATTCCACCTGATATTCTGCAGGTGTTCCTACGATATCCAACACCTTCCGAGTCTGTTTAAGACATCTTTCTACTACTAGGGTATCTGGTGTTCCTGAAAATTCTGGAGAGTTTTGCTTCTGAAACTCTCGAAGAAGTTTTGTCTTCCTTTCTTCTAGATTTAGTATGGGTGTTGCTATTAGAGTTACGTAGGGTGGTTCAGGAGCTACTGCTGCTGGTGGTGGTTGAGGAAGGGCAAGTGGTGCCTGGCGTGCTTACTGTTGTTGCAGTAGATTGGTAATAGTTTAAAGACTTTGCAAAATTTGATTCCATTGGGTGTTGGTTGGGGTCTCGTCACTCCCATTCGATCCCACTTCGGATCTTGTCCTTGCCATCTAAAATTAGTACCATGGTTAGTCAGATTTCTATTGTTGTACGACACAGTACCATATCTAGTAATATCACTTGATAGAAGAGACGAATACATAAGTGTAATCTATTAATAGAAACGACGAGTATATAAGTGCTTGGTCCATAGAGCAAAATGACGTAGCACTATTTAATCTATTCCTCCAGTCTACAGTGGTTAAAATCCGGAGGAAGAGACATAACCTACAAACTAATACAAATATACATAGTTCATACTTAGAGTTCTATTTCTTCTTTACTTCATTTCTTGCTTAGACGGGTCCCATGCTTAAATCCTCATCCGGGTCTTCCTCAATATTCGACACGTTTATTACTAGGGTACCAGATTTGGTAGGTATGGCAAGACTGACTACTGGGGTGGCGTCAGTCATAGACACTTCAGGCATTAGGGGATGATATTCGGGCAATGGTGGGTGATAACCAAAAGGTGGTGCTATAGGCGGGGTAGTCTGTTGTCCCTACGAATATGGGTGAGGTGAGGACGGATCAGGCTGTCCCTATTCTCCTGCAAATGGTAGTTCTCCAGACAACTGCGTACTGAGTATCAAATATTGGTACTCAGCAGGGCTCCTTACAATCTCAGAAATCTCTTAAGCTACTCCCTTCAAAGATGCCACTCGATGTCGTACTACAGAGTCTTGTAAAGTTCTAGGAAGGTCCCCCCCATCTCTAAGTGACCCCCATAATCTCAGCGTAAAGAAATGCCTTAGTCTGATTACGTGTTACCGTCCTACAGTTACCTTTCATATCACTTTCAACTTCTAGATGATGCATGAGTACGTCATCCCATACAGAAAGATTCATCTACACAAGAGAGTTAATCTTAGCACTCAATTGGCAATCCACAGTTGATATGACTTAAGGGGTTTGACAGGTAATAATGTTAACTCCCAAAAGACCTAAAACTGAGCTCTAATACCAACTTTGTCATGACCCATTTTATCCTCTAGATCACGATAAGATGGGATTAACAGTTAGAAGCTAATTCATTGTCACAATTTTGAAATGAGTGTTATATTATAAGAACAATTTTCCTTCAGCTGAATCCAGTACTTTATTTTATGTACAATCCCAAACCAAATCTAAACTAAAATTTAGTTAGGAGTTCTGAGATTTATTTCCCGTAATCATTTCCTTGGAACCCAACGGACGCCCAATTCCTGAAAATTTGTCCCATGAGATAGGAGTGAGCTGCGAACCCCAGTAGAAATACCATGACTTCTATAATATACAAGTTTAAAATGCAGTGTAGTAAATTAATGTTATGACATGCAAATGTACCCGTTTCTTTTTAGCATTACTAAGATCCTGCAGGTATGTCCTGCTAGGGGCATCATCAAGCCTAGTAGGCCCACCCTTGACACTCCTTCTCTTCAAGTTTAGTGGGAGCCTACCCATGATTATCTAGCCTATATCAAGTTAATGAATACTGATTCATGGTAGCCCCGATACCAGTTGATCATGATACAAACTCGAGGTTCTTTCACTTATCTAGTTGTGCTACCCGTATTCCTCCCCAGTGATGTGAACATACATGAAATGCAACTTTTGCAGCTTATGGGATACAATAAAGCAGGATATAAAATTAACTTTTAAACAAAACCTTGAATAAAAGAGAAATGAGCATGTATTTTAAAGAATGCACAGTTTCCTACCCTGCTAATATGTTTGTAGAAGATTGATCCGGTTCTTCAAATGTTTTTTGTTCATATCACAAGAATTAGATATTAATTTTCCATATATATATTTACTAAGCAAGTTGGACTGTTAGTAGTGCGGTACTAGATATCATAAATAGACAGTATCATTTTCTTGGGTGGTACACGTCCCTAGTAAGAACAGAATTTTGTCTAGTGGCTCAAAATAGGAGATATTCTGGAATTTATATCCGGGGTAGCTACTAAGGCTACTCTCTCATACTTACGTTCCCTGTATTTTTTAGGATTTTCTGATAAAATTCCAAAATATTTTCGTTTCTACTTTATTTTCTGTGAATTTCCATGCCAAACATTGAAATTAATTCATGGTAATTCACAGGGAGGTTCTCATGTTCTGAAATTTTGGGGGTAATACATATGGGTGATAGGAAACTGGCCATAAAAATTTCAAAGAAAAAGATGGTGGGACCCTCCCACACGAGCCACCAACGGCGCGTGGGGGAGGAAGGCACAACCTTCTTCTTCCTCCCATCGCTGTTGGGTGCGTTCATGCTTGATTTCTGGCCAACCACTGGTATTCCTAGCCATGCATGTGAGCTCCAAGTGTTGGTAAGGTTCAGGGCTTCACACCCATGGCCAGACGAAGCCTACGATGGCCAGAGGTGGCCGGACAGAGCCTGAAATGGCCACTACATGGCGGAACCCTAATGGTGCAGACCTAGAACTGCCATTTTGGTTGTCTACCCCTCCTTTTTAGACCACGAGCTCTTCTTCAGTCTTGTTCCTAAGCCAGAGACTAGTCGACCTCAAGTGAACCGGTCGGCAATGGTCGATGGTGACCGGAGTTAGCGTTGTTCATCAATTTTTTGCCGATGGAGCGATTCCAGGAGCTTTTTAGCGCATGCACAGAGGCTTTGGGCCTCTCTAGGACACCCAAAGGGGTCTCTGAGAAACCCTAAGCTTTTATGATAGACCTCTATCCCTGGTGTAACCGTGGTGGTGTTGCCTGACTTCCTTCCTCTGTCTCTCTCTCTCTCTCACTCTACCTCTCTTCGTTTCTGGTGCTTTGGTGATGCTATAGAGAACAAATTTGATGGGTTTAAAATGTGAGAGGAAGGTGTAAGACATACCTACCCTATCTTGACCAAAAGAAATTGGGTTCTCTTCGTTTGTATTCCTACGCCTCACTCTCTCTCTCTATATAGGACTATGTATTGGAATGCAATGCCCCGAAAGAAGGTGACCCTAGGGTCCCTTTTTATAGTGCAATAGGATGCCTACATGGGAGGCTAAGTGGGTGACTTGGCTGCCTGCATGGAGGGACACGTCTCGGCTTCTCTCTCTCTCTCTCTGTCTCTCTCTGTCTCTCTCTTTGTGTGACCAAGGCACAGCAAAAAGCTTACCAAATATATCTATAAGTATACATAATACTCAGCTGGATAGGTGATGGTTTGATGGATGGCTCAAGGCCACTAACTCTCTCTCCATCTCATCGGTTCCTTGCATGGTGGTGGCGTGTAATGTGGGATATGGGGGGTTTTTCAGCATGTGATAGCTTATGATGGAGAGAGGTAATGGAGATGTGTCATACATGTTGAGCATGTGGCCGATTTTTAATTGAGCTAGCTGGCTAGTTCGGTTTGCAGGTATTTGGTTTAAGTGAGGTGTGGTTTGAACCGAATAGGAATGGCTTGGCTAATGGTTCCACCATCAAGGCTGGGTTTACCTTCTGTAGGAGGCTAGGATCTCAATGGTTGCACGATTTGCGTGCAATATGATACCCTTACTAAGTGCTTCTGGTATAGGTTAAGATATTGTGCCGAAATATACACCAAAAACTGGTTTGGAAAGGAGAAATTTGTTTAAACCAGATTGGTTTCCTAGTAGGTAAAATATATTAATATTATGCTAATAAAAGTAAGGATGTAACACAGTCAAATAAAATTTACGGATATTACATCGCCTGTATTTATAGGCCACTGAAGTAGTGACTGGTGCCTGGCCAATTTTTGGATTGGCGCCAGACACTTAGAGAATGTTTTAAGGAGGCAAGAAATAGATCTTTGACCCTTGTGACGCAAGGCAGAAGATTTAGGTGCCTGTCCTAGTGACTACCATGCTATTTTTGGCTTAGCTTTACTAGGAGTGACTACGGAAAGTTCAGGAATAATCCAAAAGGTTCTGATTAACCAGACTTGGCCGAGAATGGATGGCAACCCTTGAACGAGTGTCCTAGAGGTAACTGGCTTGAGAACCAATGCCAAAATAGTTGAAAAGGAGGACTGGCCCATCAAGGGCAAAATGGTCATTTAAATTGAAAAAATATCGGGATTGACCCGGAGTGATTTGTGAGAAGTGTTGAATTTTGGAAATAGTATTGAGAATTTTCCAAGGGATTTTCGACTTGATACCCAAAGCCGACATGGTGGGAAATGGCGACTAGCCCACTGGGGGGCAAAATGGTCATTTTGCACCAAGTTTACTGAAATGGACTCGAAATGGTCTAAAAAGTTGGGAATACTATTAGAAGCATCCTCAAAAGGTAACTGATTTGATACCCAGAGTTGGTGTGGTTCCTAGAGGTGGTTGGATGCCTAGGGACAAAATGGTCATTTTGATCGGATGCTCTAGGAATCGATTCAGAAGCGACTGGAAGGCACTAGAACGTGCTATATTATCTTTGGGACAATCTTGGAAGGGTGGACTTACTGCTCTAAGGTCTTAGATACTTTCTGAAGGAGCGTGATTGTGGGACCCAAGGGCAGTTTAATAATTTTTCACTGGAATGGGCTAGCAAGCACTAGTGTTAACCCAAGTTTTGAGTGTTTAAGTCACTCTGATGGTGTATGACAAGTTATTTTTCAAAGGTATCCCATACTTCTATAAATGTGTTGTGGTCAAGAGGCGTGTCTAGTCCCATGACATAGGGGGTTTGTTGGCATCCCCGATATCGACCTATTTGCGAGTGTTTTCGCACTATGACGGTTGTGATGTTTGTGAGTGTTTTCGTTACTCTAATAGTGTGCATTCATTCTGAAGACTACTTAATCTCGGGAAGCTGCTGGGTGGTCTTACCTCCTGAGGGATCAACTTTTTCGAAGGACATCTTGAATAAGGAACATTCTACGTTGGCGAGCTAGCAGGCACCAAAAATGAACCGTTCCACCATCTCGAGGACTTAGGTTCTATCTTCGTTGACGGGTGTGAAGGGACTTACTATTTTGAGGGATTTGTTTCTTTCTCGATAAACATGCCGTATTGGATGGACTCATTGTCTGAGGGATCAACTTGCTCAAAAAATGTGTTGAATTGAGTTTGACTGGTCTGGAGTAGAATTGAAAATGAAATTGAGGTTGAAATACATACTTACCGTCTTTAGGAAGATGTGCCAACTGGACTTGGACCAGGCGGTGCCCTAAGGGCATGTTGGTCATTTTGCCTCTATTGGGCCTCGTGGGCTCGCGAAACGATTGATTGACAGGATTAGGACCGAAAGCCGGTTTGAGCTTGAATGTGTTCATGTTGGTTTGAATGTGAGTCCGGTCGGGGCAGAGATTGTCGAGCAGGAAAAAATGAGGTGCTTACAACTGCTTTTCTTTTTCTGTCTTTGCTTGTCAAAGGGAAAAAATGGTATAAGGAAGGGTCCATGTTGACCGCGAGATGACCAGAAGGATTAGAATTGGAAGTTTTTGAGGATTGGAGTTTGGAAATGGCAGATTGGCCCAAGGGGGCATTTAAAATCAGATTTTGGCAGGCACAAGGCGAAACTTGCCCTGAATTGGCCTCCTAGTGGCGCCAGGCTTAAAATTGCCTTAACGCCACTACTAATGGCACCAGACCTGTGACTTAAAACCCAGAACCATATCTCATTCAAGGCTTATGGGTTTGTGAAAATTTTGAAAGGTTTGAGAGCCTTTTTGATGTTTTTACATAGAAGAACCCTTGGGTATTGAACAAGTGAGTCTGGGGGACGCCAGAGAGTCGCCAGAAGTAGTCACCGTCGCCGGAATTGTTGCCGAAGGAGAAGATTTCGTCGTAGAATTTCAAAAAGTGAGTTTTTTTGTTTTGTGTTGATCTTGATGTGTAGACTTCTATTTGAGTTGTGTAAATAGTCGAAATCAATGTTTTGATGTTCTTTGAACACTCTAGTGGTGTTATTTCTACATTTTGATGCCCATTTGAATGAGTTTGAGTAGGTTTGCATGTTTATGTAAAAAGGGTTTCTGCAGGAATTGGAAATTTGCCCTTAAAGCTTTGGGTATTGGGTTTTCTTGCCAAATTTTTGTACTGTATGTCATAGAAAAATATGTTGAACAACCGTGGAAAGTTTTGTGATTTTCTGAAAACTTTTTGAATTTTTGATTTTTCAAAAAATAAAAAATGCTTAGAAAATAAGGAAAATTAAGAAATTAATTGAATTGTTTGTGTTTGATATTTAGAAAAATATGGGAATATTTTAAAAAATATTTGAAGTATTATTGAAAGTTTTTGCAAAAATTTTGAAAACCCTTGGATTTTTGCAAAATAAAATGTTTGTTGGAAAATTTGAAAACCTTGAAAATGTGCATGAATTGTTTTGTATTTGTCCAAGACATGTGGTTCGATACCATAGGGCACACGATTTGTGCTTTACTATAGATATTTGGGTGTTGTAGGGACTATTTACAAACGGGACTCTGCCAAACTTTTCCAAAAATGAAGTCTTTTTAAAGGAAAAAGAGATTAAAAAAAAAAAAAACCCTTTGAGGATGGGGCCTTTTTGGCAAAGAAGACTTAGAGAAACTCAGGGGGGGTCTTCGAACAAAACGTTTTGAAGGCAAAGCTTAGAAAAACCTTTAAAAATGGACTTTGAGTAAAATGTTTGAAGAAAAAGTTTAAAAACCCTTTGACAATGACTTTGAATAAAATTTTTAGATTTGACTTTGAAATAGACTTTTTGAAAAAAGTTTAAAAACCTTAAGAATTGATTTTTTGAAATAGACATTCTATTTTTCAAAAAAAAAAACTTGAAAATTGAGAAATATGACAGAGGAGACTCTGCCAAGGGCAGGGGAATGGGATCTGCATCGTTCTCTCCTTCTTTCCTTTTTCTTTACATGTGCCTCTTTTCTTTTGAGCTACATATGCTGTATATTTGATGTCTTTTCCTTGATTTGATTTTCAGGATGGCTGATGCCGGTGATGACAGTTTTGAGCGGAGACGTCGGTCCAAGAAGGGGGCTCACACGGATTCTGTCGACAGTTCTAGTGATTCCAAGGGCAGCCATTGATCGACTAGCAAGGCTTCTTCTGGCAGGAGTGGGAACGATAGTATGCCTTTGATTGATCATTTTCCCCCAGTAAAGCCTATTGTCCCGGGGGGGGGAGATGGATGTCGAGGATGAGGGACCAGGCCTAGGAGATCATACGATTGGTTACGGGAGGGTCTTTACCAGGGGAAGGCAGACAGATGCCGCTTTGAGAGATTTAGAGGTGCCAGACATTCCTCAGTTGGGAGACCCGACCCATCACCCCAGTATTTATTCCCAGCAGCATTTGCCCCCTCCTAGAGTACATACATCTTTTAGTGGGTATTTAGTACCATGTAACAGGCTACTCCATCTTACCATGCCTTTCTGGTAAAGATTGGGTTCAGGGCTTTGATGGAATTACATGAAAAATGACTGAACTACCAGTTGGTCTTGGCCCTGATTGAGAGATGGTTTGGCGAGATAGGGACCTTTCACTTTGTAAGTTTTGAGTTGGGTCCGACTCCATTAGAGTGGGCCATCATTACTGGGCTTTCTTTTGTCTGCCGCCAGATCACTCAACAGCCAGTTAGTAGAGCTGAGGCTTGTGCTTTGTTGGACCTTCCTCCTCTCAATTGTTCTTCTTTCCCTATGTCTTGGCTTAGTCAGGACGAGCGCACCTTTTCTGCAGAGCCACTAGCTGATCGGCGAGATATTGTGAGACGGCGACTAGTATTGTATATTGTGTTTAGGTACTTCTGTAATAATAATAAGTCGATCATTCCATTTAGGCTAGTGAGCTTGGCCAATTTTTAGTTTGGTGCCACTTCTAGTGGCACCAACCACTTAGGAAATGTTTTAAGGTGGTAAGAAATAAATATTTGACCATTGTGATGCAAGGCAGAAGTTTTAGGCGCCTGTCCTAATGACTTCCATGTCATTTTTGGCTTGGCTTCACTAGGAGTGACTTTGAAAACTCCAGGAATGATCTGGATGGTTTTGAGTAATCAGACTCAGTCGAGAATGGATGGGAAGCCTTGAAAGAGTGTCCCAGAGATAACTGGCTTGAGAACCAAAGCTGAAATAGTTGAAAAGGGTGACCAGCCCACCAGGGGCTAAACAGTCATGTGAACCAGGAAAACACCAGGATTGACCCAGAGTGATCCGTGAGAAGTCTTGAAGATTGGAAACGCTATTGACAATATTACATGGGATTTTCGGTTTGATACCCAGAGTCGGCATGATGAAAAAAGGCAACCAGCCCACAAGAGATAAAACGGTTAATTTGCACCGGGTTTACCGAAATGGATTGAGAATGGTCCAAAAAGGTATCAGAAGGTTGGGAATACTATTAGAAGCATCCTCAGAAGGTAACCAAAGGTGATTGGATGCCTAGGAGAAAATGGTTATTTTGACCGGATGCTCTCAAAATCAATCCAAAAGCGACTGGAAGGCATTAGAACGTGCTAGATTATCTTTGGGATAATCTTAGAAGGGTGGACTTAACGCTCTGAGGTCTTAGGTACCTTCTCGAGAAGTATGTCAGTAGGGCCCAAGGGGTAGTTTGATCATTTTTCATCTAAATGGGCTAGTAAGCACTGGTGTTGATCTGTGTTTTAAGTGTTTTCCTCACTTTGGTAGTGTATGAAAAGTTGGTTTTCAAAGGTATCATGTCCTTTGATAAACGTGTCATGTCCAAGAGGCGTGTTGAGTCCTGTTACATAGTGGGTTTGTTGACATCCCCGATGTCGACCTGCTTGCAAGTGTTTTCGTCACTCAGACGATTGCAATGTTTATGCGTGTTTCTGCCACTCTGACGATGTATGTTCATTCCGGAAACTACCTGAACTCATGCAGCTATTGGGTGAACTTAACGCTTGAGGGATTAACTTTCTCAAAAGACGTGCCGAATAGTGGACATTCCTTGTTAACGAGCTAGTAGGCTCCAGAAGTGAGCCGCTCTACCGTCTCGGAGACTTAGGTTCTATCCTAGTGGACAAGTGTGAAGGGACTTATCAATCCAAGGGATTTTGTGATTTTTTGGTAACATACCCTACTAGATAGACTTATCGTCTAAGGGATCAACTTTCTCAAAAGATGTGCTGGATTGAGTTTGACCTGATTAGATTGGAATTGAAACCAAAATTGAGGTTAAAATACGGACTTATTGTCTTTAGAAAAATGTGCCAACTAGTATTGGACCGAGCAATGCCCCAAAAGCATTTTGGTCATTTTGTCTTTATTGGGCCTGGTGGGCCCACAAATCGATTGATTAACTGGATTGAGTCTGGAAAGTCAATTTGGGCTTGAATGTGTTTGTGTTGGTTTAAATGTGAGTCCGGTTGGGTCAGAGATTTGCGAGCAAGAAAAAATGGAGTTTTTACACACCCCGACTGAAAAAAAAACCTTAAATATGCTATGTGCTTTGGCTTTAAGGCAACAAACAATGACGTAGAATACAAGGCATTACTGGTTAGCATCCACCTAGCTTGCCACTTCGAAGCCAACAGGGTACTACTTTACAGTGACTCCCAGCTAGTTGTGGAGCAAGTTGAGGGGGTGTACGAAGCTTAGGAAGATGGTATGAAGGCTTATCTGGAAAAAGTTAAGAGCTTGTCCAGAGCCTTCACCCACTTCAAGGTCAAAAGAATCCCTCGCACTAACAATGCAGACGTAGACAGATTAGCAAGACTAGCGTCGATGGATCAAAAAGATGAAGATCGAACCAACATGGTGGAATTTCTCCCCTACCAGAGCATAACGACCTAGGCAGAGGCCAATCCAGTGGAGATAGCCATCACTTGGGCAATGCCGCTCACACGATTCCTGACCAATGGGACTCTCCTGGAGGACCCCAATGAGACAAGAATGATCTGGCTTAGGGCCAACCGCTACACCTTAGTAGAAGGTCTGCTATATAAAAGAGGTTTTTCCTTACCTCTCCTCAGGTGTGCCTTCGACTACAAGGCAGAGTACATCCTCCGTGAAATACATGAAGGGATATGTGGGAACCACTTAGCCAATAGGTCACTAGCACACAAAGCCCTCCGAACAAGCTACTTTTGGCCAACCATGGCCAAGGACTCGAAGGACTTCATTAAGAGGTGTGACAAGTGCTAGCACTTTGCAAATATCCCTAAGAAGCCTCCCTAGGAACTCACGCTTGTCTCCAACCCATGGCCCTTTGCCCAGCAGGGGATTAAGGTAGGCCCACACCCCTTTGGGAAAGGTCAAGCGAAGTTTGCAGTGGTGTCTATTAATTACTTCACCAAGTGGGTGGAAGTGAAGCCACTCCCAAGAATAACGGGAGCAAAGATAATTGACTTTGTCTGGAAGTCCATAACCTATAGGTTTGGCATACCCACCATGATAGTCACCGATAACGGCAAACAATTTGAAGGAGGGAAGTTCTAAAGCTTCTGTGTCGGTTTGGGAATCAAAAATCATTTTTCCTCCCCTAAACACCCCTAGGCAAATGGTCACATAGAAGTAACCAAACAATCCCTAATAAAGATTGTGAAAACAAAGCTGGAAGACACTAAAGGCAATTGGGAAGATGAACTACTATGCATCCTGTGGGCATACTGCACCACAGTGCGAACCCCTACCAAAAACAGTCAAGATTGGCCTCCCCACGGCCAGAACAGTCAATTACCAAGTGGAAGCAAACCATGAGGGCCTAAAAGCCAACCTTAGCCTTCTGGAGGACACGCAAGATCAGGCTGTAATCAGATCAACCGCTTACAAGCATAAGATGGCTCGATACTACAACAACAAAACCAAGCTAAGAGAATTCAAATAGGGAGACCTGGTGCTAAAGAGGGTCAACCAATCAACAAGGAATATGTAAAAGGAAAACTCAGACCCAATTGGGAAGGCCCCTACAAAATTATGGGATATAACAGACCAGGAGCCTACTAGCTTAAAACTATGTAAGGAATGGAGCTAACTCATCCTCGGAACGCTGAGCATCTGAGGAAATATTACACTTGATGCATCCTCCTTCAATTTTTCTGTGGAATTTTGTGAATTATCTAATTAGCCATGAACATGTGCCTTTTAGTTTGGCATCTTTTTCACACAAACACCTATACGACACAAAATAAAAATGAATATACAACCATGTATATATAACACTCAGATAAATAGGGGAACTTCTCATTCAAAGTTCTCTATTACATAGCGCGCAAAGCTTCCAATTGGAAAATATAGAAATAGACAATACAAAAAAGAAAGATAAAAGGCAGCAAGCATGACTGCACAAATAGAAGTCAGCCCCACTCCCCCTAAGAATGGTGGATATCATGCCCCCCGATTTTTTGCACTCGAGAAAAATATGCACAAGTGGAAAAAACACGATACTCTCTTGTTAAAACTCATCCTCCTAGAAAGACGAGTGCAACTAGGTTTGAAATAGAAATTGATTTGATTAAGGGCTTTTGGAAAAATTTGAAGTTGCCACCTAACTTGATTAAGGTGAGTTAGGTCACCTAAAACTAAGCACAATAAGAAGATTACACTTAGAGTTTTTGAAAAGATTTTGAAAACTTCCTCAAGGGAGGATTTTTAAGAAAATAGGTTGTTTGGCAACCTTTGAAAATATCTAAGCCCTTTTCGAAAACAACTCCATTTTTTGTCTTCAAAAACACTGATTTAGGTTCCAAAGTTGGTTACGTGTAGCGAAGACGCACTAAGCCATCACCCTACCCTGCCCTTGTGGTACCTACATGTCTATTCACCTTAGGTTTACTTATTTAAAATCTTTGATTAATGATTGTCCAATTATATCCACTTTAAAAAGAACTTTAGAAAGAAGATTCATATGATGCATGATGTGCAAGTGAGAGAAAAAGGTTTTGATTTTTTAAATTAGATTTGAAAAGATTTGATTTGATTTTGAAAATAGATTTGAAAAGATAGATTTGATTTTTGAAAGAAGGTTGTAGAAATTAGAGATTGGAAATATACTTTAGAATTAGAAACGTGAAATAGATTATGGAATTGGAAATTTGAAAAAGGTTGTGACCGCACACATAAGGGTTGCCTATGTATTCCTTTTTGGGAATCCGGTCAGTCGTAGTTCAGACAAGAGTTTGATTAAAAATAGACACTTTGAAGTTTTGAAAAGTATGATTTGAAAAGATTTGATTTGAAAAGAGTTTGATTTGAAAAGGAGTTTGATTTGAACTTTGAATAAGAGACTTTGATTTGAAATAGAACTTGAGGATTTGAAACTGATTTTGATTTGAAAAGATTAAACTTGGACTTGATTTGGAAAAATTGACATTTTGAAAACATTTTGATTTAGATTAGAATTGAAAAACCATCTTGGTTTAGAAGGGAGTTTTAGAAAATAGTTAAAACTTCCTAACTTTAGGATCACGGTTGAACTAGGGTTTAGGTATCCTAGGGTTGAAGCAACCTAAGATTGGAACATGTAGTTGAATTAGGAAGGTTTGATTTAGACTTGAAAAGTTTAATTTTAGAAAGTTGGATTTAGGAAAGGTTTGAATTAGGAATGTTGGATTTAAGGAAGATTTGAAAAGAGATTTGATTTGATTTGAAAACACTTGCCTTGGAATGATTTGGAAAGTTAGGGTTTAGGAAAGGCTGGACTTTGAAAAGCTTTGAATTAGGAATGTTTTAAAATAGGAAAGTTCTGTTTTAGGAAAGTACCAAATTAGGAAAATTCAATTTTAGGAAAGTTTCATTTTAGAAAGGTTTTTAATTTCAAAAGTTTTAAACTTAGGAAAGTTTTGAATTTAGAAAGATGTGAACTTAAAAAACTTTTGAAGTTAGAAAGATTTGATTCTTGTTTCCTAAAATAGAAGATTAGATTTTATTTCTAAAAATAGATGATTTGATATGGTTTATAAAATTGAAAGATTTGATTTAGTTTCATAATTTGAAAGATTGGAGTTGACATGGAATTAGAAAGGTTGAATGTTGGAAATCTAGAATTTGGTGTAGAAAAAAAGAGATTTTGGAAACCTAAGATTCAATGTAGAAAATAGAGGTTTTGGAAACCTCTGATTTTAAGCAAAAGAGGAAGTCATGTTTTTAGGAAAGAGAATTAGGATTTCCTAATCATGGAATCTAGGGCTCGACTTGGACTTCAAGAAAAGATATTTGGAAAATAGACCTTTTGAAGAGTGTTTCTAGAAAAGAAGATTTGAAGAAAGTGTTTAGAAAGTGAATTTTTGAAAGGAAGTTTAAAAAGAGTTTTTGGAAAATAAATTTTTAAAGGGTGTTTTTTGAAAAGAAGTTTGAAAAACAATTTGGAAAGGAGATTTTTTAAGAGAGTTTTTGAAAAAGAGTTTAAAAAGCAATTTGGGAAGGAGTTTGAACATGAATTTTTAAAAACTTTTGGAATATCTCATTTTTCTAAAACGATTCTAATCATGAAAATATTAGAACCATTCTAAGTTGGTGATTTTGAAAACAACATGTATTTGAAATATGGACCAATATGATTACATTGAATATCACACTTTTCTAAAACAACCCTAATCATAGAATGGCTAGAATCATCTTAAGATTATGGTTTTGATGAAAAACAATTTAGAGTTTACACCCACAATATGGACCTCGATGGTCACAATAAATATAACACTTTTTTAAAATAACCCTAACCATGGCATGGCTAGAATCACTTTAAGATTGTGATTTCGAAAACAAGTTTTGGAAAAGAGATTTTTGAATGCAAGTTTCAAAGATGATTTTGATGCAAGTTTGAAAACCACTTTGAAAACAAATTTTGAAGGGATGTATGAATATGACATGCATAATGCAAGTAAGGTCGTGGTCATACAAGGTTGGCTAACATAATCAAGGTGGCTGAATCCATATGGTCTAAGGTTTAACTACAAGAAAGTCCCCAACACGGTGACTTTCAACAGTCCTTCCTACACATGAATCGGGGAATCCCTTGTTTTAAGCATGGAAGAAAGGGGGGTAGAAGATAGGGGATTAAAATAGAAGAAAATCCAAGTGAGTTAGGAGGAAGAAGGGGGGGGGGGGGGGGGGGGGGGGGGGGGGGGGAGGGGGAGGGGGGGAGTACAAAAACATAAAGAGAAAGCCTACATTGTTTTCTTATTATTTTGCTTGCTTTATTTGCTTTGCTTTGCTTGATCTTGAGAGCTTCCAAGTTGCAGCACTTTGAGTCTTTAATGGAGGCTTTGGAGGCTTGTGTATGAGTGTATGGAGTGTGTATAAGCTAGAGTTAAAGTGTATGGAGGTTAGGGTTTGAAGAGATTAGAGGGAGCTAGGGTTTCGAGAGACTTCGAGCTCTGTAATTCGAGAAGCAAGGTTTTTGGACTGAGTTTGTAGACCTTTTCCACGCAGTGGGAGGCTCTGTATTTATAGACACAAGACTAACCTAGTGCTTATTGCAGTGGCGTCAGGGTAAATTTCCTTCTAGCGCCACTAGGAGTGCCACAAGGCCAATTTTTGGCTTGAAGCCACTGCTAGTTGGGCTAGCCACTTAGGAAACTTTTTAGGGCGGCAAAAAATGTATCTTTCGACCCTTCATATGCAAGGCAAAAGATTTGGGCACCTGTATTAATGACTACCATGAAATTTTTGGCTTAGCTTCACTAGGAGTGACTCCGAAAGGTTCGGAATGTTCTGGGAGGCTAGGAATGGTCCGGATGGCCTGAAATGGGTAGAAACCCTTGAAATAGTGTCCCAGGGTTAACGGACTTGAAAAACAAGGCCGGGATTGTCAAAGTGGTCGGTCAAGCCATTAGGGGCAAAACAGTCAACTAGATCGAAAAACCACCAGAATGGACTTGGACTGTCCCATAAAGGGACTTGAAGGTTGGAAACACTAACTAGAGTATTCCGGGGAATTGCTGGTTTGATAACCAGAGCCGGTGTGGTTGGAAAAAGGGATTGGCCCACTAAGGGTGAGACTGTCATTTTGCATCGAGCTTACCAGAATGGACTCAGAATGTTCCAGAAAGGTGCTAGAAAATTGAAAAGCATCCTCGAGAGGATACCAGTTGTAAGCACCCCATTTTTGCCCACTCGGCAATCTCCGGCCTGACTGGGCTCACTTTCACACATCACATGCATATTCAGACTCTAACCCGACTTCTAAACTCCAATTTAGTCCACCGGTTGCTTCTCGGGCCCACTTGAAGCTAAATGACCATTTTATCCCTAGGCATCTGAAAGCCGCGAGAACCACATCGGCTCTAGGTATCAAACCGGTAACCTCCCGAGGTTGCTTCTGATAGTATCCCTAGCCTTCCGATGCATTTCTAGATCATTCTGAGTCAGTTCCGGTAAACTTGATACAAAATAATCGTTTTGCCCCTGGTGGGTCAATTGTCTTTTCTAACCACACTAGCTCTAGGTATCAAATCGATAACCTCCTGGAACATTCTAGTTAATGTTTCCAAACCTTGAGTCTTCTTCCAGGACATTCCAAGTCCATCCCAGTAGCTTTCTGGCCCGATTGACCGTTTTACCCCTATTGGCCCGGTCAACCCCTCTAACATATCCTGACATTATTTTTCAAGTCCGTAACCCCTCCAACACATGGTTACTATCCCTTTCTAGCCCTTCAGGCCATTCCCAATCCTTTAAATTATTCCTTGACCTTCCATAGTCACTTCTAGTGAAGTCAGGCAAAATATTACATGGTAGTCACTAGTACAGATGTCCAAATCTTCTGAAAATACGTTATTTGCTGACCTTAAAACTTTCGTAAGTGGGTGGCACCACTAAATTTGGCCTGGTACCACTCCTAGTGGCGCTAGAAGGAAATTTTTCCTGATACCACTGCAGTAGGTGCCAGTACAGTTCTCTGTCTATAAATACAGAGCCTTTTCCAGCGTGGAAAGGGTCCGCAAACTCAATCCAAAATCTCTATTTTTCAAATTACAGAGCTCGAAGCTCTTTCAAACCCTAGCCCTCTTTAGGTTTTCAAAACCCTAGCCCCCATACACTAAACCATAGCATACATACACTCTTATACACCCATATACAAGCCTCCAAAAAATCCATTGAAGACTTGAAGTGCTATAACTTGGAAGCTCTTGAAGATCAAAGCAAAAATCGAAGTAAAATTCTTTTCAAATTCCTTCCCACAAGCTCCCTTGAAAAATTCACTTTCTAAACACTCTCTTTAAGATTACTTTCCAAAAATCTCTTTCCTAAAAACTCTCTTTTCAAAAAGATCTCCTTTCCAAATCTCTTTTTCTTGGAGTCCAAGTAAAACCCTAGAGCCATGGTTAGGAAACCCTAATTTTCTCTCCTAAAACGTGATTTCCCATTGTGCCTCAAAGCATAGATTTCCAACACCTCTATTTTCTACGTCACGTTTTAACTTTCGAAAATCACTTTTCCTATACCAAAACTATAGTTTTCCAAACCTAATTTTTCCAAAATTCCTTCAAATCAAATCTTCTGTTTTTAAAAAATAAACCAAATCCTTTATTTTTGAAAGCAAAATCAAATCATCTCTTTTGGGAACAAAATCCAATCTTTTACTTTAGGAAATAGGAATCAAATCTTTCTTAATTCAAACATTTCCTAATTTCAAATTTTCCTTAATCCTAAATCTTTCCAAATCTCAACTTTCTAAATTCTAAGTTTTCAAATCTTTCTCAAATTCGAATCTCTTCAAGTACTTCCAAAGCTCAAACTTTCAAGTCTTTCTTAATTTCCAATCTTTCTAATTTCCAACTTTCCAAATCTTTCTAAATTTAAACCTTTCCTAATTCCTAAGCTTTCTAAATTCCAAATCTTTCCAAAATTCAAACTTTCTTAAATCCAAGGCTTTCCAAAATCCAAATCTTTCTAAACTCTAAATCTTTCTTGATTCTAACCTTCCAAATTTGAATCTTTCAAAAATTAACTTTTTCTTAAAAGGAAACTTTCTTGATTCGAGATTTTCCTAAAATGAAACTTTCCTAATTTAAAGATTTCCTGAATCCAATCTTTCCTAAACTCCAATTTTCCAAATTTTCTAAATCAAACATTGAGGTCAAATTCTTTCCAACCGTTCCAAGTCAAGTTCTAAATCAAATCGAATCACTTTTAATCTTTTCAAATCCTATTTTTCATGAATCTTAAAATCAAATTTTAATTTTAAATCTTCTATTCCAAGTTCGAATCAAATCTCTTTTTCAAATCAAACCTCCTATTTTCTATTGGACTCTTGTCTAAAGTATGACTAACCTGATTCCCAAAAAGTGATACGTAGGCAACACTCATGGGTGCGGTCACAACCTTTTTCAAACTTCCAATTCCATGATCTATTTCAAGTTTCCAATTCTAAAGTCTATTTTCAATTCTCCAATTTCAATTTCAAAAACCCTCTTTCAAATTTCAAATCAAGTCTTTTCAAATTCATTTTCAAAATCAAATCTTTCCTTTTAAATCCATTTTCAAAATCAAGTCTTATTTTTGCACTTGCATATCATGCATTATGTCAAAGATCTTTTCAAAATTCTTTTCTAAAGTGGATAGTTTTGGACATGTATTAATCAAAGACTCTAATGAGTGAACCTAGGGTGAATAGACATGTAGGTACCCCACAAGGGTGGGGTAAGGGGATGGCTTAGCGTGTCTTCCCTGCACGTAACTAACCTCCAAATCTAGATCACTGTTTTCCAAAGACCAAATGGAGTTACTTTCAAAAAAGGGCTTAAATACTTTTCAAATGTTGTCAAACAACCTATTTTCCTAAAATCCCTCTCTTGAGGAAGTTTTCAAAATCTGTTTCAAAAACCCTAGGTGTAATCTTCGAATTGTGATTAGTTTTTAAGTGACCTAACTCACCTTAATCAAGTTAGGTGGCGACTCCCAATGTTTTCTAAAAGCTTTTTATTCAAATCAAATTTTCAATTCAAACCTAGTTGCACTCATCCTTTTAGGAGGATGAATTCTAACGAGAGAGCACTGTGTTTTTTTCACTTGTCCTTTTCGGGTGCAGAAAATTGGGGCGCGACAGCTGGCGACTCCACTGGGGAAGCTTAGAGGGTTAGGCCAATATCATGTCTCCTCACCCTCACCCATTTAGAGTCTTTGATTAATTTGTCTAATTCTAACCACTTCAAAATTTCAAAATCAAGTTTTTCCGAGTTGTTTGGAAAAACCAAAAAAAAAAAAAAACAACAAAAACTTGTCATTGTTTACACTTTACTCATATTTATTTTATCTTGCATTAAGTTTATTATTCAAGTACTGACTTTTGCATATTTATTTTTGTAGGTGGACCTTTGTTCACATATTTATTTCATGTTATATTAACTGATGTGTATGAATGAATGTATGGATTGGACAGGAAGAATGTGAGTTGTTGGGCTCTTTCCTCCAATTTTTAAAAATCACACACGCACTGCACATGCACATGCACTTGCATTCTGCATATTTGCATTCTCTACCCTGATATGTCCCTTCTAGTTAGAAGGGGGAACGATAAATTGGTTGTGGGCAACGTGTTGTGTCAGTTTCTTCGCCTATGGCCCCTTAATGGTTCCCCACTTGGATCACCAACCGATCATAGCACCAACTCCAGGAGTGGGCCTAGGTTTGAAGATCTGGGAACCGAGTCTTTTTAGGACGCATTAGTAAACCATCAACCTCATACTCATACAGACACCATGCATAGCCGAACCCCTACCAGATTTAAGACACGTGCACCATTTTCAAAACCATACAGGAAAGGGCGACTGCTTTTTATTTTCCTCTATACTTGTTTATTCTTGTTTTTTATAATGACTGTACTCTTACTATTATAATGCCTGTATAACTGCTCATGCATCATGTTTACTTTACAAATGCATTCTCTCTCTTTACTCTATACATCCATGCTCATGCATTCAATATTCCATGTCAAGACAAGAGTTCCAAATTAACTTAAGTCACTGCATTTCCATGCATATGATCAACCCAAAAAGAGTGACAACAAGTTCACTCTCCATTGCATTAAACCTATCAAAACCCTAAGGGTTCCCACGTAACCCTAAGGAATCATTGCATGCATTTCAAGTCATTCCATAAGAGGGGCCCTAATCCCTCTATGCTCATAGAGATAGGATTGCCAAGAAGATAAGGGGCAATCAATCAACAAGGTCTCTCAGCGACCTCCTCGACGTCAAATCCAAAAAAAGCGAATCCGAAGACTCAAGAGTAGTTTAGGATTTCATATGTAAAAGTAGATAAGAGGAAGTCCAAAGGAAAATGTTCCCTCTCCCCCATTAAAGTGCACTCTATTTCCTCTTGTATTTTAAATTCAAAGTTCTATGCTCCCCTTCCCTTTGAACATATGAATGGAAGAAGATTCCCATCTGATGGTAAAGTATTTGCATATAGGGGCAAACCCCCTATCTCCAAGAAGTGAGTCAAATTCATCTTATTTAGTCTCCCTCTCAAATAAGGACACCCTAGGGCATGCATTACTTAAGGCTCTCTAAAAATCGAAAACTAACTTGCGATTTGTGTCCTTGTTTTTCTACTTCTTTCTTTTTCATTTACAGAAATCACACCACACCGAGTCAACATTGCTCCCAAGAAAGGTCAACATCCAGCTAGAGACTCCATTATCACCTGACAAAGAGCCTCACTTATGATTGCTAACCTTGAAGCATCATCCCAAGTCTCTCGAGAGATGGTTAACGAAATGAGGACCAAGATTGATGAAATGTTCAAGCTCATTCAAACTATGGCCATGAAAGATGCTGTTGCAATCCCATCATTGTCCATGACTTCTTCCGAAGACCCTAAACCCGCTAACCCAAGGATGGCGCTTCAATCTGATGATGCTGGAAAGAACAAGGAAGATGCCAAGGGTGTTGCGCCTAGATTTTTTGCACTCGAGGAATACTCACACAAGCGGGAAAAATGCTGTACTCTCTTGTTAGAACTCATCCTCCTAGAAGAATGAGTACGACTAGATTTGAATTGAAAATTATTTTGAATAAAAGGCTTTTGAAAAAAGTTTGGAGTCGCCACCTAACTTGATTAAGGTGAGTTAGGTCACCTAAAAACTAAGCATAATCTAAAAACTACACTTAGGGTTTTGGAAAAACGATTTTGAAAATATCACCTTAAGAGAGGGTTTTTAAGAAAACAGGTTGTTTGGCAACCTTTGGAAAATATTTAGCCCTTTTTGAAAAATAACTCCTTTTTGGTCTTTGAAATCAGTGATCTAAGTTCGGAGGTTGGTTACATGTAGGGAAGACGCACTAAGCCATCACCCTACCCCGCCCTTTCGGTACCTACATGTCAATCTACCCTAGATTCACCTATGAGAGTCTTTGACTAACTATAGTTCAATCCTATTCACTTTGAAAAACAATGTTTGAAAAGAAACTAACATAGTGCATGATATGCAAGTGTAATAGAAGAGAGAATTGAAAAATAGATTTGGAAAGAGATTTGATTTGATTTGAAAAGGAAGAGATAGAAGTTTGAATTTGGAAAAAAGATTTTGGGAATTGAAAATAGAGATTTGGAAATAGAAATTGGAAATTGGAAATTTGAAAATAGATCGGAGATTTGGAAAGATTTTGGAATTTGAAATTTAAAAAATATGGAGGAATTTGAAATTTGAAAGAAGTTGTGACCGCGCTCATGAGGGTTGCCTACGTATCTTTTTGGAGGAATCAGGTCAGTCGTAGGTCGGACAAGAGTCTGATTGAAAGTAAAAGGTTGGATTGGAAGAAAGAGATTTTGATTGGAAAAATGATTTGATTTGAACTTGGAATAGAGGATTGAAAATTGAAATTTAGAATTTTGGAATTGAAAAGATTGAATCTTGATTTGAAAAGATAGAATTTGTAAGAGAGATTTAGACTTAAGATGGAAGTTTAAGAAACCTAGACTTTAGGAAAGAGACTTAGGAAAGACTCGACTTGGAAGGTTTGGGAGATTAGGAAAGACTGGATTTAGGAAATGTTTGAATTAGGAAAGGTTCAAGTTAGGAAAGTGTCATTTTAGAAAAGTTTTGGAATTAGGAAAGCTTTCGACTTAGGAAAGTTTTGGAATTAGAAAAGTTTCAACTTAGGAAAGTTTTGAATTAGGAAAGGTCCGATTTAGGAAAGTTTTTAAATTAAGAAAGTTTCATGTTTGGAAAGTTTCGAATTTGGAAAGTTTTCACTTTAGGAAAGTTTTGAAATAGGAAAGTATTGAATTTAGAAATGTTTTGAATTAGGAAAAGTTTAGTTTAAGAAAGGCTTAGAATTTAGAAAGTTTCAAGTTAAGAAAGTTTTGAATTTTGGAATGTTTTGAAAAAGGGAAGTTTTGAAAGTGGGAAAGTTTAGAAAACAAGGAAGTTTTGAAAATAAAAAAGTTTTGAGTTTAGAAAGCTTTGGATTTGGAAAGATTTGAAATTTAGAAAGTTTAAGATTTAGAAGGTTTTAGAGTTTTAGAAAATCCCCAGATTAAGAAAGGTTTGAGTTTAGGAAAAGTTTGAAAACTTAGGTTTGAAAAGTTAAGATTTGAAAAGAGGGTAGAATTAGGAAAGGGTTGAATTAGGAAAGATTTGAAAGTTGAGTTTTAAAATTTAGGAAAGATTTTTATATTCAAGTTTTGGAAACTTAAGATTTAGGAAATGAGAATATTAAGAAGGATTCGATTTAGGAAAGATTTAGATTTTGAGATTTAAGGAAAGATTTAAAGTTTAGGTTTAGGAAACTTATGGTTTAGGAAAGTAGGAAATTAGGAACGAGTTGAATTAGGAAAGGTTTGGATTAGGAAGGGATTAAATTTTGTTTCTAAAAGCAAAGGTTTGATTTTTATTTTCAAAAACGGAGGACGGGATCTAGTTTCCTAAACGGGAAGATTGGTTTTGGGCAAGGATTTGAAAAGGGATGTTTGGGGAAACCCTAGATTTGGGAAACTATAGTTTTGATGTAGAAAATAGGTTTTGGAAAGTTTGGATGTAGAGAACAAGAGGTTTTGGAAACCTAGGTTTGGGGCAACGTTAAAAACCATGTTTTTGGAAAGAAAATTAGGGTTTCCTAATTGTGAGTTCTAGGACTTGACTTGGGCTCTAAGGAAAGATGATTTTCAGAAATTGCGTTTTTGAAAACGAAAGTTTTCTAGAATGGAATCCTAGGGAGGAGTTTTTGGAAAGTGAATTTGAAGATAGAGTTTTTGGAAAAAGATTTTAAAGAGAATGAGTTTTTGGAAAGTGGACTTTGAATAGAGCGTTTTGGAAAGGGGTTGAAAAAGGGAGCTTGGAAAAATAGATCTTTGGAGGGAGTTTTTGAAAACAATTTTGGAAAGAAGAGTTTTTGGGAAGTATGTTGAAAAGAAGATTTTTAGGAAGAGATTTTTGAAGAGAGAGTTTTTGGAAGGTGTAAAAACATCTCACTTTCCTAAAGCAATTCTAACCATAAGAGGGCTAGAACCACTTTAGGAAAGCGGTTTTGAAAACAACAAGAGTTGAAAATATGGACCATGAAATTCACTTCAAATATAACACTTTCCTAAAGCAATCATAGCCATGGAAAAGCCAGAATCACCCTAGGATTGTGATTTTCAAAACAAGTTTTTGAAAAGGGAATTTTGATGCAATTTTGAAAACAAGTTTGAAAACGATTTTGAAGACAACTTTGAAAACGGTTTTTGGAAGATGTAAGATCATAATATGCACAATGCAAATTTAGGGTCGTGAACATACAAGGCTAAGGCTTCATCACATAATCAAGGGGACCGGACCCACGTGGTCTCTAGTTAGACTAGAAGAAAGCCCCCGACACGGTGACTCTCCAATAGCCCAATCCTACACATGGACCGGGAATCCCCTTGTTTCAAGCATGCAAAGAAAGGGGGGGAAAGAGATGGGGGATTAAAATAGAGAAAACCCAAGTGGGTTAGGAGAGAGAAGAGAGAGGGGGAAGTGCGGAAATTTAAATGAAGAACCTACCTTGTATCTTGTTTATTTTGCGCACCTTGCTTTCTTCGATCTTCATCTTGATCTTCGTCTTCAATCTTCAAGAGCCGCCTTCAATCTTCAAATTTCAGATTGCAACTCTTCAAGTCTTCGAAGGAGGGTTGAAGGTTAGTGTATGAGTGTATGAGGGTGTGTATGAGTGTATAGAAGGCTAGGGTTTAGTGTATGGTGGCTAGGGTTTGGAAAACCTAGGGAGGCCAGGGTTTAGGAGGTGCTTGAGCTCTGTATATCGAAATATAGGGTTTTTAGATTGAGTTTGCGGATCTTTTTCACGTTGGAAGAGGCTCTGTATTTATAGAGGTTGGACAACACTAGCGCCTGTTGTAGTGGCGTCAAGCCAAACTTTCCACTGGCGCCACTAGGAGTGGCGCCAGGCCATTTTTTGGCTTGGCGCCACTACTAGTGGCACCAGTCATTTAGGAAATGTTTAAGGTCAAGCAACGTATCTTTGACTAGATTTGGGCACCTGTACTAGTGACTACCATGCAAATTTTAGTCTGGCTTCACTAGAATAGTGTCCCGGAGGTATTTGACTTGAAAAGTGAGGATAAGATGTGTCGGAAGGGTTGACTGGGCCTTTAGGGGCAAAACGGTCAATCGAATCGAAAAGCTGCCGGGATGGACTCGGAATATCCCAGAAGAAGACTTGGGATTTGGAACCATTATTTAAAATGTTCCCAAAGGTTTCCGGTTTGATTCCCAGAGCCGGTGTGGTCGGAAAAGGTGACCGGCCCACTAGAGGTAAAACGGTCATTTCGCACCGGGTTTGCCGGAACTGACTCTGAATGATCTGAAAAGGTAAAGGGAGGTTGAGAACACTACAAAAAGCAATCTCAGAAGGTTACCGGTTTGATACCCAGAGCCGGTGTGGTCGGAAAAGGAGACCGGCCCACCAAGGGCAAAACGGTCATTTTGTAGCGGGTTGGCCGGAACTAACTCGGAATGATCCGGAAAGATAAGGAAAGGTTGAGAATACTATAAGAAGCATTATCGGGGGGTTATCGGTTTGATACCCAAAGCCGGTGTGGTCGGAAAAGGAGACCGGCCCACCAGGGGCAAAACGGTCATTTTGTACCGGGTTGGCCCGAACTGACTCGGAATGATCTAAAAAGATAAGGAAAGGTTGAGAATACTATAAGAAGCATTCTCGGAAAGTTACTAAAGGGGCCCTGATTGGAACCGTCTCGAGGAATAAACTGTCTCGAGAGAGGGATTGGAAAGGGGACTTACCGTCTTCAGAAAGACGTGCCTGATTTGGAACCATCTCGAGGAATAAACTGTCTCGAGAGAAGTATTGGAAATGGGACTTACCGTCTTCGAAAAGACGTGCCTGAATTGGAACCGCCTCGAGGAATAAACTATCTCAAGAGAGGGGTTGGAAAGGGGACTTGCCGTCTTCGGAAAGACGTGCTTGATTTGGAACCGTCTCGCGGAACAAACTGTCTCGAGAGAGGGATTGGAAAGGGGACATACCGTCTTCGGAAAGATGTGTCTAATTTGGAATCGTCTCGAGGAATAAACTGTCTCAAGAGAGGGATTGGAAAAGGGACTTACCGTCTTAGAAAAGACGTGCCTGAATTGGAACCGTCTCGAGGAATAAACTGTCTCAAGAAAGGGATTGGAAAGTGGACTTACCGTCTTCAAAAAGACGTGCCTAATTTGGAACCGTCTCGAGGAATAAAATGTCTCAAGAGAGGGATTGGAAAGGGGACTTACCATCTTCGGAAAGACGTGCCTGATTTGGAACCGTCACGAGGAATAAATTGTCTCGAGAGAGGGATTGGAAAGGGGACTTACCGTCTTAGAAAAGATGTGCCTGAATTGGAACCATCTCAAGGAATAAACTATCTCGAGAAAGGGATTGAAAAGGGGACTTACCGTCTTGAAAAAGATGTGCCTGATTTGGAACCATCTCGAGGAATAAACTGTCTCAAGTGAGGGATTGGAAAGGGGACTTATCGTCTTCTGAAAGACGTGCCTGATTTGAAACCGTCACAAGGAATAAACTGTCTTGAGAGAGGGATTGGAAAGGGGACTTACCGTTTTAGAAAAGACGTGCCTGAATTGGAACTGTCTCGAGGAATAAACTATCTTGAGAGACGGATTGGAAAGGGAACTTACCGTCTTCGAAAAGACATGCCTGAATTGGAACCGTCTCGACAGAGAGATTGGAAAGGGGACTTACCGTCTTCAAAAAGACGTGCCTAAATTGGAACCGTCTCGAGGAATAAACTGTCTCGAGAGAGGGATTGGAAAGAGGACTTACCGTCTCCGAAAAGACGTGCCTGAATTGGAATAGATTTACCGTCTCGAGGAATCAACTGTCTCGAGAGAGGGGTTGGAATTGGAAAGGACAATGCCCCTAAGGGCATTTTGGTCATCTTGCCTCTATTTGAGCCTGGTGGGCCCACAAAGCAATGGATAGACGGGATTTAGACTTAGAAAGTTGGTTTCGATTGGAATATGCCCACAATGACTTGAACACAAGTCTGGACGGAGTGTAGACTGCTGAGTAGTCAAAAATGGGGTGCTTACAAAGGGGGCTAATACGGAGGAAGGAGAAACCATACTGCTCTCACTTGCTATGAAAAGGACTCCCCTAGACCCTTTTAGCTTGAAAATCCAAGGGTTAGAAGATTCACTGCGAAGTCTTCATGGCTGTGACACTTATGGGTTTACTTCCTATGACGGGTTGTGTTTCTTCCCAGACCATTCGAGACTTGCTAAATTTAAAATGCCTGACTTTTAGAAGTATGACAGTACTGGTGACCCTATTGCTCATATGGCAACGAACCGAAGCTCCTCATACAATTGTTCTAGCACAGTCTCACCAGGTCTGCTCTACAATGGTTTGCCCCTATTGACCTAAGAAAGATCACCACTTGGATTGAGCTAGTCAATGCATTCAAAGCTCAATACTGTCACAACATCGACCTCACTTCCGATTGATAGTCCCTGATGACAATGAGTAAAGGAGAGAAAGAAAACTTCAAAAGCTATGCCCTTAGATGGAGAGAAGCAGCAGCACAAGTCAATCCCCCTTTAGAGGATAAGGAATATGCTCAAAATTTTCCGAGCTTATCATACAAAGGGAGATGATAGAAAATGGCCTAAAAACTAGAAGGATCGTTGACCCTTACGTTAAAACTAAAGAACTTTCTGCAAGCTTAGCTAAGAAGGTGCCCACAGCATAGGAAATGGGCCGAAAGGAGGGAGAAGTGTCTGCCATCTTGCCTGCTCAACCACAACAATGTCACCCTCAAAACCAATCTCAGACCCCCATGGCTACTCAAGCACCTACTCCCGGGCCAATTACGGCCCAATAATATCTCAACCCCAACAAGAAGGCTCACCAACCTCTTGCCTTTTCCCCCCTAGCCTACACCCAAATAAAAGCCTATCATGACCTCTTACAAGCCAACCTTCTGACCCCCATACCTGCCCCACCGTTCCCAAATCCTTTACCCCCTACTTTCAACCCGACCCTTGTTTATGAGTACCATTCTAGAAGACAGGGGCATGATATTGAGCATTGTCTCTTCCTGAAGCACAAGCTATAAGATTTGATCGACGCTGGAGTCATCGGCACCTAAGAGATGAATGGCGCGATGAAGCATAGAAGAAATTAGTGTGATTTCAGAACTTCTCTAAAGGGTTTTTTCCAAAGTGCAATGAAAAGGGATGTTTCCTGAATTCGTCCATCTTATCTTTTATTATTTTGCATCCTATTTTGATTCTCATTTTTGTTTTAAATCAAGTGTTTTCATGCCATATAAATAAATCTAAATGAAATGAGTAATGATTTTTGGTGCATCCCATTTATTTCACATTCTTATGGTTGGTAACTGCATTGAGGGACCTTTTCCCTATCCATAATGCCCTTAACTCGAAGGAAAGGATAGCACAAGTGCCGTTTTCAGCAGAAATAATCTTTGACTCCAAAAGAGGGGAGAGAGAAATACAAGTACAAAGAGATGGAAAATGCAGAAGGGTGAGAGATAGGATCAATTACATAAACTCATTGAAGTCCAAAGAGTGACCTCTGGAGGACATCTTAGCAAAGCACCAAGTAGCTACGCTCTCAAAAGGAAGATTAGTGTATATTGGCGAGCCTGGGATGATTAAATGTTTGAAAAAAAAAAAAGACTGTTGATAGTGTTTGTCCTACACATTCACAATCAATGGGGCAAATATTCAATTATGAACAGATTGATGTGCATGCTTGTTTGAGGTTAAATCTTGTGTGTATGATCACTTGCATAAATATGAGTCAACGGTTTTGATGATTTTTGCCGTATTGGTGTTTCATATTCATTTTAATGCACACTTCTCGAGACTTCTTAGAATATGGAATCCGCCTTTATGATCTATTTTTAAATGGTTAAATATTTGCTGATTGTTTCACACCTAGATTGACCTTTTGTCGATTTCCTCTCTCATCACTTATGAAAAGGGCTACCAGTGAGTCTGAGTACAGCTACCACTGTTATGTGACAAGAGGAGAAGGCTACCTGCTCATGTGTGTGAAAGCCGCCATACTTTTACATTTCTATATTTCCATTATTGGAGAGATAGGGTTAGATTTCCATAAAAAAAAAAAAAAAAAAAAAAAAAGAAGAGGAGAAAAATAAGGGAGAAGAAGAAAAAAAAAGGAAAAGAAAAAGAGTATGGGATGAAACCGGTTTGACTTCTAGGTGCGTTAATCCACGAGCTATTATACCATCCTAGATCATACCTAGGGTTTATATTCTCATTAGTCTAAGTAAAGTTCACACTTACACCTCTACATTATCACTAATATGGCCTTGATCATCTCACGACCATTTGTGCTCGATTTCTGTGATTTCATGCATATTTGATGCTAATCTTTTCGAGCTAAGCTGCATCTTGATATTCATAAATCTATATTTGCCCTTCATTAATTGATCGTGTCTTTAGAGGGCCTCATAATTTGAAAGGTTCAATGACTGAGTTTGCCTACACTTCTTAATAACTTTTAAGGAAGGAAGACACCTATTGCCAGACTGAGTGCCGGTTGAAGAAGTATCAGAAATCAACCTTGGACTTCCCTAGAGGAGCAACGTTTCACCAGACGGAGTGTCGGTTCAAGAAATATTAGACGTCAACCTTAGATTTCCCCAGAGGAGCAATGTTTTTCCAGACGAAGTGCCAGTTCAAAAAGCGTCCTCCTAGAGGAGCATTGTTCTGCTAGATGGAGCACCAGTTCAAGGAGCATTAATTTCTCTAGAGGAGTATCATTTTACCAGACAAAATACCAAGCACCGACCATTTACTCGAGGTAACTGTTATTTGGATTCTAATTCTTCCAGTCCCTCTAATCGGCTCGCAGTCAACATGGGACTCTTACTTTATTGTTTTCTGTCTTTGACAAGCGAAGACAAAAAAGAGGGGCAGCTGCAAGCACCTCATTTTTGCCCGCTCATCAATCTCCGGCCCAGCTGGGCTCATTTTCACACGTCACATGCATATTCAGACTCTAACCCGACTTCTAAACTCCAATTTCGTCCACCGGTTGCTTCCCAGGCCTGTAGGGCCCACTTGAAACTAAATGACCATTTTGCCCCTAGGCATCCAAAAGCCCCGAGAACCACACCGGCTCTGGGTATCAAACTGGTAACCTCCCGAGGATGCTTCTAATAGTATCCATGGCCTTCCGAAGCATTTCTAGATCATTCTAAGTCAATTCTGGTAAACCTTATACAAAATGATTGTTTTACCCCTAGTGGGTCGGTCGTCTTTTCTAACCACATCGGCTCTGGGTATCAAACCAGTAACCTCCTAGAACTAACTAGGTAATATTTTCAAATCTCAAGTCTTCTTCCGGGACATTCCAAGTCCATCCCGGTAGTTTTTCGGCTCGATTGACCGTTTTGCCCGTAATAGCCCTGTCAACCCCTCCAACACATCCTGACATTATTTTTCAAGTCCATTATCCCTAGAACACTATTCTAAGGGTTCCGGTCCCTTTTTGGCACTTTGAGCCATTCCCGGTCCTTTAAATCATTCTCAAACCTCCGAAGTCACTCTTAATGAAGGCAGGCTAAAAATTGCATGGTAGTCACTAGTACAGGTGCCCAAATCTTCTGAAGATACGTTGCTTGCCAACCTTAAAACATTCCTAAGTGGCTGGCGCCACTACAAGCCAAAATTTGGCCTAGCACCAAAAAAAATTTTGCCTAGCACCACTATAGCAGGGGCCACTACAGTCATCTGTTGATAAATACAAAGCCTCTTCCAGTATAGAAAGGGTCTGCAAACTCAGTCCAAAATCTCTGTTTTTCGAATTACAGAGCTCGAAGCCCTTCCAAACCCTAGCCTTCTTTAGGTTTTCAAAACCCTAGTCCCCATACACTAAACCTTAGCATACATGCACTTATACACCCATATACAAGCCTCCAAAGCCTCCATTAAAGACTTGAAGTGCTGCAACTTGGAAGCTCTTGAAGATCAAAGCAAAGATCGAAGTAAAGCACGTAAGCGAAACAAAGCAAACAAAGAAGATACAAGGTAGGCTCTCTATTTACGTTTACACAATTTTCCCCTCTCTCTTCTCTCACCTAACTCATTTGGGTTTTCTTGTATGCTTGAAATAAGGGACTCCTCGATTCATGTATAGGATTGGGCTATTGAAGGTCACCATGTCGGGGGCTTTCTCTTAGTCTAACCGGAGACCACGTGGGTTCAGCCCCCTTAATTATGTGATGATGCCTTTAACCTTGTATGTTCACGACCCCAACTTGCATTGTGCATATCATGATCCTGCATCTCCCCAAAAACTTGTTTTTGAACTTGTTTTCAAGACTTGCATCGAAAATCGTTCTCAAAACTTGCATTAAATTTTCTTTTTCCCAAAACTTGTTTTCAAAATTACAATCCTATGGTGATTCTAGTCTTTCCATGGTAAGAGTTGCTTTAGAAAAGTGTTACATTTAAGTGAACTTCATAGTCCATATTTTCAAATCCTTCTTGTTTTCAAAATCACACTCCTAGACTGGTTCTAATCTTCTTATAGTTAGAATCGTTTTAGGAAAGTGAGATATTTTTAAAAGCTTGCAAAAGTCCACATTCAAATCCCTTTCCCAATTGCTTTTCAAATTTACTTTCAAAAATCTCTTTTCGAACTTACTTACCTAAAAACTCTTTTCAAATTCCTTCCCACAAGCCTCCTTGAAAATATCACTTTCTAAAAACTCTCTTTAAGATTACTTTCCAAAAATCTCTTTCCTAAAAGCTCTCTCTTTTCAAAACCATCTCCTTTCCAAATCTCTTTTTCTTGGGGTTCAACTCAAACCCTAGAGTCATGATTAGGAAATCCTAATTTTCTCTCATAAAACATGATTTCTCATCTTGCCTCAAAACATAGATTTCCAAACCTCTATTTTCTACGTCACATCTTAACTTTCCAAAATCACTTTTCCAAAAACAAAACTATAGTTTTACAAAATTCCTCCTTTCCAATTCGATTTCAAATCAAATCTTCTTTTTTAAAAAACTAAACCAAATCCTCCGTTTTTGAAAGCAAAATCAAATATTTTACTTTAGGAAATAAAAATCAAATCTTTCTTACTTTAAACATTTTCTAATTTCACATCTTTCTTAATCCTAAACCTTTCCAAATCTCAACGTTCTAAATTCTAAGTTGTCAAATCTTTCTCAAATTCTTTAAGTTCTTCCAAAGCTCAAACTTTCAAGTCTTTCTTAATTTCCAACTTTCCAAATCTTTCTAAATTTAAACCTTTCTTAATTTCTACGCTTTCTAAATTCCAAATCTTTCCAAAATTCGAACTTTCTTAAATCCAAGGCTTTCCAGAATCCAAATATTTCTAAATTCTAAATCTTTCTTAATTCTAACCTTCCAAATTTGAATATTTCCAAAATTAACTTTTTCTTAAAAGGAAACTTTCCTAAAATGAAACTTTCCTAAAACAAAACTTTCCTAATTTAAAGATTTTCTGAATCCAATCTTTCCTAAACTCCAATTTCCAAATTTTCTAAATCAAACATTGAGGTCAAATTCTTTCCAACCGTTCCAAGTCAAGCATTTCTAAATCAAATTGAATCACTTCCAATCTTTTCAAATCCTATTTTTCATGAATCTTAAGTTTTCTAAAATCAAATTTTAATTTCAAATCTTCTATTCCAAATTCGGATCAAATCTCTTTTTCAAATCAAACTTCCTATTTTCTATTGGACTCTTATTTGAGCTACGACTGACTTGATTCCCAAAAAGGGATATGTAGGCAACCCTCATGGGTGTGGTCGCAACCTTTTTCAAACTTCCAGTTCCATGATCTATTTGAAGTTTCCAATTCTAAAGTCTATTTTCAAATCTCTAATTTCAATTTCAAAAACCTTCTTTCAAATTTCAAATCAAGTCTTTTCAAATTCATTTTCAAAATCAAATCTTTTATTTCAAATCCATTTTCAAAATCAAGTCTTATTTTTGCACTTGCATATTATGCATCATGTCAAAGATCTTTTCAAAATTCTTTTCTAAAGTAGATAGTTTTGGACATGTATCAATCAAAGACTCTAATGAGTGAACCTAGGGTGAATAGACATGTAGGTACCACAAGGGCGAGGTAGGGTGATGGCTTAGTGCGTCTTCCCTGCACGTAACCAACCTCTGAACCTAGATCACTATTTTCCAAAGACCAAATGGAGTTATTTTTAAAAAAAAAGGCTTAAATGCTTTCCAAATGTTGCCAAACAACCTATTTTCTTAAAATCCCTCTCTTGAGGAAGTTTTCAAAAACCCTAGGTGTAATCTTCGGATTATGCTTAGTTTTTAGATGACCTAACTCATCTTAATCAAGTTAGGTGGCGACTCCCAATGTTTTCTGAAAGCTGTTTATTCAAATGAAATTTTCAATTCAAACTTAGTCGCACTCGTCCTTCTAGGAGGATGAGTTCTAACAAGAGAGCATAGTGTTTTTCTCACTTGTCTTTTTCGGGTGCAGAAAATCGGAGCGCAACACCAGTTTGATACCTAGAGCCGGTGTGGTTCCCGAAGGCACTCGGATGCCTAGGGGCAAAATAGTCATTTTCACCGGATGGTCTCAAAATTAGTCCAAAACCGACGGGAAGGCACTTGAACATGCCGGATCGTCTTTGCAACGATCTTAGAAGGGTAGACTTACCGTTTTGAGGACTTACGTACTTTCTCGAGAAGGGTACCGAAAAAGGCCCAAAGGCAGTTTGGTCATTTTTCATTGAAGTGGGCTCACAGGCACTGGTGTTGACTTAGGTTTTTAGTGTCTATGTCACTCTGATGGTCTGGTGACGAGTTGGTTTCCAAAGGTATCTCATTCTTTGATAAATGTCTCACAACTAAGGGGCGAGTTCAGTTCCGTGACATAGGGGGATTGTTGGTAATTCCCGATGTCGTCCTGTTTGTGAGTGTTTCCGCCACTCTGACGGTTGCAATGTTTGCAAGTGTTTCCGCCACTCTGACGGTATGCATTCATTTCAGATACTGCCTAATCTCAAGAAGCTACTAGGTGGACTTATTGTCTGAGGAATCAACTTTCTCAAAAGACGTGCCAAATAATGGACATTCTTCATTGGTGGGCTAGCAGGCGCCAAAGTTGGACCGTTCTACCATCTCGGGGACTTGGGTTCCGTCCTGATCAACGAGTTTGATGGGACTCACTGTTCTGAAGAGTTTTCTCAACAAATGTGCTAGATTGGATGGTCTTTCCTCTTGAAGGATCAACTTTCTCGAAAGGTATGTCAAATTTGATTTGAATTAGAATTAGAGTTAAAAAGGAACTTACCGTCTCACGGAAGACGTGCCAACTAGAATAAGATCGAGCAATGCCACGAGGGTATTTCGATCATTTTGCCTCTATTGGGCCCAGTGGGCCCATGAAGCGATTGATTTAATTGGATTAAGTCTAGAAAGTTAGTTTTGACTTGAATGTATCTATGTCGGTTTGAATGTGAGTCCGGTCGAACCGGAGATTGCCAAGCGGGCAAAAATGGGTTGCTTACAGTGGAAGGTAAAAGCCTCCGCACCACAGCAGCACTAAGGCCCCATCTTCTCCATCTTGTATCAAACCCTGACAGTGGCACGACAAAAGCATCCCATCGATAGGAACAACGAATAAAGCACACCTTCTGAGCTAAAGCAAATGACAGGGGGGGTTCATAATGGCACACTGATGCACCACGTGAACCTTCTCCCTTTTTTCGACTCCACACAAACCATGGAGAACTCAGGCATTGCCTCCAAGAAAGATGTCAGAAGCCATGCCCCAGAAAAGCATGAATGAAAAATCACCAGTGGCTGCCGCCTTTAAATGACAAGCAAGTCCAATACAAAAAGGGTAAAAAGAATCCTTTCCTTTCTCGACAACTGGCATAGCGAGAAAATAAAAAAAGATACGATCTTAATCTTCCGCCACCCGTCAAATAAAAGAGGAAGATACGATATGGGAACTGTGATAACCCCCCCCCCCCACCCCCCAAAAAAAAAGGAGGAAAACTCCGTCTAGGTTCTCAATCAATCCAAAGAGGCTACGCTACGCTATACTATGGTACTTAACAAAAATCCCATCTAGGTTCCCAACCAGCTCGGCTAATTGACGCCGCACGATGGTACTTCATGAAAAATTCCATCCAGGTTTTTGGCTAGCCCAAAGAGGCTGCCCGGCACTGCATGATGGTGCTTAATGAAAAATTCCATCCAAGTTCACGGTTAGTCTAGAAAACTGCTCAGAGCTGCACGATGGTACTTAACGAAACTGTCATCCAAGTTCCCAACCAGTCCAAGAGGCTGATAGGTGTTGCACGATAATACTTAATGAAACATGCCATCCAGTTTCCTGGCCAGCCCAAAGAGGCTGCTCAACACTGCACAATGGTGCTTAATGAAAAATTCCATCTAGGTTCTTGGCGTATACAGTGTTCCTAGTATACAAGGTCAGTTAGACCACCAAAAATAACATAGAAATAGATTACAAACACAAAAGCTCTATTACATCTTCAATATGTTAACCCCAGCAAAACCAAACACCTACAAAGGAAAGATGGGAACCCAAAACCTTTCCCCTTATATCCTTTTCTCCAGCAGCTCCTGGTACCAAAAAAAAAAAAACAAAGGGAAAAGCAGTCAAAGGGCATGAACAGTTCATTGAGATGAGAATTAGTTTTCAGGAATCTCTTCCTGATAAGCCACAGGCATCCAAACACTCCCCTCTAACAGAAAGGAGGGTTGAGAGAAACACATGACGCGATAAAGATGGCCCGAGGGAAAAACCCGAGGCAATCCAGGGAGGAATACCTTCAATACCCCCCCCCCCCCAAATTTCTAGAAAAGGTTAAATTATGGAAGCAAAAACCCAACCTAGAGTTACTGAAAGAAGAAGCTTTAAGAGGGGAACAAGTAAACGCAACATCTCATAGGCACCTATATTTTATAATCTTTGGCTAAAGCCTTTATGTAGGAAGCGATGTTCAACCTTCTCCATAAATGGCCATTACAGCACTATTAATAGCTGTCACAACTGACCATGTAAGCACTGCCCTTAACCAAATGACTTTTGGTATAACCCAAGCAATGAAAAGCCACAACCAATAAAGGGTGCCCTGAAGGTAAAACCCTCAACTACACTCCTTTACGACTGCCCAACATACTCAAAATAGGTTAGGATCAAACAAAAATTCCATCCAGGTTGCCGATCAACCCCAGAAGGCTGCCCAGGACTGCACGTTGGCATTGTGTTCAAACTACATATGGGTTCCTGACGAGCCAAAAAAAAAAAGCCTTTGGAACAACAGGATGGCGCCACCTACAAGTCTCATCTAAGTTCCCGAACAGACCAAAGAGTGGCCCAAACCTGCCCAATGGCAATCTTGAGAACTAGCACGCTAAGGTTTTTGGCCATCGAGGTAGAAGCTGCCCAGTAAGTTCAACATAATAACACAAGGTAGTGACACATTTGAGAGCTTACTTAATTAAAACCCTATCCTTACTCTCGGCCAGTCTAAAGAGCCTATTCGGGATGATAAAGGGGTAAGAAATCTAGTAAAACCTCCAATTAGGTCAACCCTAGCAGACTAACATGGGCTTCATTATTGAACAAAAACAACCACGCTATACCAAAGGCAACTAAGAAGACAATAAAATGCACAAAAGCCATAAAGTAAAAGTTTTGTTGTTTTATTTGTGTAACATTCCTAGTATACATGGCTTGCCAAAACTACAAGCAATAGTGAATTATAAAGGGAAAACAAAAAGATATATCTTCAGCCTGTAAGTACCCCATTTTTGCCTACTCGGCAGTCTTCAGTCCGTCCAAACTTGTATTCAAGTCAATATGGACATATTCTGAGTTAACTCAATTTTTCTAGTCTAATCCTGTCAATCATTCACTTTGCGAACCCATTGGGCCCAAATAGAGGCAAAATGACCAAAATGCCCTTGGTGGCATTGCTCCATCCAATTCCAGTAGGCACGTCTTCTCGAAGACGGTGAGTCCCCTTTCCAAGTCTAATTTCAATTCCAATTAAATTCGGCACATCCCTCGAGAAAGTTGATTCCTTGAGGCGGTAAGTCCATCCTGTCTTGCACGTTTTCGAGTGAACTCTTCGAAATGATAAGTCCCTTCAAACCCGTCGACCGGGACGAGACCCTAAGTCCTCGAGATGGTAGAACGGTTCACCTTTGGCGCCTGTTAGCCCGCCAATGCCAAAATGTCCGTTTCGACACGCCTTCCAAGAAAGTTAATTCCTTAGGCGCTAAGTCCACCTTGTAGCTTCCATAGATTAGGCAGTCTCTAGAATGATCGCGACCCGTTAGAGTAACGAAAATACTCGTAAACATCGCAACCGCCAAAGTAGCGGAAACACTCGCAAACAGGTCGATATAGGGAATTGCCAGCAAACCCCTATATCACGGGACCGCCGTCAGAGTGACGGAAACACTGAAAACCTAGGTCAACACCGGTGCCTGCAAACCCACTTCGGTGAAAATGACCAAACTGCCCCCAGGGCCATTTTGGCACGTTTCTTGATACAATACCTAAGTCCTCGAAATAGTAAGTCCGCCCTTCCAAGATTGTCTTAAAGAGAATTCTGCATGGTTAAGTGCTTCTAGTCAGTTTCGGGCCAATTCTGAGACATTCCGGTCAAGAGGACTATTTTGCCCCTAGGCATCCGAACACCCCGGGAACCACACCGACTCTGGGTATCAAACCGGTAGTCTCCCGAGAATGCTTCTTATAGTATTCTTGACTTTTCATTATCTTTCCAGATTATTTTGAGTCAATTCTGGCAAGCCTAGTGCGAAATGACTGTTTTACCCCTGGTGGGCCGGTCGTCTCTTCCAACCACACCGACTCTGAGTACCAAACCAGTAACCTCCTGAAACATTCTAGCTAATGTTTGCAAGCTTCCGGTCTTCTTCCAGGATATTTCGAGTCCATCCCGGTAGCTTTCTGGCCCAGTTAACCGTTTTACCCCTAATGGCTCGGTCAACCCTTTCGATAAATCCTATCATTATTTTTCAAATATACTACCCCCAAGACACTATTCTAAGGGTTCATGTCCCTTTTCGGCTTTCTAGGACATTCTCGACACCTTCAAATCATTCTCGAACCTTCCGAAGTCACTCTTAGTGAAGCCAGGCTAAAAATTGCATGGTAGTCACTAGTACAGGCGCTCAAATCTTCTGTAGATACGTTGCTTGCCAACCTTAAACATTTCCTAATTGGCTAAGTGGCGCTAGTGTAAAGTTTTGCCTAGTGCCACTGCAACAGGCGCCAAGTCATTCCTCTGTCTATAAATACAGAGCCTCTTCCAGCATGAAGAGGGTTCGCAAACTCAATCTAAAAACTCTCTTCTTCGATATACAGAGTTCGTAGCCTCCCTAAACCCTAGTCTTCTTTAGGTCTCCCTAAACCCTATCCACCATACACAAACCCTAGCCCCCATATACAAACCCTAACTCGTATATACTCTCATACACTCATATACACTCATACACTAGCCTCCAAAGTCTCCATTGAAGACTTGAACTGCTGCAACTCCGAAGCTCCCGAAGATCGAAACAAACTCTTGAAAATCAGGGCGAAGACCAACGAAGAAGAAAGCAAGCAAAACAACGTGAATAAAACAAGGCACAATATAGGCTTCCTATTTACGTTTACGCAATTCTCCCCTCTCATTTCTCTCTCCGACCCACTTCGATTTCTTCTATTTTAATCCCCCATCTTCCCCCCCCCCTTTTTCTTACATGCTTGAAACGAGGGACTTCCTAGTCCATGTGTACAATTAGGCTACTGGAAGTCACCATTTCGGGAGCTTTCTCTTAGTCTAATCGGAGACCACGTGGGTTCGACCCCCTTGATTATGAGGTGAAGCCTTAACCTTGTATGTTCACAACCCCAACTTGCATTGTGCATGTCATGATTTTGCATCTCTCCAAAATTCATTTTCAAACTTGTTTTTCAAAACTTGCATTAAAATTTTCTTCTTCAAAACTTGTTTTTAAAATCACAATCCTAGGGTGATTCTAGTCTTTCCATGGTTAGGGTTGCTTTAGAAAAGTGTTACATTTAAAGTGACCAATATAGTCCATATTTTCAAATCCTTGTTGTTTTCAAAACCACTATCTTAGAATGGTTCTAACCTTCTTATGGTTAGAATCGTTTTAGGAAAGTGAGATATTTTTATGAACGTTCCAAAAACTCTGTTTTCAAATCTCTCCTTTTAAAAATATCTTTTCCAACGTACTTTCTAAAAACTCTCTCCAATCTCCTTTCCAAAATTATTTTCTAAAAATTCTATTTAAAAATCTATTTTCTAGAACTCTTGTTCAAACTTCTTTCCAAAAAAGCTCTCTTTAAAATTCACTTTCTAGAAACACTCCCTAAGTTTCCTTCCTAACAACTCTTTCCAAAAATATCTTTCCAAAAAGTTCTTTCCTAGTCCACTCCTTCCTAATCTCATACTTTCCAAAACTTTAAGTTTCCAAAACTTAAACTTTCAAATTTTTCCTTAACTTTAAGCTTCTTAATCTTTCCTAATTCCAACCTTTCCTAATTCTACACATTTCCAAATTTTAACTTTCCAAATCTAAATTTTCCAAACTTTCTAAATTCATACCTTTCCTAATTTCGAGTATTTCTAGAACTCAAACTTTGAATCTTTCTAAAATTCTAAACTTTCTAAATTTCAAAATTTCCTAATTCAAGACTTTCTAAAGTCAAAACTTTCTAAATTCGAAACTTTCTTAAGTTAAAACTTTCTAAAATCAAACTTTCCAATTTTAATTCTTCCTTAATTTGAAACTTCCATAAGTTGAAACCTTTCCTATTTCAAAACTTTTCCAAAATGAAACTTTCCTTAAATGAAACTTTCCTAAAACGAAACTTTCTTAATTCGAACTTTTCCTAAATCCAATCTTTCCCGAATCTTCTAAGTCCAATATTCGAATCAAATCTTTCTTAAACCTCAAGTCTTTCCTAAATCCTATCTTTCCTAACTCTAGGTTTCCTAAATCTCCATCTTTCCAAAACAAGTCCAAATCCTTCTTCCAAGTTCTATCTTTCCAAATCAAAGTCCAATATTTTCAATTCTAAATTTCACTTTCAAATCTTCTATTCTAAGTTCAAATCAAACCTTCTACTTTCTATCGAACTCTTGTCCGAACTATGACTGACATGATTCCTTAAAAAGGATACGTAGGCAACCCTCATGGGTGCGGTAATAACTTTCTTCAAACTTCCAATTCCAAAAATCTACTTTCAAATCTCTATTTCCAATTTCTAAATCTTTCTTTCCAAAATCAAATCTATCTTTTCAAATCCATTCCAATTTCAAATCAAATCTATTTCTAAAATCGAATCAAGTCTTTTCAAATCTATTTTTAAAATCAAATCTTATTCTTGCACTTGCATACCATGCATCATGTCAATTCCTTTCTAAAGATTCTTTTCTAAAGTAAATAGTTTTGGAAATATGTTAATTGAAGACTCTAATGAGTGAATCTAGGGTTAATAGACATGTAGATACTGCAAGGGCGGGGTAGGGTGATGGCTTGGTGCGTCTTCCCTACATGTAACCAACCTCCGAATTTAGATCACTGTTTTCGAAGGACCAAAATGGAGTTATTTTAAAAAAAAAAAAGGCCTAAATATTTTCTAAAGGTTACCAAACAACCTGTTTTCTTAAAACCCTCTCTTGAGGAAGTATTTTCAAAATCGTTTTCAAAAACCCTAAGTGTAGTCTACGGATTGCGCTTAGTTTTTAGGTGACCTAACTCATCTTAATCAAGTTAGGTGATGACTCCAAATGTTTTCTAAAAGCCTTTTATTCAAATTAAATTGTAAATTCAAACCTAGTCGCACTCATTCTTCTAGGATGATGAGTTCTAACGAGAGAGTAAAGTATTTTTTCCACTTGTGTGTGTATTCCTCAAGTACGAAAAATCTGGGCGTGACAGCTGTCGACTCTGTTGAGGACACTTAGAGGGTTAGACCATAGTCATGTCTCTTCACCCTTCACCCATGTAGAGTCTTCAATTAACATGTCCAATTTTATCCACTTTCAATTTTAAAAATCAAATTTTCAAAGTTATTTTTAAAAACATGCATTCAATTCCATTCACATTATCTTGTATTAAGCTTGCCATCCACATACTAACTCTTGCACTTTTGTTTTGTAGGTGGGCTTTTGTTTGCCTTATTGTTTTATACTAGCTACTATGCATGAATGAATGTGAAGAACAGGATGAATGGGAGTTGTTAGGCTCTTTCCTCCGCTTTCAAAAATCACACACACATTGCACATGCACTTGCATTCAGCATACTTGTATTTTTACCTTGATTTGTCCCTTCTAGTTAGAAAGGAGAACAGTATATTGGTTGTGGGCAAGATGTTGTGTCAGTTTCTTCGCCTACAGCCTCTTGATGGTTCCCCCACTCGGATCACCAACCGATCATGACACCACATCGGGGAGTAGGCCTAGGTATGAAGATCCGGGAACCGAGCCTTTTTAGGACGCATTAGTAAACCCTCAACATCATGCTCATATAGACGCCATGCATAGCCGAACCTCTGCCGGATTTAAGACACGCACACCATTTTTCAAAACCATCGAGGAAAGGGCAACTACTTTTACTTTCCTCTATATCTATTTATTCCTATTGTTATAATGATTGTATTCTTATTGTTATAATGCTTGTCTAACTGCTCATGCATGCACATTTACCTTGCTATTGCATTCTCTCTCCTTATACTCTTCGCATCCATATTCATGCATTTCATATTCCATGTCAAGAAGAGAGTTCCAGAGTAACTCAAGTCACCGCATTCTCATGTATATGATCAACCCAAAGAAAGTGACACCGAGGTCACTCTCCCTTACATTAAGCCTACCCAAACCCTAAGGGTTCCCACGTAACCCTAAGGACTCATGGCATGCACATCAATTCATTCCATAAGAGGGGCCCCAATCCCTCTATGCTCATGGAGATAGGGTTGCCCAAAAGACAAGGGGTAATCAATCAACAAGGCCTTTAAGCAACCTCCCCGACTTCAAATCCAAAGAAGGCAAATCTAAAGACTCAAGCGTAGTTTAGGATTTCATATATAAAATTAGATAAGTGGAAGTCCAAAGAAACATGTTCCCCCTCCCCCTATTAAAGTGTGCTTTGTTTCTTTTTGTTTTAAACCCAAAGTTCAATGTACCCCTTTTCCACAAATGAATGAACGTAAGGATGAGTATAGGTTGCTGGATCAATGGTAAGGTCCTTGCCTACAGGGGCAAAACCCCTATCTCCAAAAATGAGCAAATACATCATGTTTAGTTTCTCTGTCCAGTAGGAGCACCTCTAGGACATGCATTGCATAGAAATCTTCAAATCAAGGCACTAACTTCTCTTTTGTTTTTTGTCTTCTGTCCTGCCCCTCCTTATCTCCAAATACCAAGAGAATCAAAGGTAAAAGCAAAGCAAGAAGGGGGTTTTCTAAATCACTCACTTATTATCATCATATTGCTTACATGTCACTTCTTTTATGCTCATGCACCCATATCCATTCCAAGACAAGAGTTCCAAGAAACTTAAGTCATTTCATTCTCATGCATCTAATCAACCGTAGAGAGAAAGGAGCAATCCAATCTCATGTTAATCGAACCTACCAAAACTCCTACGGGTTCTTAAACCCTAAGGATTCATGGCATGCATAAAACTATATCTCGAGAGAGGCCTAAAACTCTCTCAGTCCATGGAGGCGGGATTGCCCAAATAAGGAAACATCAACCGGCCCACGTCGAAGAGGTATTATATTGCATAATAGGGGCAAACCCCCACCTCCAAAATGAACTTGTCATCATGCCTAGATTCCCTCAAAAAAGGGACCTTCATAGGACATACAGCGCATAGAACCTCCAACTCCACATGCTGACTGTATTATGTTTTTCTTTTTCTTTTTGTAGGTCAGAGAGCACAACTGAATTCATGGAATCCCTCTAATACCCCACCAAATTCAAACTCATGGAAGGATGAGCCTAGTTGTTAGAAGAGGCCGAACCTACATCAGGGAGCAACAAGAACTAACCATCCATCAACAAGACGTTACCTCCACACTATGCCGCGACAACCACCGTCTATGCAAAAGGAGGCTTCACCGTTTTCAAAGTCCTATCAGATCCGTGCATTACTATAAAAGAATCTCTTAACTTCCAAATGCATGCCAAACACCACAAAAGATTTGTCAATTCACCCTCCATCATTTGGTGATACATTCGGGGAATGAAATACCAAAGCATTCGGCACAGTTTCAAAACCCTGTTAAGGGTTCTCACCAAGAGGTCCACAAAAAAAGAGAGGTTTCTACAAAATTCATCTGCTTTCTTTTCATCTCTCTATTTCTAGCATATCTTCTTTAAATAAGCATTGCATGCCATGGAATCATATTTTCAAATAACAATGGGTAGTTTCCAGTTTATCCTCCATGTCTCATACTCTTGTGGATGATTATTACTTTTTGGGATTCTTTTCCATTTGGTAAATAACTCTATTTAAAGGATGGGATAGCATGGGCAACCCATTCAAAGGGGGGTTAAGTGATTTGAGAAACAAAGAGAGAGTGAGAGATAGGAAGGAGATAGTCTCATAAAAAAGGTCTGGAGTTCATTGAAAAGGCGACACTCGCATGATATCTTGGCTAAGCGATGGGCAGCCGAGTACTCAAAGTGATGAGGAGCCATTGTTCTATTTATCCCAAATAAACACTATCATTTGCTCAGCCCACTAGAGCCGTCAGTAATCTCTTTTCAGATATCCCCAAACCTATAACTATCCTCCACACTGGGGTAAGCACAGAGTAGTTAATTCGGCAGAAACACACCATTTTTTAGGAACATTGTCTAAATTTTATATAAAGGCTTTATGGAGTAAGAAATTTAACTTGAAGTGATGAAAGGCCCTCATTTCTTCTACCATACACAAACAAGTCCCTTTGCAAAGCCCACTTGAGCCGGTTACTTTTCTCAAGAAAATTAACCAGATGATCACCGCCCATACTAGGTCAAGGCAAAGGCCATGAGTAAGAACAAATGAGCAATGATGAAAAAGGAGATTTCCAAGAAGATATAATGAGCAATGATGAGAGGGGTGATTTCCAAGAAGATATAATGAGCAATGATGAAAAGGGTGATTTCCAAGAATATATAATGAGCAATGATGAAAATAGTGATCTTCAAGAAGTTATGGCGTCAAAGGCGTCTCTAGTAAAGAAGATATTATGTTCGGGGGGACCTTCAAAAGAAGACACTGTCATCCCAAAATATAAATGAAAAAGCTGGCATCTCCAAAAGTTAACTTAGCAACAAATTTCTTGATAAAAAAAAAAGAGAAAAAAAAATCTTAAATTAGAAGGCAGAAAGCAGTCCAGAAGAACAACGAGAGTATGAAGGAAAGAAGAAAGCAGTGAATGGAAGTTAAGTTACCAAAGGTGATCATTGGTCTTTTAAAACCCCACAAGTGATAATGTTTGAGCCTTTATACCCTTTCAGTCATAAACCCCTTAACCTAGCCTATGTTATGGTCCAAATTAAAGTCCGCTCTGATCAAAGAGAATTGCTTAGTCCAAATAAGCCTGAACCATACCAAGACAAGTAGGATAAGAAAGGAGAAATGGGGAGGAATGCAGGGGCAATCGCATGCTCCAAAGTGTGCTCAGATGGTTTTGGTTCAAACAACCCACTAAAAGAAGATCTTTGAGCCTAAATATCCCTTCGTTTATTGCAACCCCTAAACTCAGCTTGCATTACGATCCTAAAAGAAGTCTTCTCAGATTAAAGGCCTAACTATTTATCGCTCTGCAAAGAGCATACGAGTTGTCGCTTGAGCCATAGTGGCATTTTAGAGATCTGAGAAAGAAAACCAAGTGAGATCAGAAAAACCCCAAACAACAACCCTGTAGAAAGTAGGGATAGAATAGCAAACCGAAAAGTCAAGATCCCTAGATAATGGTGCAAATACTATTAAACCTTGATGAGAATGGGACAAAACCAAATCGGACAGAATCCTAGAAGGGAAATAGAATCATAAGAATATGGGCCCTGGGGCAATCCTGGGTCATTCTTTGTAAATAATTTATATGCATGTAGTATAATGCATTCATGACGTATATAACCTGTATATCCATTAAATTCTTGTGTAGTTTATATCTATTCATGTACTCATCAAAGGCATGGCATGCATTCAATTCCTTTCATGTATGTACATTCATCCAAAAAAATATAACGTGCATTAAATTCCATTCCTGTATGAACATGTGCATTCATAAAATTAAAAAAACAAAACAAAACATATATATATATATATATAAGTAGGACATGCAAAATAAGTCATACATCTAATTCCATGTGCATTCATTAAAAAAAATAATAAAAAGTATAACATGCATTTACCTGTGCATTTTTAGAATTGGCATAAGTAAACTGCTTTTGTACAAAAACTAATTCTGTGTCTTTCTCTCTCTCTCTCTCTCTCTCTCTCTCTCTCTATATATATATATATATATATAATAAGAAACAGGGAACAAGGTAAAACGCAAAAAGAAGCTAAAGCCACCCCTCAGACATTGCCAGCACCGGCGCACACCTTAGAAAGCTCGAATTTTCATGGCCAATAAGAAACAGAGACTGGGGCAATGGCCCACCCTTGACCTCTCCAATCAAATGACTGCTGACTCGAAAAACCATGTATGCTGAAAAAGGGGAGTAGCGAATAAGTGTCTGATCACTCAAAGCTGGAATAATGAAGCATATCCACGAAATTAAGCATTGACCCCCTGCTGGAGTTTAGTAAGGCTCACGAAGGTCTCTCCCACAACCATAGGAGCATGGGAGTGCCCCTCATGAATCTTGACAAGCAGTGCACATAACCGATAGTCAACCAAGTCATCCCCCCGGCAGAAACATCAACATGTTCAGAAGAAACAGAGCTAGGGCTACCATGGAGAAATGGACCAATCTGGAAAAGTATGCCAATCCCCTATCCGTCACAAACTCAAAGTGAGAGAAACAAGAACTTCACTGGGACATGAGGAAACTTGGGCAGCACATCAAAAGAAAAGGCCGCACAATAAAGCCCAAGCTGAGAAGAAACAATCGCGACGCAGCTATCAGGAAAAGTAGGTCCCATAATGTCAGCTGAACCATCCCCAAGACCTAGGAGGAAGCCATACTCATGGGGAGTAGGGGCAAGCTCACATTCCCCAAAATGGAAGAGAGACAGGTTAGATGGCCAAAAGGGAAACCACTGCCAGAAAACAAGTTACACCAATAGGAGAGAAGCCATGCAACCAAAGGATCCACGAAAAATGTCTTACTTATTTGGAGGATACTCGTCATACCAAACCCGTAGTCAACTCAAAATAGCGTCGGCCATCCTAAAAGTCAAAAGTGGGAAACCTCGGCGTCCATCTCATCCTCGAAAGCTTCCTCAACCGGAGGGAAGGGGTTGACTAGTGGTCTACTTCCCCATCCACTCTAATTAGATGATGCATGTTCAGTATATCGCCGGCTATCCTTAGATCGACTGGAACCACTAGCAAATCTGTCCGGGCTGCCTTCCCGGAGAGGTGTCTCTTCTTGGAACCATCATCACCCGCATCCGCCATCCTAAAAGGGTAAGCCAAGGTAAGAGGTGTTAATATACTATATATGTAGACAAGACAATAAAAATAGAGGAAAAATAATAAAATAAATAAATAAGTAATAAAAACAAACAAAAAAAATAATAAACAAAGAATAAAAAGATTTCAAGTGATAAGTCAAAATGAATTTCCTACACATTTTGATTTTCCAACTTCAAGTCAAATCTCAAGGGTTTTTTGTCTTTTTCCTTCAAAAAATTTCATTCTAAAACTTTTCCAATTCTTTCCCTGATTTCTAAAAACTTTGGTAGAACTTTGTTTAAAAATGGTCCCTACAACACCCACGACATCAACACAAAAAATAAACCATGCACTCTGCAACATCACAATCACATAGCACCAACACCCGCACACACTTTTCAAATTTTTAAACTTTTCAAAAGACTTGTTTTATTTTCCAACAAATCAATGATTTTTAAAGTTATCCTAAAATTTCTCAAAAATCATTTCAAATGTTTTCTAAAATATTCCTATATTTTTCTAAATTTTAAACTCTATTAATTTTATCACTTTCTCAATTTTCTCCATTCTTCCTATTTTTCTAAGTCTTTTTGTATTTTTCAAAAACAAAAATAAAAATTCAAAAAGTTTTTAAAAAATCACAAAACTTCACATTGTTGTTAAACACATTTTTCTAAGGCAACTGTATGAAAATCCAGCCAAAAAATTCAATGCCCAAAGCTGTTGGAAGAAACTCTCAATTCCTGTAGAAACCCCTTTTACATAAACACGTAAAATCACCCAAATTCAATCAAATAATCACAAAAATGCAAAAATAACTTCACCACAGTGTTAAAAATATATCAAAACATCAATTTCTACTATTCACATGACTCAAACAGAAGTCTACACACCGAAATCAACATAAAATCTAAAACTCACCTCTTGGAGTTCTCTAGCGAAACCTTCTCTTCCGGCGACTCTTTCGGCTACTAGGTCTACTTCCAGCAATCCCTCATGGTCCCTATGAAGCACTGTTGTAATGTCCAAGTTGGTTTCCTTGCAATGCCTCTCGGTTTTGCGAAAATCCTCCAAATCCCGCAATTTTTTGAACTAGAATTTTTTTTGGTTTTGATCCCAAGCCTGTCGCCACAATGGCACCAAGCCAATTCTACCAAAGGCGCCATTGCTAGTAGCGCCAGTTCCAAATTCCGGTTAGTTTTGTCCTTTTTCCCGCCAAAACTCGATTTCAAATGCCTTTTGGGCCTAATATCCATTTCCAAACTCTCGTTTTTGAAAATTTCCAAAGTCTGTCCCTCCGACCACCTCACGGTCAACATGGGACTCTTACTCTATCATTTTCTATTTTCGTTAAGCAAAGACAAAAAAAGAAAGGCAGCTGTAAGCACCTTATTTTTTGCTCGCTCAGCAATCTCCAGTACGTCCAGACTTGTATTCAAGTCAATATGGACATATTCTGAGTCAACTCAATTTTCAAAGTCTAATCCCGTCAATCAATTGCTTCGCGGGCCCATTAGGCTCAAATAGAGGCAAAATGACCAAAATGCCCTTGGTGGCATTGCTTGGTCCAATTCCAATAGGTACGTCTTTTCGAAGACGATGAGTCCCCTTTCCAAGTCCAACTTCAATTCTAATTAAATTTGGCACGTCTCTCGACAAAGTTGATTCCTCGAGGCGGTAGGTCCATCCTGTCCGGTATGTTTCCGAGTGAACTCTTTGGAACGGTAAGTCCCTTCAAACTCATTGACCAGGACAAGACCCCAAGTCCCCGAGATGGAAGAACGGTCCACCTTTGGCACCTACTAGCCCACTAATGCAGAAATATCCATTTCGACATGCCTTCTAAGAAAGTTGATTCCTCAGGCGCTAAGTCCACCTAGCAGCTTCCAAAGATTAGGCAGTCTCGGGAATGATCGCGACTCGTTAGAGTAATGAAAATACTCATAAATATCAAAACCGCCAGAGTGGCGGAAACACTCGCAAACAAGTCAATATAGGGAATTTCCAGCAAACCCCTATATCACGGGACCACCGTCAAAGTGATGGAAACACTCAAAACACAGGTCAACACCGATGTCTGCTAGCCCACTTCGGTAAAAAATGACCAAACTGCTCCCATGGCCATTTTGGCACGTTTCTTGAGACAGTACCTAAGTTCTCGGAACGGTAAGTCCACCCTTCCAAGATTGTCTTAAATACAATCTGGCATGGTTAGGTGCCTTCCAATCAGTTTCAGGCCAATTCTGAGACATTCCGGTTAAGATGACCATTTTGCCCCTAAGCATCCAAACGCCCCGAGAACCACACCGACTCTAGGTATCAAACTGGTAGTCTCCCGAGAATGCTTTTTATAGTATTCTTGACTTTTCATATCTTTCCAGATCATTTTGAGTCAGTTAAGGCAAGCCCGGTGCGAAATGATCATTTACCCTTGGTGGGCCGGTCGTCTCTTCCAACCACACTGGCTCTAGGTATCAAACCGGTAACCTGCTGGAACATTCTTGCTAATGTTTCCAAGCTTCCAGTCTTCTTCCAACATATTTTGAGTCCATCTCGGCAGCTTTTCGACCCAGTTGACCGTTTTACCCCTAATAGCCCGGTCAACCCTTGTGACAAATCTTGTCATAATTTTTCAAGTCTTCTACCCCTGAGACACTGTTCTAAGGGTTCCTGTCCCTTTTCGGCTTTCTGGGACATTCTCAGCACCTTCAAATCATTCTCGAACCTTTTGGAGTCACTCCTAGTGAAACTAGGCTAAAAATTACATGGTAGTCGCTCGTACAAGCGCCCAAATCTTCTAAAGATACGTTGCTTGCTGACCTTAAACATTTCCTAATTTGCTGGCGCCACATGGAGTGGCGCCAGGGTAAAGTTTTGCCTGGCACCACCGCAACAGACGCCAGGTCATTCCTCTGTCTATAAATATAGAGCCACTTCCAGTGTGAAGAGGGTCTGTAAACTCAGTCTAAAAACTTTGCTCTTCGATATACAGAGCTCGTAGCCTCCCTAAACCCTAGACTCCATACACAAACCCTAGCCCCCATATACAAACCCTAACTCTCATATACTCCCATACACTTATATACACTCATACACTAGCCTCCAAAGCCTCCATTGAAGACTTAAAATGTTGTAACTTCGAAGCTCCCGAAGATCAAAACAAACTCTTGAAAATCAGGGCGAAGACCGACAAAGAAGAAAGCAAGCAAAACAACGTGAATAAATAAGACACAATATAGGCTTCCTATTTACGTTTACGCAATTCCCCCCTCTCACTTCTCTCTCCGACCCACTTAGATTTTCTTCTATTTTAATCCCCCATCTTTCCCCCCCTCCCCCCCCCCCCTTCATGCATGCTTGAAACAAGGGACTTCCTGGTCCATGTGTAGGATTAGGCTATTAGAAGTCACCGTTTCGGGAGCTTTCTCTTAGTCTAACCGGAGACCACGTGGGTTTGGCCCCCTTGATTATGTGGTGAAGCATTAACCTTGTATGTTCACGACCCCAACTTGCATTGTGCATATCATGATCTTGCATCTCTCTAAAATTCGTTTTCAAACTTGTTTTCAAAACTTGCATTAAAATTTTCTTCTTCAAAACTTCTTTTCAAAATCACAATCCTAGGGTGATTCTAACATTTCCATGGTTAGGGTTGCTTTAGAAAAGTGTTACATTTAAAGTGACCAATATAGTCCATATTTTCAAATCCTTGTTGTTTTCAAAACCACTATCTTAGAATGGTTCTAACCTTCTTATGGTTAGAATCGTTTTAGGAAAGTGAGATATTTTTATGAACGTTCCAAAAACTCTCTTTTCAAATCTCTCCTTCTGAAAATCTCTTTTCCAACGTACTTTCTAAAAACTCTCTCCAATCTCCTTTCCAAATTTGTTTTCTAAAAATTCTATTCAAAAAACTATTTTTCAAAACTCCTGTTCAAACTTCTTTCCAAAAAAGCTCTCTTTAAAATTCACTTTCTAGAAACACTCCCTAAGTTTCCTTCCTAACAAACAATTTTCCAAAAATCTCTTTCCAAAAAGTTCTTTCCTAGTCCACTCCTTCCTAATCTCATACTTTCAAATTTTCAAATTTTTCCTTAACTTTAAGCTTTTTAATCTTTCATAATTCCAACCTTTCCTAATTCTACACATTTTCAAATTTTAACTTTCCAAATCTAAATTTTCCAAACTTTCTAAATTCAAACATTTCCTAATTTCTAGTATTTCTAAAACTCAAACTTCGAATCTTTCTAAAATTCTAAACTTTCTAAATTTCAAAACTTTCCTAATTCAAAACTTTCTAAAGTCAAAACTTTCTAAATTCGAAATTTTCTTTAGTTAAAACTTTCTAAAATCAAACTTTTCAATTTTAATTCTTCCCTAATTTCAAACTTCCCTAAGTCAAAACCTTTCCTATTTCAAAACTTTCCTAAAATGAAGCTTTCCTAAAACAGAACTTTCTTAATTCGAACCTTTCCTAAATCCAATATTTCCCTAATCTTCTAAGTCCAATATTCGAATCAAATCTTTCTTAGACCTCAAGTCTTTCCTAAATCCTATCTTTCGTAACTCTAGGTTTCCTAAATCTCAATCTTTCCAAAACAAGTCCAAATCCTTCTTTCAAGTTCTATCTTTCCAAATTAAAGTCCAATCTTTTTAATTCTAAATTCCAATTTCAAATCTTCTATTCTAAGTTCAAATCGAACCTTTTATTTTCTATCAGACTTTTGTCCGAACTACGACTGACCCGATTCCTCAAAAAGGATACGTAGGCAATCCTCATGGGTGCGGTCATAACTTTCTTCAAACTTCCAACTCCAAAAATCTATTTTCAAATCTTTATTTCCAATTTCTAAAACTTTATTTCCAAAATCAAATCTATCTTTTCAAATCCATTCCAATTTCAAATCAAATCTATTTCTAAAATTGAATCAAGTCTTTTCAAATTTATTTTTAAAATCAAATCTTATTCTTGCACTTGCATATCATACATCATGTCAATTTCTTTCTAAAGATTCTTTTCTAAAGTGGATAGTTTTGGACATATGTTAATTGAAGACTCTAATGAGAGAATCTAGGGTGAATAGACATGTAAGTACCGCAAGGGCGGGGTAGGGTGATGGCTTAGTGCATCTTCCCTACACGTAACCAACCTCCGAACTTAGATCACTGTTTTCGAAGGACCAAAATGGAGTTATTTTAAAAAAAGGGCTTAAATATTTTCTAAAGGTTGCCAAACAACCTATTTTCTTAAAAACCCTCTCTTGAGGAAATATTTTCAAAATCGTTTTCAAAAACCCTAAGTGTAGTTTTCAGATTATGCTTAGTTTTTAGGTGACCTAACTCACCTTAATCAAGTTAGGTGGCGACTCCAAATGTTTCCTAAAAGCGCTTTATTCAAATCAAATTTTTAATTCAAACCTAGTCGCACTCATTCTTCTAGGAGGATGAGTTCTAATGAGAGAGTATAGTATTTTTCTCGCTTGTGTGTGTATTCCTCGAGTGCAAAAAATCTGGGCACGACACAGCCGAGGGAGCATCTCGCATATTAGAGGTAAATTCTAGCTGACGGAGCATCTCCCAATGTTGTCAGCTCAAACAAGTTTGAGCTGCCCCACTAAGCCGAGCTTCCCCATCAACGAAAAATAAGGGCTAGATCTAGCCTTCTTTTACCCCCCCCCCCCCCCTCTTCTTCAGCAATGCCTAGGGCCAAAATCAACCAAGGGGGTTGGGGGGGACCAGTTTCTTACCTTGCTGAACCACTTGCCAAATGGCATAGATGGTTTAGCAAGATAGAAATCCACTTTGGTGGCTCCTTCTGAAGCGATTCATAGAGCCTTTAAAGGAGGACCCACTCACTTATCTAACAGAGAGAAAAGGACTAAAGATCTTTCCACTTATTCAAAAAAAAGGGGTTAAAATCCACTGCCTCCACCCTTCATATGACACAGTGAAAGTGACTCGAGGAGAAGTATGACACGACGAAGTGACCCAACAGACGAAATTCCTAACTCCACCAATTCCTAGAAAGCAAAAGCCTAACCAATGGAGGAAAACATCGAAACTCATGACGACAAGGGATTCGCAACAAACAACGTCACTAGCCCTAAGGTATGTTGATATTTATAAGACTTCACCCAATAGCTATAGAAGATTTAACATTTAACTTCCCCTTATAAAGAGGAGGGATAAATATGCCATTAAGAAGAAATGTAGCTGCTCCAATGAAAGTTGGCACTTAAATCAGCGTGAAAGACGTCCTTTGGATGACCCACCACCGAAATAATGAACCCCGCAATAAATGCAACTCACCCTGCAGGGACATGCTCCAAACAAAAATCTTCAGACCAACCTACTACACGAGCCCTACCTAACGTAAGGCCACGCTGCAGTCTAGCCCAGAGAAGGGTGCAGTACAGTGAAGGTCAGTGGCAAAATCATATCAGTTAGGAGATTACAGATTAAGGTAAGGGCCATTACAGAAAGCCGACGGCCCAACCAAATACATAGATGACAAAAAAAAAAAAAAAAGGTGTCTTTATAAAGAGGAATATCTTTACAAAAAAGCAACAACAAAAAAATAGCAACTTGGTTTAAAACTAAGCATCGTCAGCCACTTTGTCAATGGCACCTACAGCAACTGCAACTAAATTCGAATCCTCCTACATCTCCAAGGGGGATAGATCGAGGTTTGGATAAACCTTGGCCATAGTCCCCTTACAATAGATGAAGCCTTGTCTAAAGGCCTTAACCAATTCCACTTCATGCCCAACGACCACCTGCTTCGCCTGCTCAGCCCTTCGCAAAGCCCCTCCCAAATCGGCATCGTGCTCTGAGATTGCCTCTCGGCTTACTCGACCCTAGCCAACGCCGCCCTCAAGGCTCCCCTAGCCTCCCCAGCCTCAGCTTCAGCAGCAACCCTTAAGCTTTCTCAACCTCCATGGCCTCATTAAGGGCCCTCAACTTAGCCTAGATGTCCATATAGTTATGGAACATTCTCTTGGAGTGTTCTAGATCCACTATCAAGACCCTGACCTCCTTCTTAGAAGCCTCCAGTTCTTTCCTCTGCTCATCTAGCAAGACATCACTGAAAACTTGGAGCATTCCCAAACATGTCACTCTGACCATAACCTGCGAAAGCAAGAGAGTCAGCCTGAAATAATAGCCGAGAAGAAGTAGATTCAGGGCGAAGTATAAAGGACCTACCTTCACCAAATCCTGACAGAGATCTCGGCTGAGCACTGTTGGATTGTCCCCTTTGATGGGCTCAAGGTCTGCCGGCTCCACCACTATTCTCATCTATTGCAAGGCCAAGTTCCAGTCATTGAAGACTTTTTTAATGGGAAAGGTGGCCAGAACATCCTCCAAAACTGATAAGTGTGACCCAAAGGCTTGTCTGGTAGAGGTGCTGGCAGAAGCAGAAGACTGAGCTAGCAGAGTAAGGTGCGCCAACTCCACCCCTGCAATGACAACAAAAGGCAGAACCAGCGAAGGAAAAGGCACTGGTCTATCCCCATTCACAAATTTGCCATGACTAGGGGAAGTGAAAATGGACTTGGGGATAAACTCTTGGAAGTGGGTGGTATCCCTATTCGGGTCAATCTTCATAGCAACCATTTTCGCCCTCCTGGCCACCACAGGCAGGGTCTGCCCAAATTGCATGGCCAACCGTTTAAACTTGGACTTGTTTCCCAAGGACTTCCCAGTCTGGCCGACCAGTTAGTTCACTTAAGCCTTATCGAGAACCTGGTCCGCCATAGCTAGATCTCCAGATAATAACGCTGCACAAGGAGCCCAACACCCTAGTCAACAATTAAAAAAATGTATAACATTGCAAGACCTCCATGTATAGCAAGGCACACTCTCTAAAGGCTCCTTAGTGGTTGCCTTGGGATCCCGGACAAGACCTGTAGGCGAGTGCAATTAGGCCCTGAACAAGACATTTGGGAAGAAAAGCCAAGGGTGAGATCATTTACCTATCAAGCGTTCAACTCGCAAAGCTGAAGAATCAGGCCTTAGGCCAAACAGGTACATACCAAGTGTATTCACGTTTATAAGGGCGCAGTAAATACCCCATTTTTGCCCGCTCAACGATCTCCGGCCCTACTAGACTCACATTCAAACCGACACAGACACATTCAAGCCCAAACTAGGTTTCCAGACTCAATCTAGTCAATAAATCGCTTCGCAGGGCCATCGAGCCCAATAGAGGTAAAATGACAAAAATGCCCCTAGGGAATTGCTAGGTCCAATTCCAATTGGCACGTCTTTCTAAACATAATAATACCCTATTTAAACCTCAATTCCAGTTCGAATTCCAGTCCAAAACAATCAAACTCAAATCTAGCACGTCTCTCGAGAAAGTTGATCCCTCAAACGATAAGTCCATCTAACCCAACATGTTTTTTTAAGAAAACTCCTTGGAACGATAAGTCCTTTCAAATCTATCGACTAGGATGGAACCCAAGTCCCCAAGATGGTAGAATGGTTCACTTCTGGTGCCTGCTAGCTCGCTAATGTAGAATGTCCGTTATTCAGCATGTCTTTCGAGAAAGTTGACCCCTCAGACAATAAGACCATCCAGTAGCTTCCCGAGATAAGGTAGTCTCTAGAATGAATGCACATCGTTAGAGTAATGAAAACACTCACAAACAACGCAACTATTAGAGTGATGGCAACACTCGCAAATAGGTTGACATTGGGAATTCCTAACAAAACCCTTATATCATGGGACCGAACACCCCACTTGGTCGTGGAACGTTTATCGAAGACGGGATACTTTTGAAAATCAACTCATCACACACCGTCAGAGTGATAGAAACACTCAAAACCTTGGTTAACACCAATGCCTGCTAGTCCACATCGGTGATAAATGACCAAACTGCACCTTAGGCTCTTCCAACATGCTTCCCGAGAAAGTACCAAAGTCCTCAGAGCAGTAAATCCACCCTTCCAAGTTTGTCTCAAAGACAAACCTGCATGTTCAAGTGCCTTCCAGTCAGTTCTGGATCAATTTCAAGACCATTCGGTCAAAATAACCATTTTACCCTTAGACATCTAATTGCCTAGAAGAACCACACTGGCTTTGGGTATCAAATCGGTTACCTTTCGAGGATGCTTCTAATAGTATTCATGACCTTCCAGCACCTTTTCGAATCATTTTGAGTCTATTCCAGTTATCCCTATGCAAAATGATCGTTTTGCCCCTAATGGGCCGGTTGCTTTTTTCCAACCACACCAGCTCTGGGTATCAAACCGAAAACCCCTCAGAACACTCTCGATAGTGTTTCCAACCTTCAAGCCTTCTCACGGGTCACTCTGAGTTCATTCTGGTGTTTTCCCGGTCCAATTGACCATTTTGCCTCAGGTGGGCCAGTCAACCTTTTCAAATATTTTAGCATTATTTCTTAAGTACGTTACCTCTAGGACACTCTTTCAAGGGTTCATATCTATCCCTGGCCTTCCACAGTCACTCCAAGTAGAGCCAAGCCAAAAATTGCATGGTAGTCACTACGATAGGTGCCCAAATCTTTTGGCTTGCATCCTAAAGGTCAAAAGATACGTTTCTTGCCGCCTTCAAACTTTCCTAAGTGGTTGGCACCACTCCTAGTGGCGCCAATAAAAGTTTTACCCTGGTGCCACTGCAACAGGTGCCAAGGTCTTTTCAATTGGCTATAAATACAGACCTTCCTCCTGCGTAAAAAGGGTTTGCAAACTTAGTCTAGAAACTCTGCCTCTCTGAAAATAGAGCTCGAATTCTCTCAAGCCTCTTCAAGCCCTAGCCTCTATACACTCAAACCCTAGCCTCCATACACCTTATACACTTAAACACAAGCCTCCAAGCATCCATTCATGATCAAGTGTTGCATCTTTAAAGCTCTCCAAGTTTAAGTCAAGTAAAGCAAACGAAGCAATCAAAGCAAAAAGAATACGAGGTTGGTTTTCTATTTACTTTTATATACTCCCACTCACTCTTCTCTCTCCTAACCCACTTGTGTTTTCTTTTATTTTAATCCCCATCTTCTACCTCCTCTTCTTGCATGCTTGAAACAAGGGACTCCCCGATTCATACCTAGGAAGGACTATTGAAGGTCACCGTGCTGGGAACTTTCTTCTAGTTTAACCATGGATGGTGTGGGTTCGGCCCCCTTGATTATTTGGTAAAGCCTAACCTTGTATGTTCACGACCCTATTGGATTGTGGTTATCGTGTTCATACATTACATACAATATTGCATTCAAATCTGTTTTCAAAACTTGCATTCAAAATCTTCTTCTTTTAAACTTGTTTTCAAAATCACACTCTTAGAATGATTCTAGCCATTCCACGGTTAGGGTTGTTTTAGGAAAGTGTTATATTCAATGTGACCATTAAGGTCCAAATTTTGGGTTCAAACCCTAAATTATTTTTATCAAATCTACCATCTTAAGATAATTCTAGCCATTCCATGGCTAGAGTTGTTTTAAGAAAGTGTTACATTCAATGTAATTATTATGGTCCATATTTCAAGTCAAAGCTCTATTTCAAATCTTCAAGTTCAATTTCAAATCAAAGTGAATTTCAAGTTCGATTTCGAATCAAAGTCAATTCCAAGCCAAAGTTCAATTTCAAATCTTCTATTCAAATCAAGGTCAAATTAAACCCTTTGCAAGTCAAATTCTCCAAATGCCTCAAAGTGTCTATTTTTAATAGGACCCCGAGTCCGAACTACGATTGACCTGATTCCCAACAAAGGGATACGTAGGCAACCCCCATGGGTGCAGCCACAACTTTTTTCAAGTTTCCAATTTCACAACTTTTCTTTTTAAGTTTCCAATTCCATGACTTTTCAAGTTTCCAATTTCCACAATCTCTTTTGTACCTCAAATCCTTTCTTCAATTCTATTTTCATAATCAAATCCTTTTCTTGCACTTGCATATCATACATCATATAATTCTTTTTAAAATGGATAGTATTGGACATTTGTTAATCGAATATTCTAAATGACTGAACCTAGGGTGAACGAACATGTAGATACCATAAGGGCGGGATAGGGTGATAGCCTTATGCACCTTCCATATACGTAACCAACCTTCAAACCTAAAATCACTATTTTTAGGAGACCAAAACCGGAGTCATTTTTCAAAAGGGCTTAAATCTTTTCGAAGATTGCCAAACAACCTGTTTTCTCCAAAAACCCTCTCTTGAGGAAGTTTTCCAAAATCTTTTCAAAAATCCTAAGTTTAATCTTCAAATTGTACTTTGCTTTAGGTGACCTAACTCACCTTAACCAAGTTAGATGGCGACTCCAAATCCGTTCTAAAATCCCTTCTTCAAACCAATTTCAAGTTCAAACCTAGTCGCACTCGTCCTTCTAGGAGGATGAACTCTGACAAGAGAGTACCATGTTTTTCTCACTTGTATTTTTTTGACTATGAAAAATCAAGGCGCGACAGCTGGTGACTCTACTGGAGAAGCTTAGAGGGTTAAGCCATTATCATGTCTTTTCACCCTTCAGTCATCTAGGATCTTTAATTAATATGTTCAAGTTTTTTCCACTTTAAATTTCTCAAAATCAAAACTTTTTAGAGCTGTTTTCAAGAACATGCCATCACTTGCATTCCATTCATATTCAATCATTCAATCTTGCATTAATTTTGTCATCAAGGTACTGACTATGTGCATCTTCTTTTATAGGTGGACCTTTGTTTATATATTATTTTATGTCATATTAACTGCCATGAATGTCATGAATAAATAGGATGGAATGAGAGTTATTGGGCCCTTTCCTCCACTTTTCAAAATGTCACACACACATACTACACGTGCACTCGCATTTGCATATTTGCATTATTACCTGGTTACGACCCTTCTAGTTAGAAGGGGGGATGGTACTTTGGCTGTGGGCAGATGCTGTGTTAGTTACTTAGCCTACGGCCTCATGATGGTATCCCCGCTCAAATCACCATTTGATAATGGCACCACCTTGGTGAGTGGGCCTAAGTTTGAAGATCTAGGAAGCGAACCTTCTTAGGAAGCATTAGCAAACCCTCAACCTCATGTTCATTTAGAATCCATGCATAGCCAAACTGCTGCCGAGCAGCAGCAACAAATAGTCTCCACAAAGCAGAAAAACTTTTCACACCTCAATAATGGGTCAAGAGATACCAACCTGTGAGAAACCTACATTGGTAACAAATTTTTAAACTCGGCATGGCAACGTAATGAGCATTAATATCATAAGTCATTTATTAAGATTAGTCTATTATATCTTGATATTTGCTAATGAGCTACTAAGATAGGTACAAGTTCAAGGGGCACCTCCTGAAGCTTTCTCAAGAATTTAAGGTGTCTCCAAACATGACATTCTAACGTCGCGGCAAGGTTCGACATCTAGCTTCCCAAGTTACAACTGATTGGGGCATGGTTAGAAGTTTTAAGTCTATTCAGCAAGTCGTATCGATCAAACACCATAGCAGCAATTTATAACCATACAAGGCATAGTCTATGTGCACTAAGCTTTGTGGCATCTCAACTACCTGATCCTCGCCATTAAAACTCTTACAAATCAATCGGGGGCTATGGACTACAAATCAACCAATAAGTCATGATTCTCCCAGACAAGAGATTAAACTATCCACATTTCCTCCTCAACATAAGCCAGGAACTGTCCATCAGAGCTCCTCGATATGTGCTATAAACAGACTAGTATGCATTCCTGATATCTGTAAGACAGCCTTTGGATTATACCTCCCAATCAATAGAGTTGGCTCAAGCTCAAGGCCTACTATATGTAAGGTCCCATCTCTCCAAAGCACCTCTCAACCAATCCAACATCTAACTAGCAAGTTTAAGAATCTCTAGCACCTAGCCTCGCCAAAAGGATCCTTAAGAGTCTCACAAAGAAGCTGCCCCACCAATAGTTACATCGTAGGCCTCCTCAAAAAGCTACCCCAACCTCGACCTTAGCATTAACTCCGGGAAGGGCAGTCTCAACATCTCCAACAGTCTCATCTAGGGCATCTTCAACAGTAGCCCTAGGAAGGCCACCTCTCCTTATCAGCAGCACTAGTCTTTTGCTTGACCAAAGCAAATCTCATCATTGCCTCCTGCATACATCATTGTCACCCACATCAGCCATCCTGAAAACATGCCAAAAGAAAAAAAGATATGGTAAAGTTTCATAGGCAGGTAAGAGGTATGCATGATAAAAGAAAAAAAAAGGAAAACTTTTGAGTCAAAATAAATTTTCTATACATTTTGTCTTCAAAAGTTCAAATTTCGAGTCAAAATGAATTTTCTATACATTTTGTCTTCAAAAGTTCAAATTTCAAGTCAAAATGAATTTTATATACATTTTATTTTCGAAAGTTTAAATTTTGAGTCAAAAATGAATTTTCTATACATTTTATTTTTGAAAGTTCAAATTCCGAGTCAAAAAGAATTTTTTATACATTTTGTCTTCAAAAATTTAAATTTTGAGTCAAAAATAAACTTTTTTTATACATTTTCTCTTCAAAGAGTTCAAATTTTGAGTCAAAATAAATTGCAAGTCAAAACAAATTTTCTATACATTTTGGCTTCAAAAATTCAAATTTCAAGTCAAAATGAATTTTCTAAACATTTTGTCTTCAAAAGTTCAAGTTCCAAGTCCAAACAAATTTTCTACATGTTTTGCTTGACAAAATGAATTTCCTGCACATTTTGTCCAAGTTTCAAATCAAAATGGGTTCTAAACTTTTTCCTTCTAAAAGTTTATTTCAAAATCAATTCCTACATTTCTTAACCTTTTCCTTTCAAAAGTTTATCTCAAAATTAATTCCCTTTCTAAAGTTATTTCAAAATCAAAATCCAAAGTTAGTGTCAAAATCCAATTTCAAATATTTTCTAAGCCTCTCCTTCAAAAGGTTTCTATTCCAAATCAAGTTGCAAGGTTTTTCAACACTCTTCTTTCCAAAGTTTTATCAATTCCTTATTCAAATTCAATTCAAAGGTTTTCTAAACTTTTTGCCTCAAAAAAGTCTTACTCAAAATCAATCCTCATAGATTTTCAAGGTTTTCAATTCTCAAAATTCTTCCTTCCAAAACTTTTATCAATTCCAAGGTTTTCTAAATTCTATCTTCAAGAAGCTCTATTCAAAATCCATTTCAAGGTTTTCTAAACTTTTTTTATTCAAGCTCTAAAGTTCTCTAAACTTTTCCATAAAAAAAAAAAAAAAATCATTCGGAGTCCATTTCAAGGTTTCCTAAACTCTTTCTCCAAGAAGTCTTATTCAAAATTAATTTTCAAGGTTTTCTAAAACTTTTTCTTTCAAAAAGTCTTATTTGAGTTTCAAAATTCTTCAAAGGGTCTATTTCAAAATCAATTTTCAAAGGTTCCCTAAACTTTTCTTCAAAAATTTTCATCAATTTTTAGGTTTCCTTAAACCATTTTGACTTCCAATTCAAGGTTTTATTTAAATTTTCATTCAAAATCCATTTCAAGGGTTTTCAAACTTTTCCGTCAAAATTTTTTGTCAATTTCTAGATTTCCTTAAACTTTTTCCTCAAAAGTTTTATCCAAAAGTCCATTTCAAGATCTTCTAAATTTTCATTTCAAAAAGTTTTAATTCTAAATCCAATCCAAGTTTTTTGGGGTCTTCTCAATCAAAAAGGCCCCACTCTCAAAGGTTTTATCTTTTTTCCTTCAAAAATATTTTATTTAAAAAATACCTTCTAGGTTTTCCAAACTTTTTCCTTTAAAATGTTTTATTTCAAAAATACCTTCTAGGTTTTCCTAAATTTTTCCTTCAAAATGTTTTATTGCAAAAGTACCTTTCGAGGGTTTTTTAACTTCTTCCTTCAAAAAAGTTTCATTTCAAAATCATTTCCCACTTTTTCAAAACCTTTTTCTTCAAAAAGTTTAATCTGAAAAGTATTTCTTGGGTTTCTCGCACTTTATCCTTCAAAAGCTTCATTCTAAAAAACATTCCAGAGGTTTTCAAATTTTCTTCCTTAAAAAGTTTCATGAGTTTCCTGATCTTTTTCCTTCGAAAGTCCTGCTTTCAAATTTTTCAAGTTTCAAAGCTTTCACCTCTTTCACTTCAAAAAGCCTATTTTCAAAATTTTAGATTTTCAAACTTTTCCTCAAAAGTTTCGTTCCAAATTTTAAAGATTTTCCAAACCCTTCTAATTCAAATTCAAATCAATCCATTTCAGAAAGTGATTTCAAAATCATTTCAAACAATCAACTTCAATTTCAAAATCATTTCAAATTCAAGTTTTCAAAATTCATGATTTCAAAAATCCAAACAATCCAGTTTTCAAACTTAAAATTCCCTTCAAATTCCATCCCTCAAATCGCCTTGTGGTCAACATGGGATCCTCACTTTATCATTTTCTGCTTTCAACAAGCAAAGACAGAAAAAGAGAGGCAGCCATAAGTACCCCATTTTTGCCTGCTCAGCAATCTTCGACCTAACCGGACTTACATTCAAGCCCGAACCAATTTCCCAGACTCCATCCAGTCAATCAATCGCTTAGCGGGCCTACCAGGCCTAATAAAGGCAAAATGACTACAAATGCATGTGCCGCATTGCTAGGTCCAATTCAAGTTGGCACATCTTCTTAAAGACGGTAAGACCCTATTTCAACCTCAATTCCAGCCCAGACCAATCAAACTCAAATCCAGCACGTCTTATGAGAAAGTTGATCCCTGAGACGGTAAGTTCATTCAGTATGACACGTTTTTTGAGAAAACTTCTTGGAACGATAAGTCCCTTCAAACCCGTCGATCGGGCCGAAACCCAAGTCCCCGAGATGGTAGAATGGTTTTTTTTGGCGCTTACTAGCCCGCCAATGCAGAATGTCCATTATTCGACACGTCTTTTGAGAAAGTTAATCCCTCAAACGATAAGACCATCTAGCTGCTTCCCGAGTAAGCAGTCTCTGGAATGAACGCACACCATCAGAGTGACAGAAACACTCGCAAACATCACAACCGTCAGGGTGACGAAAACACTCACAAATAGGTCGACATTGGGAATTACCAACAAAACTCCTATGTCACGGGGACCGAACACACCTCTTAGTCGTGGCACGTTTACCTAAGGATGGGATACCTTTGGAAACTAACTCGTCACACACCGTCAGAGTGACGGAAACACTCAAAACCTAGGTCAATACCAATGCCTGCTAGCCTACTCTGATGAAAAACAACCAAACTGCCCCTTGGGCCCTTCCGGCACGCTTCTCATGAAAGTACCTAAGTCCTCAAAGCGGTAAGTCCACCCTTCCAGGATTGTCCCAAAGACAAACCGGCATGTTCAAGTGCCTTCCAATCGATTATGGACCAATTCCAAGACCATTCGGTCAAAATGACCATTTTACCCCAAGGCATCCAATTGCCTCTAGGAACCACACTGGCTCTAGGCATTGTAAGTACCCCATTTTTGACAGCTCAGCGGTCTCCACTCCGTCCAGACTTATGTTCAAGTCATTGTGAACATATTTCAATCCAAATTAACTTTCTAAGTCTAATCCCGTCAATTCATAGCTTCGCGGGCCCCACTGGGCCCAAATAGAGGCAAAATGACCAAAATGCCCCTGAGGGCGTCGCCCTTTCCAATCCAAGTTAGGCACGTCTTTCCGAAGACGATAAGACCCCTTTACAACTCCAAATCAGGCACGTCTTTCCAAAGACGGTAAGTCCCCTTTCCAATTCCAAGTCAGGCGGGTCTTTTCGAAGACGGTAAGTCCCCTTTCCAATTCCAATTCCAATTCCAATCCCTCTCTCGAGACAATTTATTCCTCGAGACGATCCAGCACGTTTTTCAAAAAAAAATCTTTTTGAAACGGTAAGTTCCTTTAAACCTGTCAACCGGGACAAGACCCCAAGTCCCCTAAATGGTAGAACGGCCCACATTTGGCGCCTACTAGCCTGCCAATGCAGAAATGTCTGTTTAGGCACGCCTTTCGAGAAAGTTGATTCTTAGGCGCTAAGTCCCTTTAGTAGCTTCCCGAGATTAGGCAGTCTCTGGAATAATCGCGAACCATCAGAGTAGCAAAAATACTGGCAAACATCGCAACCGTCAGAGTAGCGAAAATACTCGCAAACAGGTCGATATAGGGAATTGCCAACAAACCCCTGTATCACGCGACTGCCGTCAGAGTGGCGGAAACACTCAAAACCCAGGTCAACACCAGTACCTGCTAGCCCACTTCAGTGAAAAATAACCAAACTGCCCTTAGGGCCATTTTTCGGCACATTTCTCGAGAACACATTTGAATCCTCAGAACGGTAATTCCAACCTTCTGAGAATGTCTTAAAGGAAATTTGGCATGATTAGGTGCCTTTTAGTCAGTTTCGGGCCAATTCTGAGACTTTTCGGTCAAGATGATCATTTTGCCCCTAAGCATTCGAATGCCCTGGGAACCACACCGGCTCTAGGTATCAAACCGGTAACCTCCCGAGAATACTTCTTATAGTATTCCCAACCTTCCTCTATCTTTCCGGATCATTCCGAGTCAATTCCGGCAAACCCGGTGCAAAATGACCGTTTTGCCCCCGGTGGGCCGGTCGCCTTTTTCTAGCCACGCCGGCTCTAGGTATCAAACCGGTAACCTCCTGAGATTACTTCTTATAGTATTCCCAAACTTTCACTATCTTTCTGGATTATTCCGAGTCAATTCTGACAAACCCGGTACAAAATGACCATTTTGCCCTTGGGGGGGCTGGTCGCCTTTTTCGACCACACCGACACTGGGTATCAAACCGGCAACCTTTAGGAAGATCCTAAATAATGTCCCCAAGTCTCAAGTCTTATTCCGGGACATTCCAAGTCCGTCCCAACAGCTTTCCAACCCGATTAACCGTTTTGCCCCTAACGGCTCGGTCAATCCTTCCGACACATTATATCCTCATTTTTCAAGTCAAATACCTCCGGGACACTATTCTTAGTGTTCCTACCCTTTCTGGCTCTCTGGGTCATTCCCGGCCTCTTTAAATCATTCCCGGACTTTCCGGAGTCACTCCTAGTGAAGCTAGGCTAAAAATTGCATGGTAGTCACTAGTACAGACACCCAAATCTTCTAAAGATACATTGCTTGCCGAACTTAAACATTTCCTAAATGGCTGGCACCACTAGTAGTGGCGCCAAGCCAAAAAGTGGCGCCAGTAGTGGCGCCAAGCCAAAAAATGGCCTGGCGCCACTCCTAGTGGGGCCAGTGTAATTTTTAGCCTAGCGCCACTGTAGCAGGCACCAGTGCATTCCTTTGTCTATAAATACAGAGCCTCCTCCAGTGTGAAAGGGGTCTGCAAATTCAGTCTAAAAATCCTATATTTCGATATACAGAGCTCGTAGACTCCCAAAACCCTAGTTTCTCTAGATTTTTCAAACCCTAGCCACCATACACTAAACCCTAGCCTCCTATACACTCATACACACCCCTATACACTTATGCACTAGCCTCTAACCCTCCATTGAAGACTTGGATTTCTGCAACTAAGAAGATTTGAAGACCAAGACAAAGCTCTCAAAGAGTGAAGTGAAGACTGAAGAAAAAGCAAGAAAGCAAGGCGCACAAAGCCAAGCAAAATAAAGAAGACACAAGGTAGGCTTCTTATTTAAATTTTCGCACTTTCCCTATCTTTCTTCTCTCTCCTAACCCACTTGGGTTTTCTCTATTTTAATCCCTCATCTCTTTCCCCCCTTTCTTTGCGTGCTTGAAACAAGGGGATTCCCAGTCCATGTGTAGGATTGGACTATTGGAGGGTCACCGTGTCAGGAGCTTTCTTTTAGTCTAACTGAAGACCACGTGGGTTCGGCCCCCTTGATTATGTGGTGAAGCCTTAACCTTCTATGTTCACGACCCCAAATTTGCATTATGCATATCATGATCTTACATCTTCCAAAAATCGTTTTCAAAATCGTTTTCAAAGCTTGCATTAAACTTGTTTTCAAAATTACATCAAAATCTCCTTTTTCAAAACTTGTTTTCAAAATCACAATCCTAGGGTGATTCTAGCCTTTCCATGGCTAGTGTTGCCTTAGGAAAGTGTTACATTTAAAATGAATTTTATGGTCCATATTTTCAAATCTTGTTGTTTTCAAAATCACTTTCTTAAAGTGGTTCTAAACTTCTTATGGTTGAATCGCTTTAGGAAAGCAAGATGTTTTTATACTTCCCAAAATCTCTTTCTAAAACCTTTTCAATATGCTTTTCTAAAACTCTTCTTTCCAAAGTTGTTTTCTAAAAACTTCCTCCAAAAGTCTATTTTTCAAAACTCCCTTTTTATACTCCTTTCCAAAACACTCTCCTCAAAATTTATTTTCCTGAAACCGCTTTCTAAATCTCTTTCCTAAAAACTCTTTCCAACAATCTCCTTCCAAAAATCTTTCCAAAAAAAACTCTCTCTTCAAATTCACTTTCTAAAAACTCCTCTCTAGGATTGCCTTCCAAAAGTCTTCGTTTTTGAAAAAAAACTCACTTTTCAAAAAACTCTTTTCTTAGAGTCCAAGTCAAATCTTAGAACCCACAATTAAGAAACCCTAATTTTTTTTCCAAAAACGTTGTTTTCAAACTTGCCTTAAAACCTAGGTTTTGAAAATCTCTTGTTTTCTACATCAAAACTATACATATTTTCAAAACCTCTTTTCAACGTCAAAACTATACACTTCCAAATCTAGGGTTTCTAAAACTTCCCTTTCCAACTCCTTGTCAAATCAAATCTTCCCTCTAGAAAACTAAATCCAATCTCCCGTTTAGGAAACTAGATCCAATCCTCCGTTTTTGGAAACAAAATTAAATTTTCTCTTTTAGAAACAAAATTCAATCCCTTCCTAATTTAAATCTTCCCTAATTCAACTCCTTCCTAACCTTCTACTTTCCTAAATCATAAGTTTTCAGAACTTAAATATAAAAATTTTTCCTAAATTCTAAAATTCAATTTTCAAATCTTTCCTAATTCAACCTTTTCGTAAATCTATCCATTTTCAAATCTTAACTTTCCAAATCTAAGTTTTCAAATCTTTCCTAAACTCAAACCTTTCCTAGTCTCAAGATTTTCTAAAACTCAAACTCTAAAACTTTCTAAATTCAAAACTTTCTTAAGTTAAATCTTTCTAAACTTCCAAAATTTTCTAAGTTCTAAACTTTCAAATCTTTCAAAGTCTAAACCTTTCTTCATTCCAACCTTTCTTAATTCCACATCCTTTCCAAACTTTAACTCCCAAATCTAGTTTTTAAATATTCCGAAAACTCAAACTTTGAATCTTCCCAAAATCCTAAACTTCCTAAGGCTTTCTAAATTCAAATATTTCCTAATTTAAAATCTTTCTAAAATTCTAAGCTTTCCAAATTTCAAAACTTTCTTAATTTAAAACTTTCCTATTTCGAAAACTTTCCTAATTCGAAACCTTTCCTAAAATGAAACTTTCTTAATTCAAAGCTTTCCTAAGTTGAAACTTTCCTAAACTTAAAACTTTCCTAATTCGAAAACTTCCCTAATTCGAAACTTTCCAAAAATGACATTTTCCTATTTTGAAACTTTCCTAAATCAGACATTTCCTAATTCAAACCCTTCCTAAATCCAATTTTTCTCCAATTCCAACATTCGAGTCCAATTTTTCTTAATTTCAAGTCTTCCCTAAATCATATCTTCCTAGGTCTAGGTTTCCTAAAACCGAGCTTTCCCAAAATCAAATCTTTTCAAATCTTTTAATCCAAGTTCAATCTCTCAATCTTCTAATCCAATTTTCAATTAAATCTCTTTCTTCCAATCCTATCTTCTATTTCCAATCGGACTATTGTCCGAACTACGACTGACCTGATTCCTCCAAAAGGATACATAGGCAACCCTCATGGGTGTGGTCTCCATATTTTCCAACTTTTAAATTTCACAATCTTTTCAAATCTCCAATCTATTTTCAAACTTCCAATTTCAATTTTCTATTTCCAAATCTCTATTTCTAATTTTTCAAATTTTCTAATTTCAAATCTATCCTTTCAAATCTTTCTTCTAAAATCGAATCAAATTCTTCTTTTCAAATCTATTTTCAAATCAACTCTCCTTTCTTGCACTTGCATATCATGCATCATGTTTTTCTAAACATTGTTTTCTAAAGATGATATGATTAAACATTTGTTAGTTGAAGACTCTTATAAGTGAATCTAGGGTAAATTGACATGTAAGTACCGAATGGACAGGGTAGGGTGATGGCTTAGTGCGTCTTCCCTACACGTAACCAACCTCCGAACCTAGATCACTATTTTCGAAAGACCAAAACGGAGTTATTTTTCAAAAAAAGGGCTAAATGTTTTCCAAAGGTTGCCAAACAACCCGTTTTCTTAAAAACCTTCTCTCGAGGAGATATTTTCAAAATCGTTTTCAAAAACCCTAAGTGTAGTTTTCGGATTATGCTTAGTGTTTAGGTGACCTAACTCACCTTAATCAAGTTAAGTGGCAACTCCAAACCTTTTCCAAAAGCCTTTATTCAAATCAATTTTCAATTCAAACATAGTCGTACTCATTCTTCTAGGAGGGTGAGTTCTAACGAGAGAGTACAATATTTTTCCGGCTTGTGTGAGTATTCCTCGAGTGCGAAAAATCTGGGCGCGACAAGCATCAAACCGGTTACCTTTTAAGGATGCTTCTAATAGTATTCTCGACCTTCCAGCACCTTTTAGGATCATTCCGAGTCTATTCCGATTAGCCCTATGCAAAATGATTGCTTTGCCTCTAGTGGGCCAGTCGCTTTTTCCAACCATACCGGCTTTGGGAATCAAACCGGAAAGGAACACTCTCGATAGTGTTTCCAACCTTTAAGCCTTCTCATGAGTCACTCCGAGTCCATTCTGTATTTCCCCGATCCGATTAACCGTTTTACCCTTAGTTGGTTTGTCAACCTTTTTAAATATTCCGGCATTCTTTCTTAAGTTCGTTACCTCCGTGACACTCTTTTAAGGATTCCTATCTATCCCCAACATTTCGGAGTCACCCCTAGTGGAGCCAAGCCAAAAATTGCATGGTAGTCACTACGACAGGCGCCCAAATATTTTGCCTTACATCCCAAGGGTCAAAAAATACGTTTCTTGCCGCCTTAAAACTTTCCTAAAAGGCTGGCGGCACTCCTAGTGGTGCCAATAGAAATTTTACCTTGACGCCGCTGTAATAGGTGCCAAGGTCTTTTCAATTACCTATAAAAACAGACCTTCCTCCTACGTAAAAAGGGTCCGCAAACTCAATCCAGAAACTCTGCCTCACTGAAAACATAGCTTGAATTCTCTCAAAACTCTAATTCTCTCATGCCTCTTCAAGCCATAGCCTCCATACACCTTATACAGTCAAACATAAGCCTCAAGCATCCATTAAAGATCAAGCGATGCATCTTTAAAGCTCTAAAAGTTCAAGTCAAATAAAGCAAACAAAGCAATTAATGTAAGAACAATACGAGGTTGGTTTTCTATTTACTTTTATGTAATCCCCCTCTCTCTTCTCTCTCCTAACCCACTTGGATTTTCTTCTATTTTAATCCCCATCTTCTATCTCCTCTTCTTGCATGCTTAAAACAAGGGAGTCCTCGATTCATGCATAGGAAGGACTGTTGAAGGTCATCGTGTTGGGGGCTTTCTTCTAGTTTAACCTTGGATGGTATGGGTTTGACCCCCTTGATTATGTGGTGAAGCCTAACCTTTGTATATTCACAACCCTATTGCATTGTGGTTATCATGTTCATACATTACATACAATATTGTATTCAAATTTGTTTTCAAAACTTGCATTCAAAATCTTCTACTTTCAAACTTGTTTTCAAAATCACACTCCTAGGATGATTCTAGTAATTCCATGGTCAGGGTTGTTATAGGAAAGTGTTATATTCAATGTGATCATCAAGGTCAAATTTTAAGTTCAAACCCTAAATTATTTTTATCAAATCCACCATCTTAAGATGATTCTAGCCATTCCATGGCTAGGGTTGTTTTAAGAAAGTGTTACATTCAATGTAATCATTATGGTCCATATTTCAAATACTAGTTGTTGTCAAAGTCACAACCTTAGAATAGTTCTAATCTTTTCATGGTTAGAATCGTTTTAGGAAAGTAAGACATTTCAAGAGACTTGCAAAAGTCGATATTCAAACCCCTTTCTAAAATTGCTTTGAAAATCTACTCCCTAAAAACTCTTTTCAAGGATCTACTTTTCAAAAACTCGTTGTCTTGAAGTCCAAGTCAAGCCCTAGAATCCATGATTAGGAAACTCTAATTCCTTTCTTAAAATCATGACATTCTATTTTGCATCAAATCATAGATTTTTAAAATCTCTTTTTCCACCAAATCATAGATTTTTAAATCCAAGATTTTCAAAACTCAACCTTTCCAATTCCATGTTAAATCAAATCTTTCAATTTAGGAAACCAAATCAAATCCTCCAATTTTGGAAACAAAATCAAATCATCTATTTTTAAAAATAAAATCTAATCTTCTAATTTAGGAAATAGAAATAAAATCTTTCCTAATTCCAATCTTTTCTAATTTCAAACCTTTCCCAATCCCGACTTTCTAAAATTCAAACTATCAAATCTTTCCTAATTTTAAACTTTCCTAATTCTAATCTTTCTTAAATCCAAATTTTCAAACCTTTCTTAGTTTCAAACTTTCAAGTCTTTCTAAATTTCAAATCTTTCTAAATTCTAAACTTTCCAAATTAAATCTTTCCAAAATCAATATTTTGCTAAAATGAAACTTTCCTAATTTGGAACTTTCCTTACTTGAAACTCTTCTAATTTGGAACCTTCCTAATTCATTCAACTTTCTAAAATCAAACCTTTCTATTTCAAAGATATGTTTCAACCCTAGGTTGCATAAACCCTAGGAGGCCAAACCCTAGTTCAGCCCTAACTCGAAAGTTAGGGAGTTTTAACTCTTTTCTAAAATCAAGATGGTTTTCAAACTCCGATTCAAGTTAAAGCTCAATTTCAAATCAAAGCCAATTCCAAGTTTGATTTCAAATCAAAGTCAATTTCAAGCCAAAGTTCAATTTCAAATCTTCTATTCAAATCAAGTTCAAATTAAACCCTTTTCAAGTCAAATTCTCCCACGACTTCCAAGTGTCTTTTCAAATCAAACAAAACCTTAAAGTGTCTATTTTCAATCGGACTCCGAGTCCAAACTACGACTGACCTGATTCCCAATAAAGAGATACGTAGGCAACCCCCATGGGTGCGGCCACAACCTTTTTCAAGTTTTCAATTTCCACAACCTCTTTTAAACCTCAAATCCTTTCTTCAAATCTATTTTCAAAATCAGATCCTTTTCTTGCACTTTCATATCATGCATTCTTTTCAAAGTGAATAGTATTAGACATTTGTTAATCAAAGATTCTAAATGAGTGAACCTAGAGTGAATAGACATGTAGGTACCATAAGGGCGAGATAAGATGACAGCCTTGTGCATCTTTCCTATACGTAATCAGCCTCCGAACCTAGAATCACTATTTTTGAGAGACCAAAACTGAAGTCATTTTTTAAAAAGGGCTTAAATATTTCTAAAGGTTGCCAAAGAGCCCATTTTCTCCAAAAACCCTCTCTTAAGGAACTTTTCCAAAACCTTGTTAAAAACCCTAAGTTTAATTTTTCGATCATACTTAGTTTTATGTGACCTAACTCACCTTAACCAAGTTAGGTGGTGACTCTAAATCCTTTCTAAAAGCCCTTATTCAAATCAATTTCTAGTTTAAACCTAGTTGCACTTGCCATTCTATGAGGATGAGTTCTAATGAGAGAGTACCGTGTTTATCTCACTTGTATTTTCCCGAGTGCAAAAAATCAAGATGCGACAAGCGCCAATGGATTTCACAGAGTGCTTTTTCTCTTTCTCCTTCTCAACGTTCTCCCATTGGTGAGCAGACAGATCTCTCTCTTTTTGATCTATAAAGTAAAAGGGAAACCAAGAGATGGCAATCAGGATCAGGACAAAGTAAACTTGGTCTAGGACCTTTAACCTATAAAGTACCCCAATTTGCACCTTCGACACTCAGATAACCCCACTCTATGTGCACCCTAATCGAGTTAGGAGCAAGGTCCTAGCTTGGGATCTCCCTCCTTCCCTGTAAACGAAGAAAAACTTCTCCCTTCACCCCTTAAGCGAGCCAGGGATATCATCTAGCTTTATCACATTGTGCTTGGATGAGAAAGACCAAGAACCCGCACCGACCTCTATCACCCTATGGCAGTCCAAGATTTCGTCAACGATCAAATACTCATTGTCATTGTTAAACGCCTCCCACAACACCATACAACCAACCAGAAGCCACCAGGCATTAGGCATCAACTGCACTGGGGCTAGGCTAAGCTGTCCAGTAGCTCCCTAACTAGAGGGGGGAAAGAAAGCCTTGTCCTAGCCGTAAAGGCCTCCTCATAAATAGCAATTTCACCAAGCCTGGGTCGATTGGCCCAGTCATCGTCACCAGGCTTTATAAGTTAAATGGAATGGGGAATCTAACAAGTCTTCTGTATCCAGACCAAATGATCCTTAGTGGTCTTGGAGCTAATGCCACTGGCAATATATACTGCATCGCCTACCCCAGTGGTGCCAGCCAAGCAGTTTTCACCCCCTCTAAGGGAACAACCGTCTCTTCCGGAGGATTAACTTCCACCACATTGACCATTGGGCCCTCCACCTCTTCCAACCCACTAGGCCTTGGCTATAAGCTTGCGAAAACTCTAATGTCACCGTTGCTACGAGTGGCCGAAGAAGAATCAAGGTCTTTAGGGCTTGCCATGGTGCCTAGAGGCCCTAATCTATCAGAAAAATCAAAGGCGCTGCGAACGAGGCCGATCAAAGCAATAAAAGCACAACTCATAAATTGAATGTAGCGAAGGGAATACCGTCTCCAAAATAAGTGTGGCATAAGAAGGAGAGAACACGAGAAGTAAAATGCAAGGAAACAAAGGGAAAAAGAAGCCACTAATATGTGTTCTATCATTGAGACAATCTTTGAAGAAGCACATAAGTTATTGAAGACGGGGGAGACATCGCCTTGAGTTCATGTGGGAATTCGAAGTGACCAAAGAAGAGAAACTGCCAAAAACATGTTCAAGCCCAACAAATGGAGGAGATGGGCCCACGTGGCTACAACACAAGTATGCATCCACCGAGGGCGCACACAATACGAGACATGGGTAGCGACGACCAATTGCATACCGTCACCTACCCACGTCATCATAATTAACTGTAGGGAAGTGACACCTCTCCACGACGATAGCCAAAAGGCATGGAAACCAAATGCCAACGCTCCTCCCAATGCACCTTGCTAGTATTCCATTTGTCTATAGTACCTGCAACCTCTGTAATAGAGGGCAACTGATAAGTACACAGGCGGCCACCCTCACCAGCTGACTAGTAGGAGACTCCATCCCTGGAGGAAGAAGTTACAAACCAAGGGCAGTAAGGTCTTTGGCCTGGCCTACCCTCACGAAATCTTGGTTCCAATTCACTCCCAAGATCATACCCGAGATTCCCTTAGTATATCTCCATCATAAGAGGAATCTGCCATAATCAAAAGGATTAGAATCAATCTGTATCACCCCAAGAATAGGGGGCAGTCAATCACACCAAATCCGCCTATCATAACTGCTATATAAGCATATGACGACCTCAAAAAAATGTATGCCATTCCCTCAACCTCATCTACTCTCCATCATTCCAAACCCCTTCAGAGTGCTAACTTAGGCATCGAAGAGTATTAGGCCAGCATCCCACCGGTGCCTAGTATGATTAGATTGCTTGTTATCCCTTTCAGGTGTAGAGATCAGATGGTGTGGCACAACCATACTAGTTTACTGTATCATCAGTTGGTATTTGGAAACCACTCAAGATAGGGTTGCCTTGGAAGCATTTCAACCACTAACTCAAGAGAGAAAAAAAAACTTTTGAAAATCAATATAGAATAGGTATTTTTGAAAACTACTTTGATTGAAAACTAAAGAGAATAAATTTTTAGAAACCATTTTTTGGAAAGGGATGTTTTAGAAGACCACCTTTAGGGTATTGAAAACCACTCTAGTGAGCAAGGGTTCCTATGGTTTTTTTGTGGAAACCAATCGAGATAGGGCTTCCTTGGAACCATTCCAACCTCAAAACTCAAGAGACAAAAGACATTGAAAACCTCCCCAACGGAGGGTTGTTTTGAAAACTTTGAAAATCATGAAAACCTCTTCTAGAGAGGGTGGTTTTGAAAACCATTTGTTTGCAAAACTCAAGAGAGCCATATGAATGCAAGGTAGAGATTAGGCTTTTAGGATGGCTTTATAAGGCATGAAAAACTAGGATTCTTAACTTGAACGTCAAGAAACTCCAATTAAAAGAACTTTAGAGGCACTTTTTGAAAATCATTTCACCATGAACTTTAAAAAGCCTTTGAAGACGAAATCAATGGTGACTTGAAAGTTTAAACACACAAATGTAACCACTGCAAGCATAGCATGAACATTATAACAACTGAAATGTAAGGTTCATGAATATTCAAGGTTTAGGCCACACCATATTGCAAGGGCCTCTAAGGGTTGTCGCACCCGAATTTTTTGCACTTAAGAAAATACAAGTGAGAAAAACATGGTACTCTCTCATTAGAACTCATACTCCTAGAAGGACAAGTGCAACTAAGTTTGAATTGAAAATTTATTTGAATAAGGGCTTTTGGAAAAAGTTTGGAGTCGCCACCTAACTTTTTTAAGGTGAGTTAAGTCACCTAAAACTAAGTGTAATCTGAAAATTAAACTTAAGATTTTTGAAAAGGTTTTTGGACAGCTTCTCAAGAGAGGTTTTTTGGAAAATAAGTTTTTTTACAACCTTTGAATAGATTTAAGCCATTTTTTGAAAATAACTTCATTTTTTGGTCTTTGAAAACAGTGATTCTAGGTTCAAAGGTTGGTTACCTATAAGAAAAATGCACTAGGCTATCACCCTATCCCGCCCTTGCTTACCTATATGTCTTTTCATCCTAGGTTCACTCATTTAGAATATTTGATTATCCAATTTCCGATACTATCCACTTTGAAAAGAATTTTGGAAGAAGGTTTGATATTATGCATGACATGCAAGTGCAAGAAAAATATTTGATTTTGAAAATAAATTTAAAAAGGGGATTTGAGGTTTGAAAAAGGTTGTGAAAGTTAAAAACTTGAAAAAGGTTTTGACCGCACCCATAAGGGTTGCCTACGTATCCCTTTGTTAGGAATCAGGTCAATCGTAGTTCGAACTCGAGTCTGATTGAAAATAGAAACTTTAAGGTCTTGTTTGATTTAAAAAGACACTTTAGGGCCTTTAGAAAACTTGATTTGAAGAGGGTTTGAATTGAACTTTGATTTGAAATTGACTTGATGATTTGAAATTAACTTTGATTCGAAATCAAACTTGAAATAAAACTTGGACTTTATTTCAAAAGATTGAATTGAACTTTGACATCTTGCCGTAGATTGAAGTTTTAAAACCATCTTGATTTGGACTTGAGTTTTAAAAAATAGTTGAAGCTTCCTAACTTACGGTTAGGGTTGAACTAGGGCTTCCTTGAGCTTTGATAACCTAGGGTTTGAAGCATGCAATTGAATTGAAAAGACTATTTGAACTTGAGAGGTTTGATTTTAAAAATTTGGATTTTAGAAAATTTCCATTTTAGGAAAGTTTTGGATTAAGAAAGTTGGATTTAAGAAAGATTAGGAAAAGATTTGATTTGATTTAGAAACACTTGACTTGAAAAGACTTGTAAAGATTTGACTTGATTTGAAAATATTTGACTTGGAAGAATTTGGAAAGCTTGAACTTAGGAAAGCTTTAAATTAGGAAGATTCCATTTTAGGAAAGTTTCCATTTTAGAAAAGTTTTCATCTTAGGAAAGAATTGGTTTTGGAAAGATTTGAATTTAGGAAGATTCATTTTAGGAAAGTCTTAACTTAAGAATGGTTTGAACTTAGAAAGATTTGAAATTTGAAAGTCTGAAATTATAAAAGTTTTGAAATTATGAAAGATTTGATAAGTTGAATTTAAAGAGTTGAGATTAGGAAAGTTTTGGAATTAGAAAAGATTTGATTTCTATTTCCTAAAGTAAAAGATTGGATTTTATTTTCAAAAATAGAGGATATGATTTAGTTTCCAAAAGTGGAAGATTCAATTTGGTTTCCAATTTGGACAAGATTTTATTTGACTCGAAATTGGAAAGCTTTAGTTTGAGAAACCTTTAATTTGGAAATCTATGATTTGATGTAGAAAGTAGTTTTGAAAACCTATGATTTGAGGCAAAATAGAAAGCCATGATTTCAAGAAAAGAATTAGGGTTTCCTAACCATGGATTCTAGGACTTCAAGACAAAAAGCTTTTGGAAAGTGATTCTTTGAAAAGAGCTCTTAAGGAAAGTAGGTTTGCAAAACAATTTAAAAAGTTTGAATATAGACTTTTACAAGTCTCTTGAATATCTCACTTTCCTAAAACAATTCTAACTATGACAATATTAGAACCATTCTAGGGTTATGATTTTGACAACTAGAGCTTGAAATATAGACCATTATGATCATATTAAATGTAACACTTTCCTAAAATAACCCTAATCATGGAATGGCTACAATCATCTTAGGATTATGATTTTGATAAAAATAATTTATGGTTTACACCCAAAAGTTGGACCTTGATGGTCACATTGAATATAACTCTTTCCCAAAATAACCCTAATCATGGAATGGCTAAAATTATCCCAGGAGTGTGATTTTGAAGACAAGTTTGAAAGAAGGAAGTTTTGAATGCAAGTTTTGATAGAGAACTTTGATGCAAGTTTGAAAATCACTTTGAATGCAATCATAAATGCAATGTATGAACATGAAGATGCAACACTTGATCTTCAATGGATGCTTGGAGGCTTGTGTTAAGTGTATAGACTGTATAGAGGCTAGGGTTTGAGTGTATGAAGGCTAGGGTTTGAAGAGGGTTTATAGAATTCGGGTTTTAAAGGAATTTGAGCTCTATTTTCAGAAAGGTAAAGTTTCTAGACTGAGTTTGCAGACTTTTTTATGTAGGAAGAAGTTTATATTTATAGGCAATTGAAACAGGAATTCCCGTCTGTTACAGTAGCACCAGTCCAATTTTAACCTTGGAGCCACTTAGGAAAATTTTAATGCGGCAAGAAACGTATCTTTTGACTCTTGAGACGCAAGGCAAAAGATTTGGGTGCCTGTCCTAGTAACTACCATGTAATTTTTGACTTAGCTCCACTAAAAGTGACTCCAAAAAGTTTGAGAATGATCCGAAAGACCGAGGATGGATGGGAACATCTATCAGAGTATCCCAAAGGTAAATGGCTTGAGAACCAGTGCCGGAGTAGATGAAAAGGGTGACTAGCCTTCCAGGGGCAAAACGGTCAATTAGATCGATTTGGTGGCAATTCCTAATATCGACCTCTTTGTGAGAGTTTCCATCACTCTGACAGTTGTGATGTTTATGATTGTTTTCGTCACTCTGACGGTGTGCGTTCATTTTGGAGACTACTTGATCTCAAGGAGTTGCTGGATGGTCTTTTTGTCTAAGGGATTAACTTTCTCGAAAGATGTGCCAAATAGTAAACATTCCACATTGGTGGCTAGCAGGCACCATAAGTGAACTGCTCTACCATCTTAGGGACTTAGGTTCCATCTTGATCGACAAGTTTGAAGGGACTTATCATTCCTAAGAGTTTTCTCAATAAACATGCCGGACTGGATGGACTTGCTATTTGAGGAATCAACTTTCTTAAAAGACGTGCCAGATTGAGTTTGATTGACTTGGACTGGATTTGGAATTGGAATTGGAATTGAAATATAGACTTACCATCTTAAGGAAGATGTGTCAACTGGAATTGGACCTAGTAATACCCTAAGGGTATTTTGGTTATCGTGCTTTTATTAGGCCTGGTGGGCCCGCAAAGCTATTGATTGACTGGATTGAATATGGAAAGCTAGTTTGGGCATGAATGTGTCTGTGTCAGTTTGAATATGAGTCCGGTCTGGCCAAAGATTGCCGAGCGAAAAAAAAAAAAAGGGGTGCTTACAAGGGCCATACTATTTTCAATTAGGCTTGTGAGAGGTCCCCCAACTGGTGGCTCTCATAAGCTTTCATCTAAGCATAGCCTAAGAGCCCACTTGTTTCAAGCACACAAGAAAAGGGGGCTAAAGATGGGATTTAAAAGAGAAATATAGCCCAAGTAGGCTTGGAGGCAGAAGAGATGGAGTGGGGAGAGCATAAGCTTAAATAGTAGTTTACCTTTGGCCTTTAGATTTCTTCAATCCACCATGGTTGAAGGGGCTTGAGCTCGGATAGGCTTAATGAAGCTTGAAAAGGCTTCAATCCTTGAGAGACTTAGATTTTTTAGAATTTTGAAGGTTTTGGAGGTATTTTGGCAAAGTTTCCTTACCGTTTTCATCTATGAATGTTGTTAGCGGGTGGGATGATATTTATTACACCATGAAAGTTCTAGCTTGCAAATATAAGACATACGCATGGCCAAAAATAAACCATGCACATGTAATACACACACAAGCCCCTAACCAATGGTTAGGTTCCACGTGGTAGGGCTATACTATCCTCTCTTGGGCTGCAAGAAAATTTTTGGATGATTTAATCACGATTTAGGCGCATGTGGCACGTGGTCCGCCGTTGAAAACTTTTATGGCGACTTTGCCTTGGTATTTGTGACATCTAAGAAAGATCCAGGGAAATCAATTGCCTTCATGACATTCCCTTACAGTTTTTGTTAAACGTAGTGCCCTTGGGGGGCCTTGGATTTTTTTTAGTGATAAAGTTGTCGCCTTGGGAAGCAAGCTTAAAAATAAGCTTTCGGGAGCGTTTGTGAGACTCTCCATTAGTTTCCCAAAGTAACAGTTTTTGTACCACGTGATCGTTGCTTTTGGGAAGTGATCTTCTCGATCGAACCATACTGATAGAAAGTGCTCTGGAAATTCTTTTGGGAATTCCTTGATTTGATCATTTCTCTAGTCGTTCGATAGGCATTTTAATTAGGGAACTGAAGAAAAAGTCAACTTTAGCAGATCGTCTATGATACACTCCGCGAAGCTTTTATGACTTAAAAGAGTTTTGAGTCAAGGGACTCAATTGAAAATAGACAAGGATCTTCTTTGAAGTATCCTGGTGGATAATAGTTTGATTCCCAAAGCCAATGTGGTTGGAAAGTGTGCCCAGATCACTAGAGGTAAAATAGTCATTTTAAGCAAAACTTGTTAGAATGAGGCCGAAACGAACTGGAATGGCATATTAAACATGCCTGACTATCTGAGGACAGTCTTAGAAAGGTGGACTTACCATCTTGAGAGCTTTGTACTTTCTCAAAGACGTGCCGAAGTGCCCGGGGGCAAAACGGTCATTTTAACTAAGCATCACCGAAATGGTTCTAAAATCAGCTTGAATGGCATATTGAACATGCCAAACTATCAACGGACAGTCCTAGAAAGGTGGACTTACCATCTTGAGGACTTAGTACTTTCTTGAAGATGTGTCAGGGTGCCTTAGGGGCAAAATGGTCATTTTTTACCTTGTCAGGCTAACAGGCGCCGGTGATTACCTAGGTTTACGAGTGTTTTCGTAACTCCAACAGTTGTAATGAGTTGGTTTCTAAAGGTCTCTCTTTTCTTCAAAACATGTGCCACGACCAACGAGCGCTTCTAGTCCCGTGACACTGGGTTCTTTGCGGCGTGCTTGTGTCTACTTATTTGTGATTGCTTTCTCGCCACTTCAGTGGCTTAATGGTTTGTGAGTGCTTCCGCCACTCCAACAGTGTTAGCGATGGTTCTGGAGATTGCCTGATCTCAGGAAGCTGCTGAATGCCAAAGGGCATAACTGACATTCCATATTGGAGGGCTAGTAGACATCAGAAGTGAATCGTTTAAGGTTTGTGAGTGTTTTCATCATGCTGATGATGTTGGTGATTGGTTTCGGAGACCGTCGATTCTCGAAAACCTTCTTGGAGTGCCTAAGGGCATTTTGGTCATTTTGGCTTCAATTGGACCTTGTGGGCCTAGAAGTGGTCACTTTGACTGGAGTAGAGTTTTGAAAAGCTGGTTTGGGCTTAATAGTGTTATGACGTTTTACCGGGAGACTGATTTGGACTAGAGATTACCGAGCGAGTAAAAATGGGGTGCTTACAAAATCTCTACCCCAACAATCAAATATTTCTGTAACGGTTATGGGGTTCAAAGGTATCATGTTCTTCCTAGTGCTACTACCAAGTCTCTAGTATATATCGCATGCAGTGCAAAAAGTGTGGACATCACAAAATAAGGTGGGCCAATAAAAACCACATTGCAATATCTTAGCAATGGTCTTCTTTGTGGAAAAGTGCCCCCCACATACATATGAATGGAAAAAAGTGAAGATGCAATCAAACTCATCGTCGGGAACACACTGATGAATTACTTGGTCTGGGCAATATTTATACAAACAAGACTCATCCCATACAAAAATTCTCATATTCCTCAACAAACACTTTTGTCAATGCTAGACCAGTTAGGTGGAACCTTACTTGTAACCAAGTAATTTGGCTATATCTCCATACCAAGGGGTACTAGTGTAAGAGATAGCTTGGACAGAGAGCAATTACTCATCAGGGAAGTGCTCATTAATAGGAGAATTGTCTTGATCTCACCCAACAGTAAGTAGTTGAGACAAATGATCGGCCACCACGTTTTTTACCCCCTTCTTATTGCGGATCTCTATGTGAAATGCTTGAAGGAGTAGGATCCATCGTATGAGGTGGTTTAGTTTCTTGCTTAGTGAGCAAGTACTTAAGTGCGGCATGGTTAATATAAATAATAACTAAAGAGCCGACTAAGTAAGATCGAAATTTATCAAGGGCAAAAACCACAACAAGTATTTCTTTCTCTATGGTAGTGTAATTCATCTAGGCATCATTTAGGATCTTGCTAGCATAGTAAATGACGCACAGTTTCTTATCCTTTCTTTGACCTAAAACGGCCCCAATCGCAAAGTCACTCGCATCACACATTAACTCGAATGGTAAAGACCAATCGAGTGCTTGTAAGAACTACTATGCTAGTAAGACCAATCGGGTGCTTTGACATCATCATTTGGGGTCTTGTCAAAAGCTTGTTGGCATGAAGATGTCCAATTGAATGGAATGTCTAATGATAATAAATGGCACATAGGACATGAAATGGCACTAAAACCCGAAATAAATTGCTAGCTTCTACCGGTGTGGCCTAAGAATGAACGGACATTCTTAACGGTCTTAGGGGTAGAAAGTTTTTGAATAAGTTCAACTTTGGCTTTATCAACTTCTATTCCCTTATTAGACATGATGTGTCCCAACACTATCCTTTGTGCCACCATTAAGTGACACTTATCCCAATTGAGAACCAAATGGCTCTCTTCAGATCTGTGCAATACTCTTTCCAAATTCTCTAGGCAATGTTCATAGGTATCTTTATAGACAGAAAAATCATCCATGAAGATTTGCAAGATATGTTCCAACATGTCACTGAAAATGCTCATCATGCACCTTTGAAAAGTGGTCAGTACATTGCATAGTCTAAGGGGCATCGTCTTATAAACATAAGTGCTAAAAGGACAAGTAAAGGTAGTTTTATCGTGGTCATCTGGAGCTATATTTATTTGATTATACCCCAAGTGCCCATCTAAAAAGTAATAATACGCTCTACCCTCCACCCTCTTTAAGACTTGGTCAAGGAATGGTAATGGGAAGTGGTCTTTAGTGGTCGCAATATTTAGTCTCCTATAATCTATGCACATGTGTCACCTGGTTTGAACCCTAGTTGGCTCTAGTTCATTATTTTCGTTTATGACCCCTGTGACTCCTTATTTCTTTGGGACCACTTGGGTAGGGCTTACCCACCTAGAATTAGCTATTGGATAAATGACACCCACATCGAGAAGCTTCAGTACTTCTCTCCTCACAACTTCCTTCATATTAGGGTTTAACCGCCTTTACATTTGGCGAACCGAATTAGCCTCCTCCTCAAGTTATATACTAAATTAGTTGTTGGTGTTTGGAATTTATGTTAAAAGACATATTTTGTGTAATAACTTTAGTATTTATTACTAAATTAGTTATTCCATTTTAATGAGAATTTGTGAGTAATGTTTGTCTTGCATTATTTATTTAATGATTATGCATGTGTGTCTCTTATTCTACATAGTAGATGATTCGGTGTGTAGAGTACGGCTTACACAAGAAAGATCTGATCATTAGTTCTTATGGAATATAAGCTTATCATTCACAGTCTTAGATGAAACTAGACACAACACCAATAGGACTGTAGCACAAGGCTTTAATATGTGTATATTGACTATGGAAAACAGTATAGTTCCAACTCCTTGCATTAGTACACTTTGTGTATATTGAACAGGACTGTGTTGAGCTAATTGTTTTTACACTGACTATATAAAATAATTAATACCTCATGATTATTATGAGTGCTTATACTCTTAATCCTAATATAATAAATAGACACGTGCATGTAGTATTTGTAATGACCCGATTACCCAGATTGTTAATAAATAAAATAAACAACCTCAAATCCTGTCTTGAACTCTCAAAATAGAAGATAAAATATAATCGCATCTCCAAAAAAATTATTTCCTCTTCATGACTAGGAATCTCGAGATAATAATTACAACTCCAAAAATTCAAATATGAAAATTCCCTCAACTAAAAGTACCTCATTATGGTAATTTCGGCTAGGCTCCAAGATATTTAACACCCAAAATAATTTCTCCAAAGTAAAGCCTTAAAGTGCTACTCGACCAGCACCTTATATGCTTCCACCTGAAAAATAAAATTTAACTGGGAAGTACACAATACACAGGAATACAAACGTGAAGTTCATGATAACCAAAGTAAAGCTCAATGAATAAATCTGTTTGATAGAGTAATAAAATAATAATCATTTTTCAATCAAAATTATAAACAAAACATGCCGGCGACAAGTATTTCAATATTTTCATGAGGTCCGTACCCAGCCCTTCTCAATATCATGCCAAACGCCACCTACGCCACATAACCATTGCCACACAAGGGCATTCAGTAACCGAACTGTGCCATACAAAGGCATCCAAGAACCAATCCCAGCCAACAAATGCGTTTGGACATGTACTAATCAGTTTCATGGCACATCACCCAAAACATATTCCAGACATGTTCAAGACTAAAATTTTATAGTTGAGGCAACAAGCATGTTAAGCAAGGATGTGTCGGACAATATCATAGAGCCAACAATCAGATAATCAGGAATTTAAGATACTAAGTGAGAATGCTCGAAAGGAAGCATATTGCATACAATCTGGTTACCTCAATCGCATTCCATTTATCTCGTAAAGATCACCACACAACCTGAAGCATCTTTGTAAAATTTCACAATCTATGAGTTAATACAATCTAATCAAATTGTTTAAAAACGACTCCTAGTGTAGGCCGAGTCTACTAATGTTGCTAACCATGACTAAAATTCATAGAACTCTCCATAAAAGAATGTCTATGAGGGTGAAAACATAAACCTAAAAATAACTCTCTTCTAACTCTAAATTTTCTAAGCTTTAAACACCAAAATTCACCAAGCCAGCTAAGCTGCCCAATCTAACACAGGCTTACTAAAATGGATGAAACAACATAATCTCTTGTCAACCGAGTCCCAAACTCATGAAAATAAAATTAGACATGCCAAGGAACATCCATACCAAATTTTACAATTAAAAGGCAAGTCTAGGTATTTATTTGTATTTAAGTGTCCGCAACAGATGGTTCTCATTTGAGAAGTCTGAAACCTAAGTAAATGGTATTTAATTGACCTGAAATTTGGTATACAATCTCATCCATATATCCAGAAAATACAGGAAAAATTTCACCATCTTTTAAAGACTCTAACTTGGTCAAAACTGTTGTCAAACGAAGGGGTCTCAAGACAAAGCTTCAGAATTCTGCAGTGGCAGCTTAACTTTGAAAAATCACCATAATTCTAATATTAAACATTTTTTATTGAAACCAAAACCCAAATTTTTCTAAGATCTCAAAGTTTAAGTGTACAAAAATTCAGCTCTAAACAAGATATTTAGATAAGCCAAAAAGCTTCCAAAAGTGGCTGTTTTATTTTCGCAGTAGAAACTCTTCCAAGTTTGGACAGAGTTTTCTCTCTCAAATCTTAACCAAACTAAGCAAACTTTGAGCCTAAAGTGAAGAATTTTTTGTGCTCTTTCCATTCATGGTCTTAGATGCATGATCTAGGTATGAAAAATAAAAATAAAAAAACATGATGAGATATACCTGAGTATTGGACCTTGGCTTGGCTTTCTCTCTTATCTGAGAGTCTCCTTCCTTTCTCCCCCATCTCTCACTCTCTTAGCAAAACTCTTTCTTGACTGCCCCCTGCAGAGCCTTCCCCACTTTCTCTTTATCTCTATCTTTCTATAACTCTCTCTATACCATTCTATATCTATTTCTATATAGTCCCTAATTGGCTACATGGGGCAAGCTTGTCTGGCAAGTGGAGGGCAAGGTGGTTGTTGTGTGTGCTATTTTATAATCTACACATTACACTATGTTATGCTTACTATATGCAACTATACTTTCAACATATCACATGGGTGGCTTGGCTAGTGACCTTTGGCTGAGTGAAAGGTGAGGGGGTGAAGTGTCTTGCATTGAAAAAGGGGGAGAGGGGCATGTGGCCATGTGTGGGAGAAGTTGGTTCTTGCATGATTTGAAGGGGTGTGTCTTATAGGATGTCTCTTGGAAAAATGAAAGGTTACCTTTTAGGATTATTCTTTGGTTAGTGGAGTGGTCTCATCCATGTGAGATCTCTTGCATGGTTTGGTCTCCTCAATTGCATTGCTTAAATATCATTCTTTTGCATGGGTTCATCAAATGGAATGATGGACCGGTTCATTGGGTAGGAAAGGTTTGGCCGATTCATGTGTGTGGTGTGAGGGTTTAACCGGTTTAAATTTACTCACTTTCACTATACAAAAAATATACTATAACTCCAAATGTATTCCACTATAATTCAAGATAATGTTTATGTCCGTGGCTAAGAAATCAATGTAAAACATAGGCACCATCTCAATAATTATTTCCTTAAGATATTACATAATGTTTCTTAATATAGTCCTAAGAAAACTAGCTTAATGAGTAGCTGATTACCTGTAGAATAATTTCTTAGTATTCCTCTTAATTTGTTAAACAAACATTTGGAAGCTGCTAATCACTTAGGTAGGTTTTCATCTACTCAATCAATTACCCAATCAAAACTAGGGGTATAACAGTATTTGTTATTTTGATTTACAAAATAGTGATATTCCTTGTGGATCAATAAACTCAGTAAGTTAGATAATAACATTATGTGTATGGTAAATATTAATTATTGATGGAATCTACTATCGCACCCCGATTTTTTGCACCAGAGAAAACACAAGTGAGAAAAGCACGGTACTCTCTCGTTAGAACTCATCCTCCTAGAAGGACGAGTACGACTAGGTTTGAATTAAGAATTTACTTGAATAAGAGCTTTTGGAAAATGTTTGGGCCACCTAACTTTGTTAAGGTAAGTTAGGTCACTTAAAACTAAGTGCAATCCAAATATTAAACTTAGAGTTTTTGAAAAAGTTTTGGAAAGCTTCCTCGAGAGAGGGCTTTTGGAGAAAACAGGTTGTTTGGCAACCTTTGAAAATATTTAAGCCCTTTTTTGAAAATAACTCTGTTTTGGCCTCTTGCAAATAGTGATTCTAAGTTCGAAGGTTGGTTACGTATAGAGAAGATACACTAGACTATCACCCTATCCCACTCTTACGGTACCTACATATCTATTCATCCTAGGTTCACTCATTTAAATTCTTCGATTATCCAATGTCCAATTATATCCACTTCGAGAATTTTAAAAAAATGTTTGATATGATGCATGACATACAAGTGCAAGAAAAAGATTTGATTTTGAAAATTGATTTGAAGAGTGGATTTAAAGATTGAAAAAGGTTGTGAAAATTAGAAACTTGAAAAAGGTGGCGACCGCACTCATGAAGGTTGCCTACATATCCCTTTGTCGGGAATCAGGTCAGCCGTAGTTCAGACTCGGGATTTGATTGAAAATAGACATTTTAGGGTCTTGTTTGATTTGAAAATACACTTTGAGGCCTTTGAGAAGTTTGATTTGAAAAGAGTTTGATTTGAACTTTGATTGGAAGATTTGAAATTGAACTTTTATTTGAAGTTGACTTTGATTGAAAATCGAACTTAGAATTTGATTTGGAAAGATTGAGTTGAACTTTGAAATCAATTTGACTTGAATTGGAATTTAAAAACCATCTTGGTTTTAGACTTGAGTTGAGGCCTCCTAACTTAGAGTTAGAGTTGAACTAGGGTTTAGACATCCTAGGATTATGGTAACCTACAGTTGAAATATGCACTTGAATTAGAAAGATTTGATTTTAGAAAGTCGGAATTTAGGAAAGTTTTGATTTAGGAAAGTTTCATTTTAGGAAAGTTTCGAATTAGGAAAGTTCCAAATTAGAAAAGTTTCGAATTAGGAAGGTTTCATTTTAGGAAAGTTCCATTTTAGGAAGATTTGAATTTTGAAAAGTTTTGAATTTGGAAAAATTTGAAAGTTTGAAATTTAGAAAGTTGAGATTTGGAAAGGTTTGAAATTAGGAAATATTTGATTTCTATTTCCTAACATAGAAGATCGAATTTTATTTTCAAAAATAAATGATTTGATTTTTTTTTCAAAATTGGAGGATTTGACTTGGTTTTCTAGATTGGAATATTTGAATTGACATGAAGTTAGAAAGGTTGAGTTTTGAAAATCTTAGATTTGGAGATCTATGATTTGGTAGAAAAGGGGTTTTGAAAATTTATGATTTGATGTAGAAAAAAGGTTTTGGAAACCTATGATTTGAGGCAAAATAGGAAGTCATGACTTCAAGAAAAGAATTAGGATTTCCTAGCCATGGATTTTAGGGCTTAACTTAGACTTCAAGATAAAGAGCTTTTGGAAAGTAGATCTTTGAAAAGAGTTTTTAGGAAGTAGATTTGCAAAACTATTTGGAAAGAGGTTTGAATATGAACTTTTGCAAGTCTCTTGAATGTCTCACTTTCCTAAAACGATTCTAACCATGAAAAGATTAGAACCATTCTAGGGTTATGATTTTGAAAACAAATAGGGTTTGAAATATGGACCATAATAATCATATTAAATGTAACACTTTCCTAAACTAACCCTAACCATGGAATGGCTAGAATCACTTTAGGATTGTGATTTTGATAAAAACAATTTGGAGTTTACACCCAAAATTTGGACCCTGATGGCTACATTGAACATAACACTTTCCTAAAACAACCCTAGCCATGGAATGGCTAGAATCATCCTAGGAGTGTGATCTTGAAAACAAGTTTGAAAGAAGGAAATTTTAAATACAAATTTTAAAAGAGAATTTTGATGCAAGTTTGAAAAAAAAACTCTGAATGCAATTGGTAATGCAATGTATGAACATGATAACCACAATGCAATAGAGATGTGAACATACAAGGTTGGGCTTCACCATATAATCACGTGGGCCGAACCCACACCGTCTTAGGTCAAAATTGAAGAAATTCCCCCAGCACGATGACCTTCAACAATTCTTCCTAAGCATGAAGGAGTCCCTTGTTTCAAGCATGCAAGAAGAGAAGGTAGAAGATGGGGATTAAAATAGAAAAAAACTCAAGTGGGTTAGGAAAGAGAAGAAAGAGGGGGATTACAAAAAAGTAAATAGAAAACCAACCTTGTCTCCTTCTTACTTTGATTGCTTTATCTATTTTGCTTGACTTGAACTTTGAGAGCTTTGAAGATGCAGCACTTAATCTTCAATGGATGTTTTGAGGCTTGTATTTGAGTGTATAAGGTGTATGGAAGCTACGGTTTGAGTGTATAGAGGTTAGGGTTTGAGGAGGCTTGAGAGAATTAGGGTTTTGAGAGAATTCGAGCTCTATTTTCCAAGAGGCAAAGTTTCTGGACTGAGTTTGGGGACCTTTTTTTACGCAGGAAGAGGGTCCATATTTATGGGCAATTGAAACAAGAACTAGTACCTATTGCAGTGGCGCCAGTTCTCTTTTAAGCTTAACGCCACTAGGAGTGGCGCTAGGCCATTTATTAGCTTGGTGCCACTAGTAGTGGCACCAGCCACTTAGGAAAGTTTTAAGGAGGCAAGATATGTATCTTTTGACCCTTGGGACGCAATGCAAAAAATTTTGGGCACCTGTCCTAGTGATTACCATGCAATTTTTGGCTTGGCTCCACTAGAAGTGGCTTTGAAAAGTTTGGGGATAATCCGAAAGGCCCACAAAAGAGTGTCCCAAAGGAAACTGGCTTGAGAAACAATGTCGAAATAGTTGAAAAGGCCGACCGGCCCACCAGGGGTAAAACGGTCATTTGAACTGAAAAAACATTAGAATGGACCAACCCATGAGGAGGCTTGAAGGTTAGAAACACTATCAAGAGTGTTCCGAGGGGTTTTCGGTTTGATACCTAAAGTCGGTGTGGTTGGAAAAGGCAGCAGGCCTACCATGGGCAAAACAATTATTTTGTACCGAGCTTGCTGAAATAAACTCAGAATGATTCAAAAAGGCATTGGAAGGTTAGGAATACTATTAGAAGCATCCTTCAGAGGTAATCGATTTGATGCCCAAAGCCGGTGTGGTTCCTGGAGGTGATCGAATGCCTAAGGGCAAAATGGTCATTTTCATCGAATGGTCTCGGAATTGATCCGAAACCGACTGGAAGGCACTTGAATATGCCAGATTATCTTTGGGACAATCTTAGAAAGGTGGACTTACTGCTCTGAGGACTGAGGTACTTTCTCAAGAAGCATGTCGAAAAGGCTCAAGGGGCAGTTTGGTCGTTTTTCATCGGAATGGGCTAGTAGGCACTGGTGTTGACTCGGGTTTTGAGTGTTTCCATCACTCTGATAGTGTGTGACGAGTTGGTTTCCAAAGGTATCCCGTCCTTCTGTAAACGTGCCACTACCAAGAGGCGTGTTCAGTCCCGTGACATAGGGGTGTTGTTGGTAATTCCCAATGTCGACCTATTTGCGAGTGTTTTCCCCACTCTAATGGTTGTGATGTTTGTGAGTGTTTCCATCACTCTGACGGTATGCATTCATTCTAGAGACTGCCTGATCTCAAGAAGCTGCTGGATGGTCTTATCGCCTCGGGGCCTTTGGTACTTTTTCGATCGACATGCCGGATAGTAGACATTCTATATTGGCAGGTTAGCAGGCGCCAGAAGTGAACCGCTCTACCATCTTAGAGACTTGAGTTCCATTCCGATTGACAAGTTTGAAGGGACTTGTCATTCTAAGAAGTTTTTTTAGAAAACGTGCCGAACTGGATGGACTTACTGTCTGAAGGATCATCTTTCTCCAAAGACATGTCAGATTGAGTTTGATTAGTCTGGATTGGAATTGGAACTGGAATTGAGATGAAAATAAGGACTTACCGTCTTAAGAAAGACGTGCCAATTGAAATTGGACCGAGCAATGCCGTAAGGGTATTGTGGTCATTTTGCCTCTAGGCCCACGAAGCAGTTGATTAACTGAATTGAGTCTGGAAAGCTGATCTGGGCTTGAATATGTCTGTGTCGGTTTGAATATGAGTCCAGTCAGCTCAGAGATTGCCGGCAGGGCAAAAATGAGGTGCTTACATCCACGTCCCGGTATAAGAATTGATGATACCCCCTTGAGGAAGCTTATAAATATTGATTATGTCAAACCATGTAAGTAGATTATGAATCTGACATATTAAATAAGTTAAGTGAAAGGTCTCAAGGAAATAAATAAGTTTATTAAATTTAATTGTTAATAATTTAATTTAATGGACGGAATGTGGAGAGATAAATAAGCATTTAATAATATGAAGCTCAAAATATAATTCCTAGTATGACAAGAAGTGTAATTATAATTCATTAGTAATATAAATTATAGTTTAGGTAAATAGGAATTAATTTTGATTAGATTAGGAATCCTTATTTTTGTTGAAAGCCCTAATCATACTAATCTTGTAGTCCCTACTGTAACCTCTATATAAGTACTGTAAGAGCAGTTAGGGTTACACTTACTCATAATTAAGAGATACACGTTTCTGTGATAGAAAGAAACACTAGCAGCTGCAAGCCAACTCTCTCTAGAGTAAGGTGCATATAAAGGATACAGTAGAAGTTTGAAGGTTGAGTTCGAGCAGTTAATTCGTAGTTGTTGATGTTGCTTACTGTTTAAGATCAAACCAGAAGGCTTTTGAAGATTATACCTATTAGTATTCGGGATCAAACTAGAAAGATCTCGAATGTATCATTCTAATCACATAGATTAGTTTTTGCTAATCAGATCAGAAGTTTTTAGTATTATGCGTATGCACTATAGTCGGGTCGTGAGAAATTCTACAGTCCCCAACAGTTGGGGTGGCATAGGTTTAAAAGGATTTATGGCATCGACCTAACCATGGAACACTTCCCTAAAGGATGGAATTGTGGGACACAAATCAGTCTTATGCTCAGTGCTATCACATACACTATAACTAATCGAGCTTCACTTTCCACTAAAGCAACCTTCCTCATCTCAAGTGCTTCTAATTTCCTAGTGATCCTAGCAAGCTTAGCACTCACATCATCTATATTCCTCAGTGGATACATTGTCCCCACATGTGGGGTAGTCCTGTTTTCGGGATTTTTCATCCCTGCGGTGTCCCAATCTCTAGCATTTTTGGCCAAAAAATAAAAGAAGTCATAGGCTTCTTATGAGGCCTTATCATAGAATGACCCATTGCAAATTATCTCCACAAATCTTTTAAGTTCTGGCGTTAGAGCTAAAAAGAAAGTACTAACCAGCCTCCAAGGGTCTTGACCATGATGAGGACACGAGTTTAGAATTCCCTTGTATCGCTCCCAACATCGGTAAAAGGTCTCATTCTCTTAGGGAGTGAATCGTGAGATTTGGTGACGAATCGCCTCAGTGCAGTGTTTAAGGAAACAAAATTTCGAAACTCGGCCTGTAATACTTGTAATACCCGTAATTTTTTTTTTTGATTGAATTACCACTAACGGGACCGATTAAGGTATGACCATAAGGCTGTAAGTCATAAACAAGGCCTTTTTGAACCCAACCCTGTCCATATGTTGAAACTCAAGTCCCCGAAAATAATTCAAAATTCGTCACCCGACAATTCGCACCAAAACAGCACCTTAACTTTGAACGAAGATTCCTCCCTCATTTTTCGTCAGATTTCGACGAATTGGATGTCTAAAATTATTGTCTTTTCGAGCTTGATGCCTTGGTAATCTCAGAACACCATTCCGGAAAGTGTCGGTTTGCCGAAAAGCCCCCGCAAGCCGCTGCACCTGGAAATTCGTGCCCGAATCCCCCGTAACTTCAATTCGAGCTTTCTCGCTCACCCGGTGTCGGAATTGTACGAAATTGGAGCCTAAATGTATTATTTTTTCAAGAGCTTTCTGCTTACGATATTGGGTCAGGCATTCGACGAAAAATTAGAGTCTTGAATTTAGTCGCTTTGAACTCGTACGTTTTTACGAAACTACCCCCCCACCCCACCAATTTACAAGGCCAGCCTTACTTAATGCCACATGTAGCACATATATAGGAGTATATATATAAGCATGCATGCATGCATACACTACCTAAGTAGAAATACCGCCCATACATGCGTATAGACTTACCTATCCAAGTTGTCAACTATAGATAAGAATACAACTTAGGATTTAACCTCTAAAACGCACACACACACACACACACGTAGCACAAGGTCGTCAAATCCATGCTGCAACCGACCTTGGCAACCTATAGAAACTAAGAACGAGAGAGAGAGTGAAAGACGCTGGGAGACTCAAGAGAGAAACCGAGAGAGAGAGAGAGAGAGAGAGAGAGTCCACTTCTGTTGCCCAAAACCCACAACACCTATATATGCACCCTCCCCTTCCCTCATTCAGGGTGCGAAAGAAGTTAAGAGAGGAAGCTGTAGAGAGAGAGAAAGAAACCGAGAGAAAGAAGAAAAGGAAAACGGGGAAGAATCGGCTGAGGCTGTGGCATTTGAAAGACAGGTAAAGAACCCATCATCACCACCCCATAAGCTCCCTAAACCCAGCAACCTTGACCCCGAAGCTCCACCACAACAGCCGAGAATCTAGAGTGAGAAGGAAACCGAAAAATACATTACCCAACCCACTCCAGCCAACCCAGGAACCCAGGGCTGTCACAGGAGTTTGGGACTTCTTGGGGACTCCTTCTGGGTGTCCTAGAGAGGTCCACGACCTCTGTGCGTGCACCAAAGTTTTCTGCAAAGTCGAAACCGCCGGAAAAGGTTCGAAAAATCATAACTCCGGCCACCGGCCACCTTTGCCGACCGGATCACTTGGGGAAGAAGCGTCTTTGGGCAAGGAACAAAAGTCATGAAGGAACCATGGCCGAATTATCACGGGAAGATGGCCAAAAACGCTGTTGCAGGTCGGTAACCCTAGGGTTCCGCCATGCAGCCGGCGTTTCGGGCCATTCCGGCCACCTCCGACCATCTCTGGCCAAGCTCCGACCATGGATCTGTGACCCAGGTCCTTGCCAATCTCTGGGTCACACATGCATGGCCAGGGGGTGCGGGGAATGGCCGGAAAATGAAGCAGAACCGCTGCCAGTCGCGCGGGAGGAAGAAGAAGGCCGAGCCTTCCACCCCCACGCGCTACTGGTGGCGCGTGCAGGCACGTGTGTAGTCCGATGAAGCTGAAATTTTTATGGCAGCTATTAAATTACTTCAAGAGCCTCCCATAAAAATTTCAGGTCAATCGGAGACCTATGTGAATTTCCATGGTTTATTTACGATTTAAAGGATAAAAATTTACAGAAAATAAATTATAAGTAGAAAAATTCTGAAAAATTACCAGGATACCCCTAGATATTTAGGGAATCTAAAAATGGGAGAGTGGCCTTAATATCCCCTCAAAATAAAAATTCCAGAATCTCTCTACTTTGAAACACCAGCAGTTTTGGTTCCTAGCTCGGCGACGTATATCTCCCTAAGGGAGAAGTTTGAACCTTCCGCCTCATTTTAATTACGCCATCTCTGAGTTAACTTACCCTCCCCACTTAACTACGCCTAAACGAGATATTTTTTAGCTAACTATAGACTAAGCCAGATGTTCTTCTTTCTTTTTACAGAAAATACCGAACCCTCTTGAATTCCCGAAAGATACTAAGGGTAGGAATCTATACATTTCCTTAAGATTCATGCTTACATCTTTTCTCTATTAAATGATTTGTATATTATCATGTTTTATGCTTTCCCGTCAATTTATCTTCTATTCTAAATGTCTTTTATTCATTAACTGCAAAATATAGCATTTTTACTTGTATGACTACATCATTGAGGAGGTATAAGGGTGGTACAACCAGAACGAAAAAGACCCCGAATTTAATATCATGGGTGTACCTAACTGGCTTGATATTTGGGGCTATCATGGGTCGGTATCACTGGCTTGATATCGGGCCAGATGATCATGAATGGGCTCCACTGAACTTGATGATGGAGGGTGAATCTTGGGTGGACCCCATTGGCTTGAATTGGCCCTGGCAGGACATACCTGCAAGGCTCCAGATATTGATGAAAAGAAAAAAAAAAAAAAAGAAAAGAAAAAGAGAAGTTTCAAGGGTCATATGCATGCCATGACATTCTTTTATTGCGTTACCTTTTATCCTGCATCTTATCGAAATCTTAGATTTCCTACTGGGCTTTGCCGCTCATTCCTATCTTATGGGACATTTTCAGGGATAGAGACACCCAACTGATTTACAAGGAAATGAGCATACGAGAGCAAGTTCTCTTGTTATCTTATGTCTTTTAAATTCTTGAGTTAGTTTATGCTGGATTGTAACATCATGAGACTTACACTGGTTTTACTTCCTTGATGTAATATTTCTGGACCATCTATGCTATATTCCTAATTATGTTATTTTGTTAGAATCATAAACCCCATTGCCTACTTTCAAATCCAACCTTAGACCATTATCACTGTCGCGACCTAGTGAGATTTGAGTCGGGTCGTGACAATACATCCTAAGACATAATAGATCTTGGCCTTAAGGAATTAAGCCATATTTTGACTTTGTCTTTCAACGAGAATGGAAACACATTTAGATGTAGTATATCAATTATATAAGTGTTATCTAAACACATGGAACAAACATCATCTAATTCCTTAAGATGTGTATATGGATTCTCAGAATCCATGCCACTAAAATGGGGAATTAATAGGACTACTCCCGGCTTAAGGTTAAATGCATTCTGATTCAGGGGAAATATGATGCATGATGGAGGGGTTTGTCTCTGAGGGTTAAGATAATCCCTCATGGTCCTCTATAGTTGTGGTTGTGGGGGGTTATGGGGGTTGTAACTGACCAACCCCATTCTCATTACAATAATTTCCTCCTAATAGGGTAATGTCTAAATTGAGGGGAAGTGGTGTGATGTCGGGAATTACTCTGGATCTAGCTAAATATAAAGATGGGGTTGCTCTCAAAAGTATACCAGACATGTCTCTTTGCCAAACTGGTATGCAATGCACGATGATGCAACAATCTGACAGAATAAGCAATCATTTAGCAAATATATCAATATTCCAACTAACCCAGCAATCTCCACATAAATATCCACCAATTCAATTGTCGCGCCCAAATTTTTTGCACTCGAGTAATACACACACAAGCGGAAAAAATATTGTACTCTCTCATTAGAACTCACCCTCCTAGAAGAATGAGTGCGACTAGGTTTGAATTGAAAATATATTTGAATAAAAGGCTTTTAGAAAACAATTGGAATCACCACCTAACTTGATTAAGGTGAGTTAGGTCACTTAAAAACTAAGCATAATCCAAGGATCACACTTAGGGTTTTTGAAAACGATTTTGAAAATACTACCTCAAGAGAGGATTTTTAAGAAAATAGGTTGTTTGGCAACCTTTAGAAAACATTTAAGCCTTTTTTTAAAATAAACTACATTTTGGTCTTTGAAAACAGTGATCCTAGGTTCAGAGGTTGGTTACGTGTAGGGAAGACGCACTAAGCCATCACCCAACCCCGGCCTTGCAATACCTACATGTCTATTTACCCTAAATTCACCTATAAGAGTCTTCAACTAACAAATGTCTAATCCTATTCACTTTAGAAAATAATTTTTTAAAAAGACATGATGCATGATATGTAAGTGTAAGAAAAAAATTTGAAAATAGATTTGGAAATAGATTGAAAAGAAATTGATTTGTTTCTAGAAAGAGATTTGAAAAGATAGAATTGAAATTGGAAAGTTTTGGAAGTTGGAAATAGAGATTTGGAAATAGAAACTTGGAATTAGAAAAATAGATTATGGAATTGGAGATTTGAAAAAAGGTTGTGGCCGCATCCATGAGTGTTGCCTACGTATCCTTTTAGAGGAATCAGGTCAGTCGTAGTTCAGACAAGAGTCCGATAGAAGATAGAAGGTTTGATTGGAAAAGGAAACTTTGATTTGAAGAAGGATTCGATTTTGAACTTAGAATAGAATATTGGAAATTGGAATTTGGAATTAGAAATATTAAACTTTGATTTGGAAATATGGAAGATGGAGGAAAGATTTGGACTTGTTTTGGAAAGATAGAGGTTTAGGAAACCTAGACTTAGGGAAGAGAGGGTTTAGGAAGGATTTGAAACTTAAGAAAAGATTTCACTCGAATGTTGAACTTTGGAAGGGTTTGGAAGATTACGGAGGATTAGATTTAGGAAGGGTTCGAATTAGAAAGTTTCATTTTAGGAAAGTTTCAAAATAGGAAAGTTTCGTTTTAGGAAAGTTCCATTTTAGGAAAGATTTCATTTTAGGAAAGTTTCAAAATAAGAAAAGTTTTGAAATAGGAAAAGGTTTCATTTTAAGAAAGCATTGGAATTGGAAAGTTTTGAATTTAGAATGTTTTGAAATAGGGAAGTTTTGAAAGTAAGAAAGTTTTGAATTTAGAAAGTTTTGGATTTAGAAAGATTTGAAGTTTAGGAAAATTTAGAATTTTAGAAGGATTCAAAGTTTGAGTTTAACAAGGATTTGAAAACTTAGATTTGGAAAGTTGAAATTTGAAAAGGGATGAAATTAGGAAAGGGTTGAATTAGGAAAGATTTGGAAGCTTAATGTTTAAGGAAAGATTTGAAAGTTTGGGGAAACTTATGGTTTAGGAAGGTACTAGATTAGGAAGGATTGGATTAGGAAATGTTTAGACTAGAAAGGGTTAAGATTCCTATTTCCTAAAACAAAGGATTGGATTTTGTTTCTAAAAAGAGATGGTTTGATTTTGTTTCCAAAAACAGAGGATAGGATCTAGTTTCCTAAACGGGAGATTGGATTTGGTTTCCTAAAGGGAAGATTGGATTTGACATAGATTTCGAAGGATGATGTTTTAGAAACCCTAGATTTGGAAGACTATAGTTTTGACGTAGAAAATAGGTTTTGGAAATCTAGGTTTTAGGGTAAGATTGAAAATTATGTTTTTGGTAAGAAAACTAAGGTTTCCTAATTGTGGGTTCTAGAGCTTAACTTGGGCTCTAAGAAAAGAGATTTTTGGAAAGTGAGTTTTTAGAAAATGAGATTTTTGGAAAAAAATCCTAGAGAGGAGTTTTTAGAAAGTGAATTTGAAAAGATAGAGTTTTTGGAAGGGGATTTTTCGAAGGAGATTATTGGAAAGAGTTTTTAGGAAAGAGATTTAGGGAGAGAGTTTTCTAAGAAGGAAACCTATGGAGTGTTTTTAGAAAGTGAATTTTGAGGAGAGTGTTTTGGAAAAGAGTTTAAGAGGAAGTTTTGAAACATAGATCCTTGAAGGGAATCTTTTAGAAAACAATTTTGGAAAGGAGATTGGAGAGAGTTTTGGAGATAGATGCTTGCTTCGCTTCGGTCTCCACTTTAATCTTCAAGAGTTTATCTTCAATCTTCAAAGTTTCGTAGTTGCAGTAATCCAAGCCTTTAATGGAGGGTTTGAGGCTAGTGGATGAGTATATGAGAGTGTATGAGTGTATAGGAGGCTGGGTTTGTGTATGGAGGCTAGGGTTTGGAAACCTAAAGGAGACTAGGGTTTTGGTAGGCTACGCTCTCTGTATATCGAAGAGTAGGGTTTTTAGACTGAGTTTGCGGATCTTTTTCACGTTGGAGGAAGCTCTATATTTATAGAGAGACGAATGACCTGGTGCTTGTTGCAGTGGCGCCAGGCCAGCCAAAAATCCTTCTGGCGCCACTAAAAGTGGCGCCAAGCCAAATATTGGCTTCACGCCACCAGCCAGTTAGGAAAGTTTTAAGGTTGGTAAGCAACATATCTTGAGAAGATTTGGGCGCCTGTACTAGTGACTACCATGTAATTTTTAGCCTAACTTCACTAAGAGTGATTCCGAAAGGTTCGGGAAGCATTTAAGGGACCGGGAATGGCTTGGAAGGTCGAAAAAGGTCTGCAACCCTTAGAATAGGTTCCCGGGGGTAATGGACTTGAAAAAGGATGACAAGAATTGTTGAAAGGGTTGACCGAGCCATTAGGGGCATAACGGTCAATCGGGCCGAAAAGTTGCCGGGACGAACTCAAAATGTCCTGGAAGAAGACTCAAGATTTGGAAACATTATTTAGAATGTTCTCAAAGGTTACCGGTTTGATACCCAGAGCCGGTGTGGTCGGAAAAAGTGATCGGCCCACCAGGGGCAAAACGATCATTTTGCACTGGGTTTACCGGAACTGAGTCGGAATGATCCAAAAAGATAATGAAAGGTTGAGAATACTATAGGAAGCAGTCTCGGAAGGTTACTGGTTTGATACCGAGAGCCGGCGTGGTCCCCGGGGCGCTTGGATGCCTAGGGGTAAAATGGTCATCTTGACCGGAAAGTCTCGGAATGGGCTCGAAACTGACTAGAAGGAACCTAATCATACCGGATTGCTTTTAAGACAATCCTAGAAGGGTGGACTTACCGTTCTGAGGACTTAGGTGTGCTCTCGAGAAACGTGCAGGAAATAGCTCTAGGGGCAGTTTGGTCATTTTTCACCAAAGTGGACTAGCAAGCACTAGTGTTGACCTGGGTTTCAAGTGTTTCCGTCACTCTGACGGTGGTCCCGTGGTACAGGGGGTTGTTGGCAATTCCCTATATCGACATGTTTGCGAGTACTTCCGCTACTCTGACGATTGCGATATTTACGAGTACTGCTGCTACTCTAACGGTTCGTGATCATTTCTGAGACTGCCTGATCTCGCGAAGCTGCTAAAGGGACTTAGCGCCTGAGAAGTCAACTTTCTTAGAAAGCGTGCCAAAACGGACATTTCTACATTGGCAGGCTAGTAGGCGCCAAAAGTGGACCGTTCTACCATCTAGGGGACTTGGGGTCTCGTCCCGGTCGACAGGTTTAAAGGGACTTACCATTCGGAAGAAACTTTTTTCGAAAAACATACCGGATTGGATAGACTTACCGTCTCAAGGAATCAGCTTTCTTGAGAGAGGGATTGGAATTGGAATTGAAATTGGAAAAGGGGACTTACCGTCTTCGAAAAGACATGCCTACGGGATCGGACTTAACAACGCCCATAAGGGCATTTTGGTCATTTTGCTTCTATTTGGGCCTGGTGGGCCTGCGAAGCGATGAATAAACAGGATTAGACTTGGAAAGTTGATTTGACTCAAAATATGTCTGCATTGACTTGAATACAAGTCTGGACGGACTGTAGACCGCCGAGCGGTCAAAAATTGGGTGCTTACAGCTGCCCCTTTTTTTCTGTCTTTGCTTGTTAAAGATAGAAAACGATAGAGTAAGAGTCTCATATTGACCGTGAGGCGGTCGGAGGGACAGACTTTGAAAATTTTTTACCACGGGGGTTAGGAAACGGATATTGGGCCCAAAAGGCCTTTGAAATCGAGTTTTGGAAGGGAAATGGGCAAAACTGCCTAGAATTGACAACTGGCACCACTGCTAGTGGTGCCAGGCTTAGGATCAAAACCAGAAAAATTTATGGTTCGAACACTTACGGGAATGTGAAGAGTTTGTGAAAAATCAAGAGGCATTGCGAGGAAACTGACCTATACATTGAAGGAGCATCTCTTAGGGACCACGGGGAATTGCCGAAAGTAGATGCCGTTGCCGGAAAAGTTACTAGAAGAGAAGATTTCACCGAAGAATTCCAAGAGGTGAGTTTTTAATTTTCTGTTGATTTCGACGTGTAGAATTTCGTTTTAGTCATGTGAACAGTGAAAATTGATGTTTTGATATGTTTTAAACATTATAGTGATATTGTTTTTGCATTTTGATGCTTGTTTGACTGAATTTCAGTGATTTTACGTGATTATGTGAAGGGAGTTTCTGCAGGAATTGGGGGTTTATTCCTATAGGCTTATGTGTTGAGTTTTTTGGCTAGATTTTTATATTGTGTGCCTTAGAAAAATGTGTTTAACAACCGTGTTAAGTTTTGTAATTTTTTGAAAACTTGGTGAATTTTTTATTTTTTGAAAAAAAGAAAAATACTTAGAAAATTAGGAAAATTAAGAAAACTTAAGAAATTGATAAAATTTTTAGAGTTTAAAATTTAGAAAAATGTAGGAATATTTTAGAAAACATTTGAAATGATTTTGAGAAATTTTAAGACATTTTTGAAAACCATTGATTTATTGAAAAAATAAAACGTTTGTTTTAAAAATTTTAAAAAATTAAAAAGTGTGTGCGGGTGCTGATGTCATGTGATTGTAACTTTGTGAAGTGTATGGTTTATGTTTTGTGTTGATGTCATGGGTGTTGTAGGGACCATTTTTAAACGAAACTCTGTCAAATTTTTAGAATTTAGGGAAGGAGTTGGAAAAGGTTTAGAAATAAAATCTTTTTGAAGGAAAAAGACAGAAAACCCTTGAGATTTGATTTGAAGTTGGAAAATCAAAAAGTGTAGGAAATTTGTTTTCACTTATCATTTGAAATCTTTTTATTATTTTTTATTGTTTGTTGTTATTATTTATTTACTTTATTTTATTATTATCTATCTGCATGTACCATATATTAATATCTCTTACCTTGGTTTCCCTTTTCAAGATGGCAGACGCGGGTGATGATGGTTCTAAGAGGAGACATCGCTCGGGGAAGGGCCTTTTCAGGATGGCAGACGCCGGTGGTTCCAGTCGATCCAGAGGTAGCAGACAATCTACCGGATGGGCCTCTTCCAGTCAAAGCGGACAAGGGAGTAAACCACATGTCGACCCCTTTCCTCCGGTTGAGCAGGCCTTTACGGAGGAGATTGGTGCTGAGGAGGAGGCACCGGGTCTTGGGGATCAGGTGACCGGTTATGGGAAAGCCTCCTCTAGACATAGGCAGACGGATGCTGATTTAGGTGACCTGGAGGTACCAGACATCCCACTGCTTGGGGATCTTGCTTATCACCCCACCATATATTCTAGACAACATTTGCCCCCTCCTTGAGTACACACAGCTTTTAGAGGGGTTGTTTATCAGGTCTTCGTGACCATGCAGCGGGCTGCTCCATCATATCATGCCTTCTTGGCTAAGATCAGATTCGGAGCCTTCATGGGATTACAGGCTAACTGCCTGAACTGGCATTTGGTACTAGCGCTTGTTAAGAGGTGGTTCAGGGAGATCGAGACCTTCTATTTTGTCGGCTTCGAGTTAGGTCCCACCCCCTTGAATTGGGCGATCATCACAGGGCTTTCCTTCGTCGGCCAGTGGATCACTTTACAGTCAGTCAGTAGAGACGAGGCCTACATTCTGCTGGACTTGCCCCCTCTCGAGCGTTCTGCCTTCCCAGTCTCATGGCTCAGTCAGGATGACCGTACCTTTGCTGCTAAGCCATCGCCTGCCAGGCGGGATATTATGAGACGGTGACTTGTTTTGTACATCATCTTTAGCTGCTTCTGCAACAACAACAAGTCGCTTGTGCCTTTTCGTTTGGTGAGCATAGTAGCTGATCTTGGGGCTTTTTCTGAGCTGGATTAGAGGTCCTTCTCCTTTGGCTGCTTCCTTCGATCGATGCAAGTCCGGACTTCTTCTTGTTGGGGTAGCATGACTAGTTTATGGCCCTTTCTTGTCTAGTGGAGCTATGAGTATCTGCCTATTCGTCACCCCGCAGTTGTCGAGGACGACCTTTATCCTCGTGCTTTAAGGTGGGCTCATGACCGGGTGGCCCAGCGATCGAAGATTACTGACTTTGTAATGCTACGGGCGAACCTGGAGTTAATTGAGGTGAGGGATGTGACTTGGCTGCCCTTTATCGGGTCAGTTCATTATAAGAATGTACGGTACTTGGTCCCATTATTCTTGTCGAGGGCTGTTTTTCTCAGTGACGATACTTGGGAGTCCTATCTAGGAGAGCGACACTAGCGGCAGTTTCATGAGGAGTTCCGATCAGCAGGAGCTCCACCAGAGTATATGTTTGGGGCCTTGGTGGCGGGAGTGCCTATCCCCTATCAGGAGCGGCAGTCGGGTGCTGAGTTCTTGTTTCCTCCGGATACAGATTATGTTGAGCACTTTGGGGTTCATTCTGTCGGTGCCTTCACCCGGTTTGAGGTAGTAGTTGGCAGGTACGCTATGGGCCAGGAGGTGGTTGACTTGTAGTGCCGAGCCGGAGAATATATGCCCCAGGCTGAATTTGCTGCTGTGAGGGATCAGAGGGATCGATACCAGACAGAGCGAGATCAATATTAGGCAGAGGTGGCTTCCTTGACGGCTCGGATAGCCCAGATGGGAGGTGGCGGGGTATGCCATCTTTTCTCTCCTTATTCTTGCTCTGCTATCGTTTAGTTCTTCCTTCATGCAGCTGATTTCAGTTCTATCTTCTCTGTAGGATGCTGGTGCTTCGAGTAGTTATCCACCTCCTCCGATGCCGGGTTTCGGGAATTTCGATCCAGATGACATTGACTTTGACCTTTCATAGATGGCCCTTGTGGAGACTTTGATTTTCCTTTGCCCCTATTCTTGAGATGTATTTATGTTAGACAGTTTTATTTTGATATATATTTTTTATATTTTGAGGCAAGGATAGACGAATACATTTATGATTTTTACAGCTAGGCATATGATCAGATGTATGTGATGGATGATGATGTTATGTATCTATTACATGAGTTGATGTTGGTGACTTCTGTTTTTACATGGAGTTATGTCCTATGCGAAGCTCATGTGATTTTTATTTTTTTATTTTTTTTATTGTTATTTTTTTTATGCACATATTAGAAATACATTAACTAACAGAATGACAAGGGGTGCAGTCGAACTTGATATCTTTGGAATGGTAACTCTTTCCTTTTCGGGGGTCTAACATCTCCTTTGGCTCAACCTTACCTTGATTGGATAATAGCACTTTGCACCTTTCTCAACCTTTTAATCGCCTCCGACTCTCTGCCTCGGGGTTAGTGTATATGATTATTGGGCTGAAACTCTCGACTCTCGGGGTTTTAACTACAGCTTACCTGACCTTTAGCAGAGCGATAAGTGGCCAGTCCTTCAATCCGAGAAGACTTTACTTTAGAACCATAATGTAGGCTAGGTTATGGGGTTACTAAAATAACGGGATATATAGGCTCAAATTTGATATTGTTTTCAGTAGGGTTTAGATTCATACCATCCTTGACTATTTTTCAGTAGGCTTAGCATCCTTCTTTAGCTTTGGCAGCGTGTCTAGCTCATTTAGATCAAGCAATCCGTTTTCAATCAGAGTGGACTTTAGTACGGTCGTAATGTAGGCCATGGTTTTGAGGTTTTGTAAGAAAGGATAAAGGCTCGAACCTATTGTTTCTACTGAGTTTCTTTTTAACCTAGGATCACCTTTAATTTTCCTTCTTGCTTTTACTTTATACTTCTCAGGGTAAAAATGACTCTTTTCTTTCACCCTTTGTACATGATTTTTAAGATAAACATGACTCTCTTCTCTTTCAATCTTCTTATTATGCTTTTGAAGATGACTCAATCATGGTTTTTTTCAAGCCTTTCCTTAGTTTTTTTTTGTTTTTTCGGCCTCTTACCCCTTGGTAACTCCTTTGCTTTTTTTTTTTTCCTTTTTCTTTTTATCCCTTCTCTCTTTTTATGAAATGAATAATTCTTCAACCCTTTTTCCTTAGACCTTTTCCTTGGCAGTGATCCCTAGGTTAGGGTTTTCTCAAAAAGGATAAATGGCTCAACGGGTTTGGCAAGAGGTTGCTTTTGACTATATGGGAAATGAAATGAAGGCCTCTCTTCACTTCGAATCAGATTACTTGATCCATAAAGCCTCCTGCGCTGCCCTAACATGATAGAAGATGGATACCATTCCTAGAGTTCTCAACTATTGTCTGCCCCAGTGTAGGGGGACGGTCTTGGATTGGGGTTGACAAAGAAAATTTTCGCTTTCCGTGAGGCACTAGGGGTTAAGCAAAGGGAATATAAGCATTTATTTATTTATTTATTCTTTTATTTATATGTGGGGAAGTGAAGGATGGCTCCTCTTCATTTTTATAAATTGACCACACATCGCTTAGCTTCAGTGTCTTGCAAGTACTGCCTTTGGGTAGTATCCTTACTCATCCAAGAACTCTCTTTTCCTGGAAAGCTGGTCGTTGAGGGAGTGGTTAACTCATGCTATCATCCCTTCAAGTCAAACCGACCCCTAAGATAAATCATGCCCCTTGCGTAGAAAGTAGCTACCATTCCTAAGAGACATATAAGATAACAGCAGAGAATAAAAAGACTTAATCATTCTATAATATCAGTGAAAAGCATATAGTTCTTGTTTGAAAGAGAAAGAAATTCAGCTATTAATTTAAGAACAAAAGGTAAAGCGATAGAAAGAAAGTGGGTGAAAACACCCCTCTGTTGTACGCTTTTGATGGGATTCCTGTATCCTTCAATAGGGCTTTGGGATGATGCCCATATCAGCATTCCATCTGTGGTTGGGATCTTCAGCCAAGGTAGGATAGGTAAATGTTTCTCCCGGAGCACCAAGTGAGTTGGTGGCAATGATGTAATTGTCAACTTTCTTGACCGTCTTGCCTTCATTTGTTTGCTCCGTAGTTTCTTTAACAAACCAGTTGGGTAGCTCGCCTTCTTCCAGCTTGATAGATCGAGCCCGAGGTTTTCTACTCTGGCGTCCAGCCGTGGCTCGGTGTTCCTCAGGTGTACACAATAGGGGATTCTTATCACTGAGTTTGGACAACTCCTAGTCAATCTTCTTCACAGATTCATATATGAGTTCGTCTTCGGGGGCCGGCATTCTATCGGGGTTGCACCGTAACTGGGTATAACTCTGTTCCATATCTTCGTATTCCATTTTGTCTCCATCCTTGTAATATATCTCTTGGCATATAGCGAACCAAACCTTGTTGTTACCAAATTTTGTAATGGGATTGACAGTGGGGACTGGTGAAGAGTTTGTAGTGACATTCGTAGGAGGACTTGCTGGTCGTAAGCCAATAGTCATGTTATCTATCAGGTCTTGAATCTTATGATTGAGGGTCCAGCATTCTTCGGTATCATGTCCTTGGCCGCCTAAATGGTACTCACAGTACGCCTTTGGGTTAAAATAGGGTGGCAGAGGGTTAGGTCGAGGTCGAGGGGGTATATGCTTCAAATATCCCGTGGCGAGAAGATCAAAGTAAGCTATGGTTTGAGTGCAAGCGAGTTTAGTGAAAACTTGATCTTTTGGTCTCACTCGCCTAGGGGCCCTAGATGACCTGAAAGGTCGGGGATCAAGTTCCGGTGTGATGGCTATTGGGTTTGTGGTTTGGAAATTAAAGGGGTTTCGGGCTTTATGTTTCAAAGTGAGAGAATTTTTAGTGTCAAGGCCAAGCTGATGGGACTGGTACTTATAGGATAGATTATAGGATTCAAGGGTTTGGTTAAAAATCGGCCTGAGAGATGCCGAAATGCAGCAAACAGCTTGAGGATGGTGTTGGTGAGCAATGGTATGGGTATGGTCTTGGATTTCCCTCCTCATCCTTTTTCGTTCCTCTTGAGTCTGAGCCTGCGAGGATTCTGCCTACTCATGAGTTGCATAGGGTAAGAGTGAAGAGAGTATGCCTTCCATTTTAGTCATCCTGTGTCTAACTCCTTTTGCTTCTACTAGTAGTAGAGTTAAGATATCGAGTGTAAGTAATTCCATGGGCGTTTCTAAGCTTTTGGCCTATAACAATGGAGGGTTGAGGGGAGGTACCTGAAATCAACAAAGGAAAAGAGTCAGTGTTTTATCTTGACAAGTCTTTATGCAATGCATGCTCTAGGGTGCCCCTCTTTAGGAGGGAAACTACACATGATGTATTGGCCCACTTTAGGAGATAGGGGTTTTGCCCCTGTATGCAGATACCTTACCGATGATCAGAAACCTACATTCATTCATACATTCAATTGCGAAAAGTAATAGAATACATTGAACTTTGAATTTAGAATACAAGAGGAAACAGAGTACTCTTTAATGGGGGAGAGGGAAACATTTTTTCTTTGGACTTTCACCTATCTAGTTTTACATATGGAATCCTAAACTACTCTTGAGTCTTCATATTCACCTTCTTTGGATTTGATGTCGAGGAGGTCGCTAAGAGACCTTGTTGATCGATTGCCCCTTGTCTTTATGACAATCCTATCTCCGTGAGCATAGAGGGATTGGGGCTCCTCTTATGGAATGAATTGATGCGCATGTCATGAGTCCTTAGGGTTACGTGGGAACCCTTAAGGTTTAAGTAAGTTTAATGCAAGGGAGAGTGAACTAGGTGTCACTCTCTTTGGGTTGATCATATGCATGAGAATGCAGTGACTTGAGTTACTTGGAAGGCTCGTCTTGACATGGAATACGGGATGCATGAAAATGGATGCATAGAATATAAAGAAAGAGAATACAATGGTAGAGTAAACGTGCATGCATGAGCAATAGACAAGCATTATAACAGTAAGAATACAGCCATTATAACAATAGGAATAGACAGGTATGAATGAAAAGTAAGAGCAAGTCGCCCTTTCCTCCATGGTTTTGAAAAACGGTGCGTGTGTCTTAAATCCGACAGAGGTTTGGCTATGCATGGTGTCTATATAAGCATGAGGTTGAGGGTTGACTAATGCGTCCTAAAAAGGCTCGGTCCCCAAATCTTCAAACCTAGGCCCACTCCCTGAGGTGGTGCCATGATCGGTTGGTGATCCGAGCAGGGGAATCATTAAAAGGTTGTAGGTGAAGAAACTGACACAGCATCTTACCCATAACCAATATATCGTTCCCCCTTTCTAACTAAAAGGGTCATATCATGGTAAAAATGCAAATATGTAATATGCAAGTGCACGTGCAGTGTGTGTGTGATTTTTGAAAGCGGAGGAAAGAGCCCAACAACTCTCATTCATCCTGTTCATCACATTCATGCATGACAGTTAATAAAATTTAAACAAAAAGTGCACATACAAAACAAAGATGCAACAATTAGTATGTGAATGGTAAACTTAACACAAGATAATATGAATAAATGCATGTTTTTTTTTAAAAACAATTTTGAAAATTTGGTTTTGAAAATTTGAAGTGAATAGCATTGCAAGTTAATTGAAGACTCTACATGGGTGAAGAGTAAAGAGACATGACTATGGCTTAACCCTCTAAGTGTCAACAGTGGAGTCGCCAGTTGTCGCACCCAGATTTTTCGCACTCGAGGAATACACACAAGCGGAAAAAATATTGTACTCTCTCATTAGAACTCACCTTTCTAGAAGAATGAGTGCGACTAGGTTTGAATTGAAAATATATTTGAATAAAGGGCTTTTAGAAAATAGTTGGAGTCACAACCTAACTTGATTAAGATGAGTTAGGTCACCTAAAAACTAAGCATAATCCAAGGATCACACTTAAGATTTTTTAAAACGATTTTGAAAATACTACCTCAAGAGAGGGTTTTTAAGAAAACAAGTTGTTTGGCAACCTTTAAAAAACATTTAAGCCTTTTTTGAAAATAAACTCTATTTTGGTCTTTGAAAATAGTGATCCTAGGTTTGGAGGTTGGTCACGTGTAGGAAAGACGCACTAAGCCACCACCCTACCCCAGCCTTGCGGTACCTACAATTTTATTTACCCTAAATTCACCTATAAGAGTCTTCAACTAACAAATGTCCAATCCTATTCACTTTAGAAAATAATTTTTTAAAAAGACATGATGCATGATATCTAAGTGCAAGAAAAAGATTTGGAAATAGATTTGAAAAGAAATTGATTTGTTTTTAGAAAGATATTTGAAAAGATAGAATTGAAATTGAAAATTTTTGGAAATTGGAAATAGAGATTTGGAAATAGAAACTTGGAATTATAAAAATAGATTATAGAATTGGAGATTTAAAAAAGGTTGTGACCGTACCCATGAGGGTTGCCTACGTATCCTTTTGGAGGAATCAGGTCAGTCGTAGTTCGGACAAAAGTCTAATAGAAGATAGAAGATTTGATTGGAAAAGGAGACTTTGATTTAAAAAAGGATTTGATTTTGAACTTAGAATAGAATATTGAAAATTGAAATTTGGAATAAGAAAGATTGAACTTTGATTTGGAAAGATGGAAGTTGGAGGAAAGATTTGGACTTGTTTTGGAAAGATTGAGGTTTAGGAAACCTAGACTTAGGGAAGAGAGGGTTTAGGAAGGACTTGAAAGTTAAGAAAAGATTTGACTCGAATATTGAACTTTGGAAGGGTTTGGAAAATTAGGGAGGATTAGATTTAGGAAGGGTTCGAATTATGAAAGTTTTAAAATAGGAAAGTTTCGTTTTAGAAAAGTTCCGTTTTAGGAAAGATTTCATTTTAGAAAAGTTTTGAAATAAGAAAGGTTTTGAAATAGGAAAAGGTTTCATTTTAAGAAAGTATTGGAATTGGAAAGTTTTGAATTTAAAATATTTTGAAATAGGGAAGTTTTGAAAGTAAGAAAGTTTTGAGTTTAGAAAGTTTTAGATTTAGAAAGATTTGAAGTTTAGGAAAATTTAGAATTTTAGAAGGATTCAAAGTTTGAGTTTAACAAGGATTTGAAAACTTAGATTTGGAAAGTTGAAATTTGGAAAGGGATGGAAATTAGGAAAGGGTTGAATTAGGAAAGATTTGGAAGCTTGATGTTTAAGGAAAGATTTGAAAGTTTTGGGAAATTTATGGTTTAGGAAGGTACTAGATTAGAATGGATTGGATTAGGAAAGGTTTAGACTAGAAAGGGTTAAGATTCCTATTTCCTAAAACAAAGGATTAGATTTTGTTCCTAAAAAGAGATGGTTTGATTTTGTTTTCAAAAACGGAGGATAGGATCTAGTTTCCTAAACGGGAGATAGGGTTTGGTTTCATAAAAGGAAGATTGGATTTGATATGGATTTGGAAGGATGATGTTTTAGAAACCCAAAATTTGGAAGACTATAGTTTTGACGTAGAAAATAGGTTTTGGAAATCTAAGTTTTAAGGTAAGATTGAAAATCATGTTTTTGGTAAGAAAACAAGGGTTTCCTAATTGTGAGTTCTAGGACTTGACTTGGGCTCTAAGAAAAGAGGTTTTTGGAAAGTGAGTTTTTAGAAAATGAGATTTTTTGAAAGAAATCCTAGAGAGGAGTTTTTAGAAAGTGAATTTGAAAAGACAGAGTTTTTGGAAAGGGATTTTTCGAAGGAGATTATTGGAAAGAGTTTTTAGGAAAGAGATTTAGGGAGAGAGTTTTTCAAAAAGGAAACCTGGGGAGTGTTTTTACAAAGTGAATTTTAAGAAGAGTGTTTTGGAAAGGTGTTTAAGAGGAAGTTTTGAAAAATAGATCCTTGAAGGGAATGTTTTAGAAAACAATTTTAGAAAGGAGATTGGAGTAAGTTTTAGAGATAGATGCTTGCTTTGCTTCGGTCTTCACTTCAATCTTCAAGAGTTTGTCTTCGATCTTCAAAGTTTCGTAGTTGCAGCAATCCAAGCCTTCAATGGAGGGTTTGAGGCTAGTGTATGAGTATATGAGAGTGTATGAGTGTATAGGAGGCTAGGGTTTGGAAACCTAAAGGAGACTAGGGTCTTGGGAGGCTACGAGCTCTGTATATCGAAGAGTAAGATTTTTAGAATGAGTTTTTGGACCTCTTTCACGCTGGAGGAGGCTTTGTATTTATAGAGAGAGGAATGACCTGGCACCTGTTATAGTGGCGCTAGGCCAAAAATCCTTCTGGCGCCACCAGCCAGTTAGGAAAGTTTTAAGGTTCGCAAGTAACATATCTTGAGAAGATTTGGGCGCCTGTACTAGTGACTATCATGCAATTTTTAGCCTGGCTTCACTAAGAGTGACTCTGGAAGGTCCGGGAAGCATTTAAGGAACCGGGAATGGCCCAGAAGGTTGGAAAAGGGCAAGAACCCTTAGAATAGGGTCTCGAGGGTCATGGACTTGAAAAAGGATGAGAAGAATTGTCGAAATGGTTGACTGAGCCATTAGGGGCAAAATGGTCGATCGGGCCGGAAAGCTGCCGGGACAAACTCAAAATATCCCAGAAGAAGACTCAAGATTTGGAATGTTCCCAAAGGTTACCGGTTTGATACCCAGAGCCGGTGTGGTCGAAAAAAGCGACCGGCCCACCAGGGGCAAAACGGTCATTTTGCACCGGGTTTACCGAAACTAGCTCGAAATGATTCGGAAAGATAATAAAAAGTTGAGAATACTATAGGAAGAATTCTCAGGAGGTTATCGGTTTGATACCTAGAGCCGGCGTGGTCCCTAGAGTGCTTGGATGCCTAGGGGCAAAATGATCATCTTGACCGAAAAATCTCAGAATGGGCCCGAAACTGACTAGAAGGCTCCTAATCATGCCAGATTGCTTTTAAGACAATCCTAGAAGGGTGGACTTATCATTCTGAGGACTTAGGTGTGCTCTCAAGAAACGTGCCGAAAATAGCCCTGGGGGCAATTTAGTTATTTTTTACCGAAGTGGACTAGCAGGCACTGGTGTTGACCTGGGTTTCAAGTATTTCCGTCACTCTAACAGTGGTCCCGTGGTACAGGGGGTTGTTGGCAATTCCCTATATTGACCTGTTTGCGAGTACTTCCGCTACTTTGACGGTTACAATGTTTACGAGTACTTCCGCTACTCTGACTGTTCATGATCATTCCTGAGACTGCTTAATCTCGGGAAGCTGCTAGAGGGAATTAGCGCCTGAGAAGTCAACTTTCTCGAAAGGCGTGCCGAAACGGACATTTCTGCATTGGCGGGCTAGTAGGCCCCAAAGGTGGACCGTTCTACCATCTAGGGGACTTGAGGTCTCGTCCCGGTCAACAGGTTTAAAGGGACTTACCATTCGGAAGAAACTTTCTCCGAAAAATGTGCCGGATTGGATAGACTTACCGTCTCGAGGAATTAGCTTTCTCGAGAGAGGGATTGGAATTGGAATTGGAATTGGAAAAGGGGACTTACCGTCTTCGGGAAGACGCGCCTATTGGAATTGGAAAGGGGACTTACCGTCTTCGGAAAGACGCACTTGTGGGAATAGGAAAGGGGACTTACCGTCTTCGAAAAGACGTGCCTACGAGATTGGACCGAACAACGCCCACAAGGGCATTTTGGTCATTTTGCTTCTATTTGGGCCTGGTGGGCCCACGAAATGATGAATAGACAGGATTAGACTTGGAAAGTTGATTTGACTCAAAATATGTCCGCATTGACTTGAATACAAGTCTGGACGAACTGTAGACCGCCGAGCGGTTAAAAATGGGGTGCTTACATCAATCAATCCAACCGAACCAACAATCTCCGCATAAAGATAAGCACCAATTTGCACGTAAAATCCTAGCCTCCTCTAAGCCTATAATCCCTCTATAAAACAAAATTATCTTAAAGAAACTAAGAAAAGAAAGAAATTAAAATTCTAATATGCTCACAAATAGTAGGGATGGAACGAGTTTACCCAATTAAGTAGTTGAGTTTCCTTGCTGTTGTAGTTGAATAGTGAAGTTATCTCTGCATGAATCAATTCCTTCCAAGTTCATTTTCCACCTTTTTATTTTACTTTTGCCCTGTTTGCCTACTTACCACAGCGTATTTTGCTACTCTCCAGCAATAGAGCTAAAAATTGATCACTCCAAATTAATGCTGGAAAACTCCGCTATAGGACGGATGCATGTATTATAATACTCGGTGTAGTCTGAGGTCGATCCACGGGAAAAGTGTAGCTTGGTAGGTAAGAATCAGGGTTATACATGAAGATAGTGAACTCACTCAAGAAGATGTTGAAGTTATATGGACATCTCTTCAAAAGAAAAGTAAAAATTGATTATTTGATATTTGAGTTGAAGATTAATCTAGGCAATTAAAGTAAAACCATACTAATGAATTTGATTGAATAAAGAGAAAGCTTAGCAGTAGTTGATCCAATTAATTAGTGTTGGGAGTTTTCTTCAAGGAAGTTTTATCTCGATTCAATATCAATGACCATACCATTTAATCAGAAGATTTCAACAATATAACAGTTTAGGATTTTATTCACTTATTTTAGAATATAGAAAATAAGTTCTAGGGTTCATATCAGGGATTCTATTCATACTCATCCCAACTCAAATCTTGTCTATAAGTATGTCTCCAATTTGATCATAAACTTTTGATTTCAAAAGAATCTAAGAATAAGAAAATAAATCTTGGTTTTAGAAAAGATTAATCATGAAAGTTCATCAATACCTTGAAGAATTCTCCCTTGGCCAATCACTCTTCACAACTCATGCCAAGGTAAAATTTAGCTACTTATATCCATAATATAAACAAACAAAATTGGATTGAATGCTTGAGAAGAATTGAAAAACAAAGAATCTTAATTAATAACAAGTGCTTGATTACAAAACTAGGGCTCTTGGAAGTAAAAAGCTCTCAAAAACTTCTCTAATCCGTAACTCTAGGCTTTACTAACTATATGTTATAATTTAGGACTCTTAGGGATTAAAAAGACATCAATCCTAGGTAAAATTTAGGTAAACTAGGCTTTACTAACTAATTGTTTGAACTGTCCAGAAGGGCATCAAGGCGATTAGTGAGACATAGGTGTCTGGACAATGTTGACCATCCATCCAAGCGGGTAGTGTAGGTTAGGCGTCCGGACGATGTTGTACCCCCATCTGGATGGGCAGTGTCTTCTCAAGGCCTTTTCCCCTCTCTCCACACCAGCTCAATTCGAGTCTTATCTTAGTCCATCTAAGTCCAAAAACTTATAAAAGCAAATAAAATTGCATTATTACTAATAAAGCATTAAATAACTAAATAACAAGCTACTGGCCTAACAAAACACAATTTAAAGTCATACGATTACACTTTTACAGTGTAATCACTTAATGCCCTCAGGGAGCCTTGGGTGATTCTGGATGATAGAGATATCGCTTCGTAAAGCTAGCTTAAAAATAAGCTTTCGAAAAACATTAGTGAGACACTCGGTTGGTTTCTCAAAATGACCATTTTTCATCCATTCAATCGTGCCTTTCGAAAATCGATCATCTTAATCAAACCGTACCGATGGAAAGTCCACTGAAAAGACTTCAGGAAATTCCTTGATTTACGCATTTTACAAGTCGTTTAACAGTTCATTTTAACAAGGGAATCAGGATTTGACAAGTGAAGCAGGAGGTGTACTTTTATTTTTCTCAAGTGTCAAATAGTACCCCTCTTTGAGCCATTCAATCATAACCTTTGGGGGACATTATTGACAATCGGACTGTACCAATGGAAAGCATATATCGCTCAAGCTTAGGAATTCCCTAATAAACACTTTTTATCAATCTTCTGATGGTGCGTTTTAGTTTGGGAAGTGAAAGGAAAGTTAGTTTTGGGGGAGCGTCTGTGACATGCCCCTTAAAGCTTTTATTAATTAAATTGCATTTTGAGTCAAGGGACTTGCCCAGAAATGATAGGAACCCTCTTCGAAGTGTCCCAATGGATACCAACTTAATTCCCGAGATCAGGGTGGATCAAAAACGCACTTGGGCACGTAGGGTTAAAGTGGTCATTTTGATCAGAACTCACCGGAATAAGACTGGAATGGATTTTATTTTGATACTAAGGTGTGCCTGACTTCCTAGAGGTAGGAAGAGGTGGTCTTACTACTTCGGAAAACTTGTACTTCTCAAGGAGCGTGCTGCGAAGCTAGAAGCAAAATGGTCATTTTAACCGGGGTTCTCCGAAATGAGACCAGGGTTGGTTTGAATAGCATTTTGGACATGCCAAACATTCTAAAGACAGTATTGAGGTTGATCTTACCGACCTAAGGAAATGGCACTTTTTTGAAAGACGTGTAGTCCTACCTAGGAACATAATGAATATTTTTCACCATGTTGGGCTAGCAGGCACTAGTGTTGACCTGAGTTTACAAGTATTTTCATCACTCCAACGGTTCCAAAAGTACCATGTCCTTTGGTAAACGTGCCACGGCCAAGAGCTATTTTTGGTCTTTTAACACTGGGTTGCTTGCGGTGTGCCCATGTCAACTTGTTTGTGAGTGCTTTTGCCACTCCGGCGATTTGATAGTTTGTGAGTGTTTCCTCCACTTTGGCAGTTCTGTCGATTGGTTCCGAAGATCACCCTAGGGAAGCTGCCTGATGCCAAGGGACACAACGAACATTCTACATCAGCGAGCGCAGTGCCAGAAGTGAACCATTTAAGGTTTATGAGTATTTCCATCTCTTCGACGGTGTTGGCAATTGCTTTCGAAGACCGCCTGACTTCGAAAAATGGCCTAGAATACCTAGGGGCATTTGTTTATTTTGGCTCTGATTTGGCCTTTGGGACCTAGAAATGACAATTTTAACTTCGAAGGATTGAATTGAGCTTTGAAAAGCCGGTCGGGGCTTAATTGTTTTGCGACGTTTTACTGGAGAACCAGTTTGGATCGAAAATTGCCAAACGGGCAAAAAATAGGTTCTTACACTTCCTCAAGATTGTTGCATGGCTAGTAGCCTGAACTTTCAGTCAGTCATTTTTTAATCTGATTCAACAACAGTCCTCAACACTCTAAACTCTTCATCAGCTTCGAGAAGATGGGAGATTCAAACTTTTGTAGAGGATGTTCTGGAGCTAGCCATCAACACTCTTGGCCCCCCTCAAATGGTGCCGTCACCAAGCCAATTGATGTGCTCATTGGTTGGTAGTGCATGCCATGAGAGGATCAATCCTTTATCCATTAGTTTCTTTTCCAGATCATCTCTGCAATTTGATCCATGCGGATCTATGTAGTTCTTGAGCCTCTGTGTTTTGTTTATCCTTTCAAAAAAAAAGTGGTGTGAGTAGTAACTTTGAGATCTGATGTATAAATTGGTAAACTCACAATCTTTGGTGATGAGCAGCTATCAAAATTTCTGCTTTTCTTCCCTTAGAGACATATAAGAGCGGACCAAACCGTGAAGAGCGTCATGGTTTAGATTACAGACACCTTCCAATGCCGTCATCCACACACCCCCCCCCCCCCCCCCCCCCCCCCCCCCCCCCCCCCCCCCCCCCCCCCCCCCCCCCCCCCCCCCCCCCCCCACTTTCTTTTTCTTTTTTTTTTTTGGTTATCAAAATGAGGCATTTTTTTCTTTTTGGTTGGTTTAAGGTCTTTTGTTCATGTATTCTTCACCCGTTTTTTGGTTATCAAAATAAAGTCTTTTGTTTGATAGAGTTACGATGCTATGTGCTTGTGTTACGACCACATTATGCTCTTGGTCACACTCCATGACTTATTTTATTTGCTTCTTGTGCTAAAGTTTATGATTAATGTGTTTCGATTACAAGTCAGTCCACGTTCTGTTAGTTACCATCACTGTGCATAGGTTCAAACGTTTTTTTTTTTTTTTTTGGTTATTAAATTATGATCATTTGTTTCATTGAGAAACAATGAAATTTATCAAAATTTCACTGATTTAACCAAAAGTACTTCTTTCAACCAACACAGAATTTTGCCAAATTTTTTCTACAAAGCTTTACATTCATCATAGGGTCCCCATGAATGGATTACAAAAATACCAACTTTATAAAAAGAAATGGACATTTACAGTGAAAATTAAGACATTTTTGTTGCCAACTGCACAATGATGACCATATTCATGTTGCCTACGAAGCGTAACTTTTGGGGGGTGCACGCTAAAGAATTTTCAGTCCGATGACATTCACCAAATTCCATGCCAAGTATCAAATCCAGTAGATTAACGTAGGTATAACAAATCCCCGAGCAGATTTTCCTTCAGCTTGCCTATCGTGAATTTGATTTTTACCCATGAAAAATCAGATCCATCTCCACAAAGCAAGTTGAAGGGAAAAATCTAACCAGTCCAGAACAGAACAAGAGAAGTAAACAAACAATACAAACCAAGTTTCAAGGACGAGTGGAAAAACAACCAGTACAAGCAAGAAAAAAATCCATCAGGTGGAAATTTTGAGGTAATTACCATCACGTATAGGTTAGGCTCCCAGGAAGATAAGAAATTAAACAGCAGGAGATACCAATTGAGCCTTGAGCAAACTAGCTACTACCACTACATGTTAAACATCTGACATTGTGGAACCAAATGCTTTCGCAGTTACAAAGACACTGAAAAAAGATGGAATTTCAGAAGAAAACGAAGGGGTTTGGTTGGGGGGGGGTGGGGGGGGGGGCGGGGGGGGGGGGGGGGGGGGGGGGGGGGGTTCATACGGAGATAAACGCAGAGAACTTTGTGAAACTAGTTTACGACATTTGGAGTACACACTGAAAAAAGATGGAATTTCAGAAGAAAACGAAGCAGATTTTGTGAAACTAGTTTACGACATTTGGAGTACACATATCATCACAACAATACAATTCATATGACTATATGTCCTGATCCATGCAGCAGCAGCAGCAGCTGCAGTCTTAGACCGTAGCAGTCCAACAAAGCAGCACCTGCAGTTTGGACAACTTATTTAAGTCAAGCCAGTGATTACATGATGCACGGGTCAAAGAAGAGGTAAAGACATCAATCTGTCACACCTGCGAGCCTTGTTGAAGCTTTGGAGTTCTGGTACTAGTCCTTTTCCACCTCAATTTGAGCTGTCACTAAAAACTCAAAACCATTTGTTCCCTGTCTCTTTACATATGAGATAACTCCATACCTAGCTGCAAAAAGCTATGACACTGTTTGGCGACCTAACCTCGAAACCAAGCACATTGCATGAGATGCACCAACCGCGACACAGAGCACATTGTGAGTCCCCAGTCCATCATCCTCCATTAGAAACTTAACTTCAACAGGAAATGGTTGCACCTCTGGCAGCCCAGGTACACCTAATTGTGAATCCTTGGCATTTCCCCACATGTACAACTTCCCTTTATCTGTCCATTTAACAGAAATAGCTCTTTAGTCACTTTTATCACTACAAAAATCATGAGAGCATAGTACTTAATGTTAACGCCTTAAAAAGATTGTTGCAAAGTCAAAAACTGTCCATTAATTTTACTTTCTCTGCCATTTGGATCAAAGAATTTGTGGTTAACTCATTCACCAGTTATTGCTGCTGATGATGAACCCCCACAAGCAATATAGACAACCCTTTCATCAGCTAAAGCCTCAATAGTTGCTGGAATTTTCTGATTTTGAATAGATGAATGACCCAACTGACCATGTCCACCATGACCCCAGGAAAGGACTTTACCTTCAACTGCAATTACATCTCATAAATGAGATACTAATACCATTGCTCCATGAGAAATACTGAAAAATAGTTGCCACTAAAATCACAAAGTATCTGCAGTCATTTTACCAGTCAAAGCAAGAGAGTGAAATCCACCAGCTGCTATCTGAATGATACGAACATCTTCAAGGCTAGGAATTGGTTTTGGTTTCCAGCCACCAACCTTATCACCTCTTCCAAGCTCATAGTTAGAGTTTGCTGTGTAAAGGCACCAATTTGGTCATATTAACAAGATGCCATTCTCTTCACACAGCCAACGAGGAAAAAATGAGAGAAGCCATTACACAATCAAGCTAATTACAAATTTTTTGTAATATCAACTCTCAAATCTAAATGGCATTTATAAGTCAAAGTTCCTCAGGAAGAAATATGTCTCCATCAAATCTAGTACTGCTGAAATAGTCAGTTTAATCTTTAATTGAAACATGGGTGTATCTTCATTTTTTTTTTTTTTTTTGGTTGTCCTCTGGTTACGGGGTGGGGGAACTTGGAAGTCTTGCAAAATAATTTAAAGCAAGAAACAACTCCCTGAAGAAGCTCTGGAGCCTCGAAATCTACATTAGATAGTAATATATACTTCCCCTTGAAATTCTATAATAAAAATTCAGCATGTTTACTCGAATTCCAATGACATTGATGGTTTTTAGTACAAGATTTTAAGGCCCTTTTTACTTAACATACCATAATATCTTCCAATTCTTATTGCACGTATTTGGGAAGGCAAAATAAAATTTTGCAGTTCCAGTCCATTAAATACAGGTTAAAGCATGGGATTACCTGTTCTACACTTCTCATTCACATTCTTAGAAAAATAGAAAGAAAAGGAACAAAATGTTGCTCATAAAGAATGTGAAATCCTTACCACCCCAATTCCAAAGTTGTCCCTCCTTCGTCAGAGCCATTGTGAAAAACCCTCCACAGGAAACAGCCGCCACAGGCACAGGTAGTGCTTTTACTTTGGACGGGATGCTTAGTCCACCAGCCTCATTTGGGCCAGGACCAGGACCAAGGCCCAGTCTACCATCACCTTCGTCTCGACCCCAGGTATAAAGTTCACCTTCATCAAATGATTAAATAACTTATTCAACAAAAAGTTAAACAAATAACGTCACCCACTACAATGAATTTACCCAGTTTACATGCCCTAGATTTCCTTTTCTCCTTATTTTCCCTCTTCTTTCGAGGAGGATCTTGGTCCTCCCAGTTACAAGCCGCTCCAACATGTTTGGCCACATTTCATAACAAATTATATGAAGAAAGATATGTAGACATGTTTATCGTCATATTGGGCATAGCACTAAAAGATGCATAGCTATTAGGCAAAACCTCACTGAGGAGGGAAAGATCCAACTTGATGGGAATTTTATCCACCATAGAGCAGCCGGGTTGGATAAAAAAATCCAGTTGACTACTTTGATCTTTTAAAATCAAGATTGCGTTGGTTTATAGTTATAAGCTATCAAGTAAATCCTAGGTCAAGCTATATGTATAAATTCCGTGAGCAGCGATTGAACTGAACGTTCCAAGTGCATCCAGCAGGAATCGAACCTATGAATTTGCCTCTTGTATAGGTTGGGCGCTTTAACCATTCAGCCATGGATGCAAAGAGACTCATAAAGTGGATACTAGAGTGGGACCCTCCATAGCGTCAGGTGACCAAGAATGCAGTTCATTAGGATTTCCACTACCGTCAGACACAAATTACTGGACCAACTGCACCCTGAAAAATTGCATGATAGTCACAAGTTTCGATGTAACTCAGTATGTAAGGAAATTGTAGTCCACTTCTTCTATGGAATTGTCAACCTGTCAAAGTTCAAAACACAACTGTGCTTTCTAAGGGCCCCCGTGGGCCGCGTGCGTGAGCATGAAGGCTACAAAACTGTTCCATTTGCGATATAAAGAGACCTGTTTGTTATTGGATTGAAGGCGACCTTTCAAGTTGTGAATCAATATTGATGTTCTCTTGCCACCCCATAATATGAGATGAAGTGATAACTAGAAGTAGGCAGTCCTACAGTTTTGATCAGCTAGGGCTTTGATTAATCCTCAAAATCAGCATTAAGACAAAGGGAATGCCAACAATTAGTTGATACGTGGATCACATTGGCCGAACTGCCAAGTGATACCTGGACCAAATTACTGGCGCAAGCATACAGGTTTTGTAGTCTACTTGCAAAGATACAAATTCTTAAATCAGTTACTTGTTGCAAACATGTGAGTTACGGGTATGATCATTCCTTACTGCAGGGAAATAGATAAAAAATATTATTGTACGCAAATATTTTAATCAAACCATTGGTCTAATATACCTAGGTTCATTTTGTATAAAATGGGATCACTGCAGGAATCAAGATGTGATTGCACCAATCACTGAATGAGTCGTGTCAAGGAAAATGGAGATGATGCAACTTTAATCCATGGTTATAATGAGGATCTTGAGTGTAGAACACCAACCCTAAGAAGTGGACAATCTCGAAGTGAATGGCACCTCATCTATTGGATGGCTGAAGAAATACACTAGGCTTTGGAAGCCTTAAACTAAAGTTATGGACTCCACAACAACCAAGAAGTTCTTTTGTCCAAATGAAGGTGTTCATGGAAGTGTTCAGAGTCTATTTAACTTTATTTATAGCAAATTCACTGTGCACATAATTATATATTTCATCAAGTTTTAGAAGTCAAGATACTTTGTCGTTTCTAGATTTGCAATGGCCATGGGTCATGGGTATTATATTGGGAGAAGTTATGATAATGGCCTTTAAGGGTAGTCACCTAAGAAGAAGCCTTGTCCGTGTTGGACACATATCCAAACATGTCCTATGATTTTTTTTTAGTATTTTTAGAACAAAGGCACTTTAGACACTTAATGAACACACGTGCTCATCTACTAGACACACAAAAAACACAATGCAAGTTTGAAGAAAATAACTTGATAGCCAATAACTAAAATTCAAACCATTTGGATTCATAAATAGTAATTCACCCTCCCTTATAGGCTTTTCAATTTTGAAAACCCCAAAGCCTAAAATTTCTAATTTATTTGGAAATAGAGCTTTTTATGATAGATATTAAGAATATTTGGTTTTGCAATTCTTTCCAACATATAGAATGTGGAAAAGGATCTGTTACTATTTGTGATATAATTAAATATAAATGATTTTGCAAGGTAAAAAATGAAGAAGTTATTTTTATTTTCATGTATGTAAACAAAATATATATCTATTTCTTACCATGTCCCCATCGTGCCATGCTCTAATTTTTGAAAAATGTTGTGTCAGCGTGTCCGTATGCATCATATTCATGTCCTGTGTCCATTCATGTGCTTCTTAGATAGTCATTAAAATGCCTAGAATAGTCTTGGTAGTCAGAGTCAAATTTCCAATTTTGGACTCAAAATCATGTTTAAGGAGTCTTAAAATCTGTAAATATCTGTGTAATGTATCTACGAAGTAGGATTCAATTCACAACATTTTATATTTTGTTTTGCACAATGATGCCTAACCACTTACCATTCTCAGATTATTCTCTTCTTTCAATTTTTAGCACTTTATTAACACATAACCAGAGCTCAAAACCCCTCTTTCATAACCCAAACCTTCCATCCATCAGAGACTTCACCATAGCAAGGCCAAAATCCCAAAAATAATGTTAGAAGAAAGGCAAAGTTACTAGACCCACAGAACTAATCACAGCTGCAATCACCCCTCTTTGAGCCTCAACACCCCACCCAATCAAGTCCTAATCATCCTAACCCTTTCCCTACCTTCCAAACTTTTTAATCTAAGACTAAAATAAAATAAAATAGCTACTTAGCAACCATAAATCTAAAAATCCTGCAACCAGTCACCTCATAAACCAAGCTAAATTCAATCCCTGTCCATCTAGAAATCCTAAACTCTCCAGTCCTCCCTTAAACTCTAAGGTAATACTTTTATAATTTATGCCAACCACAAACCAATTGTGGGCAACTTCATTGCTAGTTTCCTAATGGTGTCCCACATTAGTGATGCATCATGTCGGGGTGTCTCTCAGAGAAGTGAACGTGTTATTTACATTCTTGGTCTGTTCTCCAAAAGTATGAAAAGCTGGAGGACTTTGTACCATCCATTCCGATGTGGTTGGATTCTGTTCAACAGCCCAAGGACTTGGAGCACATCTTTTGTTGTTTCCACTGCTTGAAGTGATTGTTACGACCACGAAGAAACGACAAATCCCAACTACGGATATATAAGAGCCAAGCTGGCTGGTATCATTTAATATTAAAAAAAGGAAGGTGCCGCTTTAAAGCAAGTCTTCTCAACTTGAGCCCTTGCAAACTAGAGTCTAACATGACATGGTGTGAGGAGTAGAGTTTGCGTAGCCAACCCCACAGAGGTAGGTGAAGGATTGTAAAGTTTTAGGAAGGATCTCTCTCAGGCAAAAATTGTAAAAGATACGTGATGTGACATTTTGACAGGTCATTTCTGAGGAGAAGAATCATGTAACTTCTAGTGAATGGACTTGATAGTTGGGTGACTAAGTTTTAGTCATTAGACTCATTACCCTTTTCTCCTCAGTTCAAATATCAGCTAATACGTAACGGTTTCTTGGACTACCATTACATGTACAAAGTAATATATTAGTGATAAAAAAAAAATAATAGTCATATCGACCGATACAAGGCAAAACTGTATCAATACAATACCGATTAGGCACATATCAACTGATATAGCTGTTACATTAGCCGATAGAGCCTATTGGCACTAGAAAAGGAAAACAAGAGACCCACCAATGATTGACCCTCTGTTATATCACATGGATGTGTTTGTACCACTGTCTATTCAAAGCATTAATCTATGATATTTGTATTTATATTATACTTATATGAATTTAGTCCCAAGTCTTCATTACACTTTTTTTTCTTTCGTCCTCGTCTTATTGCTCTCCTCTCTATCTAGGTCATTTTACACCGGCTTTGTTTGCTCTCTTCATGATTCCAACTGGATCTTGAGAGCTTTAATTGTTCTTGTTGAAGTCGAGGTAGCTGCCTCCGATTTCCAAATATGACTGATTCCAAGTATTTTTTGTTCATTTTTTATGGTGATCTAGTGTTATATAGCATGGATTTTGTTCATTAGCTTAAGTACTATGATTTTATGAAGATTTAGCTGGCATTTGGGTGAAAGACTTGAAAAAATTGGAAGAAGATAGGTCTTTAATTTTTTATTTCTCATTTTTCTTTTGAACACAAATTACATATATCATTAATCATATTATTTACTATACTATCATCAATTCATATTACCATTTACTTGACAAATTATTTTTTGATAAATTTTAATTTTTCTGTTTTTCTCCTATTTTCTCTCTGAAAATGTTAAATTTCTTAAACATCTTCTCTAGAAAATTATCATATTATCATTATCAATTCATGCACCAAATTTGGACTCAAAAGCATTTCTCTGGCATCTAAAAATTCACAGAAATCTGTTTGAAGAAACAATTCCAGCATACAAACAAAAGGGGTTGAATTCCACATTTAATGATGCAAGCCTGAAGTCATATCCCTATGATTCTTCATGTCACAATCTGAATTTGTGTTGCCACATGCCATCATCTCAGCAACTTTAGCCACTAGTAAGTGTCTAATTTGTCTTACCATTGAACGAATATCAACAAATGTTCGTTTACGCTTGCTTTATTCTTAAGAATTATCTATTCTAGTAAGTGTTGCTAATCATTCAAGATTGTGAAATTCCCTTACTAAACGAAATTCTCCACTTTCTTGGCCTTAAAACCAACATAAAATTCAATATTTGTGGCCTTACAACTAACATAAAATATTTAGAGCATGCATATACCTAGAATAATTAGAATTATCATATACGTGGAGAATTGAGAATTGAGAATTGAGAATTATTCTACTAATGCAATACTCAATGCATACACCTCGAAGAACTGAATATTGAACTTCAATTCAATAGAATTTTCCACTTATTCTAATTCAATAGCATTTATAGAATTAAGCAAATCTCAGTTGTAGACTTACTTCCCCCTTATATAGGAATAATTCTCAATTTTCCACTATTTCTAATGCAATAGTATCCCTAAAAGTGAAATTCCCTTAAAACCAACAGAAAATAATTAAAGCATGCATATACATAGAATAATTAGAATAAATATTTAGGAATGATCATTTTGAATAATCTCTAAATATGTTATTGGAGCTTCTATTTTCATTAAGGTCTACAATAGCAAGCATATACCTAATTGCCACAAGAAGGAACCTTCTTTTCTTTTTCTTTGTGTTGAACTTCCATTATACTCTTGTCCAACCATTAATGTCATTCCTTTTTGTTTTAGAAGTAATCATCAATAACCTTCATAACTTCACAAATTGGGAACCATCTCAATATCCCTAAAATTAAGTGAGGAAAGAGGAAGATTTTCTCAATTCCAATGCCTAAGAAGAAGGGAGGAACACAATAAATGAAAAGAACATATAAATGTTATGCATAGTTGCCAATGAAGGAAACAGAAGCAGAAATTATGCGAGAAACGGAAATGTGAAATGTGGCCTAAAAATTGGGAAACGGAAACATTGGGTGATATAAAATTAAGGGGTGCTTACAATTTTTCCCTTGTGCTTTGAGCAAAAATCACATGAGTTCATTAGCCATACTAGCTACTAGTAACGCATAGGAAAAAGAGGGATTGATTTTGACCTTAGTTTTAGTTGTAAGGCTAGCTTTTTACTTATAGGGCACTTAGGCTTAGTTCATCAAAGAAGTGCGCAAAGAGTGGGGGATGGTATCGTATTATCTAATAAGAGGAGCATACCCACCATGTGGTTTAAAGCTAAATAGATAACCCCCCTGTGTTTTGGAATTAACTGTAAAATGGATAAAAACCATTAAATTAACAGCAATTCTGTCATAAAGGTACTTTCGACATTTCATCTCTCTAAATTGCAACATCAAAAAGACAATTTTTCCCTATATGTCAAAATAAAGGGTTGTCCTTCGATCTTTATAGGGACATTTTTGTTATTTTTTATCACGATTCCATCCACTTTGCATATAAATCCAAAGCATAATGGGATTATGTGTTCATTTTGAATCATAGGGGGGTAATCTGAGTTTTGCTCAAAATACAAGGGGTAAAGTGTAATTACCTCTAAAATTAAAAAGGATATTTATAAATAAAAAAAAATTATTAAGAATCTTAAAAATAGCAATATAAAGTGATTAATTCAAATTCTAATGCTATACAATATCTATAGAAACTTATTACATCAATTTTTTTTTTTTTGGTTAAAAAAAAAGTTTTTGATTTGAGAGCATGAAGAATACTTGAAATTATGAGAAGCACATTTCTAGAGAGATTGTACAATATTTTTTATGAGTTTCTGAAAATTTTCTTTAAATTAAGTAGAGTTTCTTAAATGTATCGGAAGCATTTCTTAGAAATTTCCCTTAAAAGTTCATTAGTGTTTCGTATCCGTCCTGGAAGCGAATTTCTCCTCCCGATGAGAGTTTCCTGATAAATATGGTTACATCTCATGCATGGCAATTAACTCCAACTAAGGTGCCCCTTTAAATAAACATGGGGTAGGTTCAAATTACACCTAGCAGTAAAATTAGGAAGTCTTATACCCACTCAAAACTTTTTGACTGTTTCACATTTCACAAAATGACAAAACTGAGCATTGGATTAGACATTCTTCCCATAACCATCATAAATGCCAAATTTCACATCAACCAGATATTGGGAGCTATCTCATCCATTAACTCATATTTTTCTATGTAATATAACTCTTATTTGGAGCACTATCTAGATGAGAGTTCTTTTAATGTCTAATTGAATTGAAATTTGGCATACATGATAACCATAAAAGGAGTACAAAATCAAACTATCTATTTTGTGATATGTGATTCTATCAAAAAGCAATGATCAGGTGTAGAACTTCTTAAATTTATATTAGGTGTAAGTTAATCTTGACCCAACAAACATAGGCAGTCCCTTTGTCCCAATTGGTAGTCTTCTTTGACAAAACACAAGTTTAAGGTAATACAACCAATGCCAAACACCCCTTTAGACAAACATTTACAGTCCCTTTGATAGAGGACAAGTGTAGGTACACTCTTCTACAAGTAGTGAGCCCAAAATTAATATGACAAAGCATTGGGGAGCTCCAGATTTAGGGTTGTAATTAAATAGTTTTGGTGGCTAGAAGTGTGGTAAAACATAAGAGGCTTTTAGGGTTTATGCTGAGTAACAAAATGTTAGGGTTTTAAAGTTGCAACTAAGCAATGATGGGGGCTGTTCGGGGGCTGTGTTCAGGGCAATGCGAACATTACTCATAACTATAACAAAGGCGGTTTTGGTAAATTTTAATGCGATATCGTTGATTGGTTAACATGTAGACAGACTAGGCTTGCAATATAGGCCTAAGAATAGGTAAAGCAGCTAGATCAAATCTAGTTTTGAAGGTGTAATGCTTAAAAGTGCAGAAAAATAAAGGATAACAGCAAGATAGAAAAAGAAGCATCTAGGCAGTGCACCTGGATTTCCGTAGGCATCGCACCTAGGATTACAATTGCATCACATAATCCCAACAGAGCTTCAAAAGCTTAATGAATTTTTTGAAACATATAAACTTAGAGAGATCCTACCCCAACTAGGTTTCAAAATTTTAAATAGAAAACTAGACTTTTGATTTCTAAAACCAATACCCAACTAAAACAACCCACCATTATATAACTTGAAAGTGAACCATATTAGTAACTCATGGGCAACCTCAATAGCCCATGTCCAGAAATTTTGCAAATTAGCAGGATACGCGACCTACAAAACTAAAAGAGGAATATTGAAAATCAAGAATCAGCACATATAACCTAAAATAAATACAAAAAAGACTCTACTAAGACTAGTAACTTGACTATACGCATGGTTCCTATAAGCCCCGCCTTGAAATAGGGCCAATTTCCAATTTTAGCTGCTTCCATGAATTTACTTTTTCTTACTATCTGTATGGACAGCATCACCCTCTGCCCAAAAAATTGGTAGTCTTCTTCATAAAACATAAGTTTATGGTTACACACAATAAATACCAAGACACATCACCTTTTAATGCTATTATTCCAGAAATAACCATATTCCAAGTCAGATTTTAATCTTAATCCCCACTTTATCTTGTCGCTAGGGGCAATATTGAAAAGTAAAGAAAATATTGCTTTAACTTGACATGCATTTGGGATAAATGTAGATAGACAATAAGACCTCTTACTTGGGACAAGGGAATATTCATACATATGCAAATGCATATGCACATGCAGACATAAATACCGATGTGAAATTTCCTCCCCGAGTTGTTTCGTCTCGCTCTCTCTCTCTCACACACACACAAGAAATAGGGATCTTTATTTAGTTCTTTTTTTTTATTAGTAGTAGAGATCTTCATGTGGATTAACGATGGTCTATATCCAGATCAAAAAAGACCGTGTTTACTATAACTACTAACCTAAAGGTGCCAGCTGATGATCTATCAGAGTTATAATTCGCAAATAATGAACTATATACCCTATCATTTCATTTGTTGCACAGGAAAGATGCGAGGAGCAAGAAGAGCTATGCTTAGTGGTAGAGTAATTTGGCAACCGAAAAACAATCTTCAGAATATTATTGCCTCTTAAGCAAGAATACTATAATGCAATGACAAAAAAATTTATTCCTAACCAGAAGGAATAAATAGGGATCCTACTATACTAAAGTGGGAATATGACAACATACATATGCTAGAAGACCCAAAGTTACTCAGATGACAAGTTGCATCAAGACATCGAAATGTGTGGACTACACATGTCAAACACAACATGAGATGTATGAGTATCATTATGGAATATGTGCCTGGCATGTCATCTGTCCATTTGCTGATACATAATGCTTTTTCAGGCTATTGTTACTGATACTGGATAATGTATTGGTAATAAATAAAATCACAGTTGCATCGACCTATATGGTACCCTTACAATAGTGTATCAATCTGTATTGTCTGTTAAGAACACCCTTACAACTGATATGATTTGTAAGCACCAGAAATTATATTTTTGTTGAATTTTTATTTTTTTGTTTCTCTCCTATTCTCTGTGTAAATATGTTCTGTTACTACAAAATTTAATTCTACAGTTATATAATTTTATTACAATCCAAAAAATTTTGTAATTTGGTCAAAATAACAAAATCAAATTTAAAAAGTAATTAAGTTTTTTTTTTTTTTGTTGGTGAATGAGTAGTTTTATTAATAATAAAAAAAAGGCTTTATACAGTGAAGCTTGAAACACAATCCGAGACACGTGTCTCAAGTAAGAGAGAAACAAGTGCACAAGCTTAGCCTAAAAAAATAAATCCCTCACAACACAAGAAGTTAAGCAAAACCAAACATGACCGAAGGCTTGAGAAGCTTGGTGATAAACAAATATACATTGAGCACAACCAAACAATGAAACATACATGCAGCAAATCCGGACTTAAAAAAACATTTCTCTTGTGGCCAAAATGCACAAAAATAATATAGAGAAACAATTCTAGTACACGGTCTCCCATGAAATTTTTTTGGATATTACTTGTGAATTCATGAATCAAAAAGAAATGAGTGTTAATACGAGCTTGTAATGTATTAGTCACTAGCATTGCTTATTATTTGTATTACCATTGTACCAACGACAATATAACAACAAATATTGACTTATGTTTGCTTTATTCTTACGAATTATCTATTTTCCTAGCATTATAATTATTCTAGTGAAATTCCCTCACTCAATGAAAGCCTACACTTTTTTTCCTTAAAACCAACATAAAACTCAAAATCATTTATATTATATGTTCTTAGGTATTACAATATGATTATAAACCATTACATTCAAATTATCATAAATAGGGCCAAAACATGCTTATGAATGAGTTTTTTTCTAGTGTTTGTTAGTGCTTGAAAAAATTCACGAGTTGAGTATCCGACTCTCGTTAAACATTAGCTGATACTCCTGATATTGTTACACCCTGCCAGTTAGACCAATCGATACCGCGATTTAAAACCACGCTTACGTGATAAGAGTTTGCAACAAAGGAATCAAGTGAAATGTTATACAACAATTTATTGCAAAAGCTTAACCTATTAAGAAATAGGCCAAATAATGTATATTAGGCCAAGTTCTTGAAATGTCCTCTATACGGTTTCCAATCTCTCTCTCATGAGATAGTGTTAACTCTCATCCAAGACCAATCTCCTTGGACTTCACTACCTCTTATGTAGTTTACCACCTTTCTCTAGGACCCTTCACACACCACAATTTTAATTGGAGACAGAAACAAGTAAGACAGAGAGACAATACAAACCTGAGTTACTTTCAAGGCAAAGAATAAAATTTCCTTTCGTTTTCATTGAAATGACTAAAATGATCCTGTTTCCTAGGCGACTAACACTAAAGATTAGTAGAATTACGAAATTTTAATGATTTTATAAAGCACGCGAAGTAACGGAAATGCACCAAAACAAGTTCTTTCGACACGTATCTTTGCTTGTAGCTAGATTTTTTTTATTATTATTATTACAATTATCATAATTATGATGGAGATTTTATTTATTGCCACTATAATCAATTTAATCCAAAATTTTCAGATACTTATTTGAAAACTAATGCATTAAAGAAATGCTTAATACTAATTTTATTATGTGATGGAGAATTTATTTATTGTCACTATAAACTTAGGTCAAAATTTTTAGATACTCATTTACAAATTAACACATTAAAGGAACACAAACTCTTGAATTATCTAATAATCAAGTATTATCAACATTAAGTTAGTATTATTAATTTATTAGCTTTAAATTCATGTCTCCAAATATTTGCTTACGTTTCCAACGTTTTTCTTTGTTTTCATCATTTTTCCGAAATGTTACCGAAACATTTTCATATCCGAGTTGACCGAAACGATGCACTGGAATCAAATTTTAATCCTTGGTCGAAGGTCGGATGGTATGTTTTAGAAAGGGGGGGAAAGAACCCCACACAGCACCTTAAACCAACCCAAATCCATTCATACCCACTAGTCAAGCTACTAAGCTGTATTAACAATCCAAAAGATCTGAAAGGAAGACCCAAAAAAACTATTATAAATTACAAGGACAAGAAAGCAATCATCAAACCTGATTCTGTGATAGCAGCAGTATGTGTTCCACTAGTTGCAATGTGACATATTCTTCCATCCCAAGAGCCTTTGACCAATCTAGGGAAAAGTTCTCTATGATAGACAGAATGCCCAAGAGCGCCAAAACCACCATAACCCCTGAAAACTTCATTTTTAATAACAAAAACATCATGTTATGCAAACTAAAGCATGTCCACATCCGTAAAGCAGTTTAGTCATTACATAATCCAGGTTATGTAAGTGACTTCGGGATAACAAGATATTTTTTTGCAGAACAAAATAAAACACTTAATTTTCTGACTACTCGGGGCAATTTGAACACATAACACAAGCACAAAATAAAAACGGTTTCATTATTTCAAGTTATGCAAACACATTATAGGTACAAGTGTCCAACTCCGCTCCGTACGAGAACACTTAGGCGACTCACCACTCCTCCGTACTGCTTCTCCTCTCACACTTGGCTCCACGTGGCAGCCCACCGAGGCAGCGTATGCACCAAGTATCCGTCGAGGATAGCGTGAAGAGCGCCTCCTCCGAGCTAAGGCATCAAATGTCTCTCGCCTCCAAGCGACCTCGAGACACCTCCTCCGTAGCGCTCATGGCTTTGCTCGGCACCTCCTAGCTCGGCTATGGAACTTCTCCGCCGAGTGCATCTCCATACCTAGCATAATTCTCCACATAAACGTATCTCCATAATCTAGGTTGGGAGCATGACCTAAGAAACTTCACGCAGGGCCATCAGGAGACGAATGGATTAGAAGTTAAAGTTGAGGGCTCGTCGAGGAAACTTGCCCCTCTGGCTAGTCTTAAATAGAGAGGGATCTCCAAGCAAACGACAAAGCGCATTTAATGTCTGAACCGCCTAAATCACTGAATCACTGTCGCCTACAAAGTTACAGAGTTGACATTCAGAATGTCGGTCTTCAAGAAACCTCAGACTGAGTAGCCAATCAACAAAGGGCTCCGTCTCAGGTCTGAGGAGCCAATCGTCAAAGACCTCAACGACTGAACAACCAATCACGTAGTACCTCCTTCACATACATAAAGGGAAGCTTCATTTTTCATTGACAAGACATTCATTCCACATTGAATGCTCACTACCAACCTCTCTAAATTCTCTCCAAGCTCTTTGGGACACTGTCACTCTCGCTCTTCCTAAAACTGCCTCAACTCTCTCTCCTCCACTTCCGGTGGTCCACCGCCTAGACAGCGCCTGCCATTAACTTCCCAGAGAGTCACCTTCTACAGGTTTGACCACTCACCCCTCACTCTACTCCACACACAATGCTCCACTAGAGAAGAGCGGTACTCGCTATCCATAGCGCCAAAGAAGAATACGCAAGTGTCCTCGCAAAACGCCCCAGGGTCGAGGATTCTTCCCAGCACAACCTTCACCCTCCTCCTCACGAAGAACAACTCGACGATTCGACCCATCTGATCATCTCCGTGGGTGCCAACTAACTTGGAGCCCTTACCGAGAGCATCACCTCAATGCAACAAGCCCAGCAGCTCATGCTCAAGACTTTATTGTCAATACAGAGGAGCACTGCCCCTCTCCACTTCAACCTATGGTCCCTTTAGCACCAGCTGACTTGGGCAACCTTCCAAGTCAACGGGAAGGATCCAAGATTCATCTAGATCTCTCCGACAAGAGCCTTACGGCTCCTCCCCTCCCAGCAACAACTCTCAACGCGACTTCCACCGCAGCCCCAATTATGGGGATGGCCTCTGCAGCAGCCCCCGTGCCAGCCCAAACACTCCTCCCTGAACACCTCGTAACCATGGATCAAGTCAAGGAATAGTTCCAAACCCTCTTCGAGCAAGAGCGCTCCAATTCTGCCGTCATGCCAGACCTCGACCTCCAGCCACCATATTCCGCTAAGGCCGCTGAATTGCCCTACCCTATTAGGTACGTCACTCTTAAATTCACCCACTTCGATGAACGAAAGGGTAATGCCAAGGAGCACGTGATCCGCTTCACTGAAACTTTGGGACCCTACCGAGTCGACAAAAACCTCCGTCTCAAGAATTCTCAAAGTCCCTCACGGACAGGGCATACTCGTGGTATGCCAACCTCTCCCCCGGCTCCATTTCGTCTTGGGAGGACATGGTGTAGAAGTTTTATAAAAAGTTTTTCTACGCCGAGGAGCGCCTCACCTCCCTCCACCTTAGACGAGTCGTCCAACGCTTCGACGAGGACGTTATCGTTTATGTCAAACGATTCAGAGAGAAAACCATTGAGATACAAGATTCTATCATGGAGAAACAGATAGCTGAAATTTGTATTGAAGGTATGCTTCCTCAGTACAAGATGCACGTGGTAAATCACAAGTTTGAAGACTTTTCCAGTCTTAGCCTTGCAGCAAGAAATTTAAGCGAGACGGTCCGAGCATCCTATCCTCCCTAAGCCTCCCCTTGCCGAACAACAAACCCCTCATGGAGGACATCTTCGAGACGAGATCACTCGCCGGTAGCCCCCTCCGAGAATGAGCCATTCCACCTACGCTGCCGAAGGATCTTCAAGATGCTCGGAGTACAATGGGAAACCAAGAGATCACGAGGCACCACCACATTTTCCCATGTTAGTGGAAGAAGCCATCGCGCTGCTAGACGCCTGGGTAGCTGACGGCACAGTTCGACTGCCTAAAGTCAGAGGCCCCCCTCACAAAAGGACCGAGCCCAACCAAACTACTGCGCTTACCACAGGACGTTGCGTCATCCCACCAAAAACGGTTGGGCTTTCAGAGACCTTATCCAAGTTCAGATAAAAAATGACGCAATAGACCTCTCCCAGAAGGACATCCACAAAGACCCCCCTCCCGCGTCACAGGGACAACGGCAAAACGGTCATGATATTGTCTCGTTATGAAGAACTCAAAAAAGTTACTGCCGTTGAAACCACCGAGCCCTCTCAACAAACTTATCCGGATTTCGAGATCCGACAAGCTACCATCCTCCAAAGCTCCACCAAGTTCAAACACTTCTTCAACAGTTTTGACCTCTCAAACACCACTCGACTCGAAGCTACCAAGGTCATCATCTGACTAGCTAAGGATAACGGCAAGCAATGCATGGCCGTTATTGGCTCTGCTCGCCGCACTCTCAAAGACAACGCTCTTATCATCACCTTCACCGAAGCGGATCGCCAAATACTGTTCCCCCACAACTGCCCTCTCTATGTCCCGATCCTAATCAATGGGATCGAGTTTCAACGAGGTTTTATAGATGGAGAGGCCTCGCTCAACAAAATCCCATACTCCACACTTCGAGACGCTGGGCTACCTGAGAAACAGTTGGTACGAGAACCCATCAATATTGCTAGCTTTGGCAACTATCAACATCAGACATTGGGATACGTCAGGCTCGACCTCATGGTCGGATCGATTCACTCGACTGCCAAATTTCATGTCATAGATGCAGAAACCACCTACCACGCCCTCCTTTGGCGCACATGGCTCCATCGCTATAGAGCTATCCAATCTACCTACCATCAATGTGTAAAAGCCATTTGAAATAACGAGGTCGTCACCATCAGGAGATCAGACAAGCCATTCCACTATAAAGAATCTCATATAGCTAACGTAGTCTTCTATGATCACCTAGAAGATGAGCCTCAGCCTTAACCCCCTCGAGGCATCGCCATCCCTAAATGAAGGGACATCTCCAAGCAAGAGCAATCGCAACCCTCCACAACTAGGAAGCACCCACACCAAGACGACCACCCTCGCCCAAACCAAAAGGTTCCCCGCATCACTCGCTACCAGCAAGCCAACGATAAGATTGTGTACGGCTTATGACAATGTGCGAGGGAGGCCTCGCTCAACACAGAGGTTAGCCCCCCACAAGAAAAATGTTTGCTCATCAAAGCGCATCCTGTAGTCTCCAACTCGAACTACTACGAATGCTTTGTCCTCTCAGAACTAGTCAAAAAGGCCGCCTCGAGAAAGTCAAGCCGAAGTCAAAAAAGAAAGTTCCCAAAGAGGAAGAAAAGGGTTCCCGTACCCCCATCAAAAGAACTGGCTCTCGAACTCCAAGAAGTAAAGCTAGCTCCCGAGTGCCTCCAAGACGGCCCTCGGCCTCAAAAACAAGAATTCGAGGAGCTCAACCTCGCTTGGCGAATGAGGCTTATTGGCCAATTTTCATCTGCAAAGACCTCCTCGTTGAACAAAGAGCCTCCCTTGTCGCTTTGATCCGCCAAGACTCGAACGTGTTTGCGTAGAACTATGACGAAATGCCGGGATTGGATCCCTCAATCACAGTGCACCGCCTTAATGGCCTCCCCTCAGCTCGACCTGTAAAACAGGCGATCCGTTTTTACAAGCCTGAGGTCGAACTTAAAATCAAAGATGAGGTGGTTAAGCTCCTCGGCGTAAGATTTATCAAATCCGTCTAGCACCTCACATGGCTATCAAGCATCGTGCCTGTGGTGAAGAAGAACGGCCAGATTCGAGTGTGTGTCGATTTCTGAGATTTAAACAAATTCTGTCCTAAGGATGAATTCCCATTGCCCAATATTGACACACTCGTCTATTCGACCGCAGGTCATCACATGTTCTCGTTTATGGACAGCTTTAGTGGCTACAATCAGATCAAGATGACCTCGGAAGACTCCCTGAAAACAGCATATTAAACTCCAATGGGCAACTTCTTTTACACAGTAATGTCATTTGGTCTCAAGAATGCCAGGGCAACTTACAAGCGAGCAATGACAGCCATCTTTCACGATATGTTCTACAAAGTCCTCGAATGCTACATTAATGACCTCGTAGTCAAATCTAAGAACGAAGCCGACCACCTCAAGGACCTTCAGCGAGTCTTCGAAAGATGTCGCCTCTAACACTTAAGGATGAACCCCCTTAAGTGTGCATTTGGTGTTACCACGGAAAAATTCCTCAATTGTATGGTGCATTGCCACGGTATCAACCCCAACCCATCAAGGCTGGTTGCCATCAAAGGAATGCCTCGGCAAACAAACCCCGATGAGCTCCGAACTTTCCTTGGCCGAACATCCTACCTCCAAAGGTTCATACTAGCCATGGCAGAAATCACCCAACTCTTCAGCTCCCTCATCAAGAAGGATGCCAAGTTTGTCTAGAAGGAGGAGTACCAAGGAGCCTTTAAAAGAGTCAAGACGGCCTTAACTTCCCCTCTCACCATGAATCCACCTCAACAAGGCAAGCCCTTACTCCTTTACACCACCTCCACCCCCCGCTCCATCGGTGCACTCTTGGCCCAGGAAATAGATGAGATCGAGTGCCCTATATACTATATTAGCCAAGTCGTTCAGGGAGTCGAGGCACGTTATTCCCCGATCGAATGCCATTGCCTCGCCCTTGTCTTCGTGGCTCAAAAGTTATGCCATTAGCTCCTCGCCTACACCGTGCATCTCATCACCAAATGCAACCCTATTCGTTTCCTACTCACCCGCCTCGCACTCACCAGAAGACCAGCAAAATGATTGCTCTCTCTTGCCGAATACGACATCATTTGCAAAGCACCTAAAGCAGTAAAGAGTCAAGCCCTAGCTGACCTCCTAGCCCATTTTTCTAGCGGAGAATACGAGCCCCCATCTGAAAAACTCCCAGGAGATGACTTTCAAGCAGCAATGGCCTCCTCCAAAGGACAGTGGGCTCTTAGTTTCGACGAATCCTCTACCTCCGAAAGAGGAGGTGCAGGAATCATCCTAACTTCGCCCCAAGGGCCCAAGGTCAACCTCTCCTACGATCTTAAATTCACGTACTCCAACAACGAGGCCAAATATGAAGCGCTCATACTCGGCCTCCTCGCTACACTCAACCTCGGAGCAACACACCTATGCATCAAAGGCGACTCCAAGTTGGTGGTCAAACAGACCAATGGAGATTACGTCATCAGGTAACCAGCCCTCGCCTCCTATAAGACCATAACCCAGAGACTGATGAACAAGTTTGACGCCATTCGTATCGACCACACTCTAAGGTCCAACAATCGTCATCCTGATGCCCTCACCACCCTCACCTCCAAAGTAAAGGTAGGTGAGGAACCTACAAAAATTAAAGTGCTCAAAAGAACTCTACCATGTTCAATGGCCATGATACTCCCTGAACCTCATTCTCAAGATTGGCGAGCACCAATTATAGCAGAACTCTAGAATCCTCAAGAAAAAATTCCCCTTAACAAGCTCAAGCACTTCACCATATACCACGGCGTGCTCCACTATCACAGATGAGGAGGAATCCTGGCTTGATGCGTAGAGCTTGAGGAAACAAAGATCAAGCTCCATCTCAAACATGAAAAGTTTTGCAATACCAACGAGGTGAGCCTCTACCGCCACCTGCAACGCCAAGGCTACTTCTGGCCCTCCATGTCAAAGGATGTCACTGAGGCCCAAAGCCAATGCCTAACATGCCAAGAGCAACCCTCTAAAGCCGAATGTAACTTTATAAAAGCCTTCACTGATTGACGCCAACCCTGCATGAACTATCTCCAGGAAGGATCCCTCCTCACCAACTACACTGACTCAGCCCAAGTAAAAAAGAGAGCTCCTCGTTTTTTCATCCATGAGGGGTCCCTTTATGCCGAGGTTTTAATGAAAAACCCCTCTGCTGTCTAAATGGAAAAGATATCCAGAAAGTTCTAAAACGAACTCATGAAACTGAACACCAGGGGAGCACTAAGCTATACTAGCAACTCATTCACCTCGGCTACGACTGGCCAACAATGGAGGCTGACTCCCTCGCCCATGCAAAGCGATGCCGAGCTTGCCAAGTGCGTGGCAACCTCATCCACGCTCCAGCAGTCGACCTCCATGCCCTTAGCACACAATGGCCATTTCACACTTGGGCCATGAATCTCATAGGGCCTATTGCCCCACCCTCTTAGGGACATATATGGATAATCACCACTACCGAACTTTACACCAAGTGGGTGAAAGCTATCCCTCTCAAAAAGGCTACCGGAGCAGCAGTTTTAAACTTCATTCAAGAAAGCATTATCTGCCGATTTGGTATTTCCAAAGTCATCCCCTCTGACAACGACACACCCTTTGTCAATCGACACGTGAGGCAATTCCTAGCATCCTACGAGATTAATCATCACAAGTCGACACCCTACTACCCTCAAGGCAATGGTCAGGCCGAAGCCACCAATAAAACCCTCATCAAAATTCTGAGTTGAACATTGGAAGATTTTCAAAAAGATTGGGCTCACGCCCTCCCCAAGGCATTTTGGGCTTATTGGACCTCCAAAAGAAGATCTACACAGATGACTCCGTTCTCATTAGTTTATGGCACCGAGACTGTATTACCAGGTTAGATAGTGGTTCCCTCGACTCGAATGGCCCTCAGAAGCGAGATCTTTAACAACCTCAGGCCAGCAGAGCTCGAAGCATTAGATGAGCGGCGAGATCAAGCTCGAGCCAACCTCCAAATATATCAGACTCGTATATCTAAAGCCTATGGAGACCTAGTCTTGCGAGCAGCCCAACATGTCATGAAGGGTACCTCGACTCCCAAATTCTCCCCAAAATGGGAGGGTCCTTTTGTAATCAAAGAGACAAACGAAAATGAATACTACAGAATTTCGAAGCCAGTCTCCAACGACCTCATGTTTCCTCTTAACACCAAGTGGCTTAAGAAATATTATCCATAATCGCAAATGGACATTTTGTTTTCTCCAATGTATCTGTAGAATTTTCGTGTACCTCCAAAAGATTCATTATAAATTCTTCTCCATTTCCTCCAAGTCAATTCATTAACAGTTGTTATCTCCGAAAGATTCTCCTATACATTTAAATGCAAATATTTTATTAAACTGCTCACTTACAAATACATATCTCGGCATTCCGAGGATCTCATCATTACAAGAATCAACTATTACAACAAACTCGATTGCTCGCTTACTAGTGAGGGCTCAAGAACCAATGGCCTCAACTATTACAACAAACTCGCCAAACGAAGAGGGAGCCCTCCATCTCCTCGAAGGTCCACTTTCTAGAAAAACCAGGGGGCTCCCGTCACCCCCCTAAGATGAAGATGCTCCTTTAGTAGTTCGCTGCTCCACCGATGAACAATGAGCAGACGCTCCAACGAAATGCAACCTCAACCCCAAGCCACCTTGAGGCGTGCTCCGAAGACTACAAGGACAAGGCAGGTGACAAGAGTTCTACTACCTTGTCCTAGTGTACACTCTCCAGCGGATCACCACCCCAAAACAGCCTGAGCATATCTCCGACAACTCTCAATCCAAGAGAGCTCTCTGGAGCACCGGACCAAAGAACCAAAGCACTACAACAAGAGCCGCCCCAGCCACTCCCCTGACCCATCCCTCTCTCCTCTACACCACAACAAAGATAGGAGCCCGAGAAAAATAGCCAAAGGCCCTCCCAAAACGGCCCTTGTAGAGAGCATTGAGGAGATGCAAAACATGGTTGTCCCTCGACTCACCTCCGTAGCCCTCTCCGCGTCCCCAACGCCTCTCATTCCAAGGAGGGAAGAAAAAGAGGGCTGCAAAGGAGAAGATTTTCACTCTGCAGGCCTCCTCCTTCCTTGAGAAAGAGATGAGCCCTACGGTACAGCAATTTTTAACACCGTGCATCCCATAAAAATCAGCTTCAAAGCTCACACCCCTAGAGTCGAAAAAGAACAACCTCCCAAGCATTACAAGAGTTGATCCAATAAACTCCCACAAGGCTTCAACCACTATACCCCCCTCCTATTTATACACAATTCCCTTAACTCATCACGTGAAAATATTCGTGATTCCTACCATAAGGCGACAAGCCAAAGTCATCGAAGAGACTTGTCACTAAAAAGATCACCCTTGGCTGGACAAGACTCATCAATGGAAAAGCAAGCGCCTTACGCAAAGTTCCTGAAAAGCCTTGACAAGATCGTTCGACAAAACAACTCAACAGTCTGACAAAATAAGACAAGACCGCTTATACAAGACTACTGCAATTAAAGCAAGCAAGCTTGTGTCGTCAAAAGCACGTCCAATCAAGATTATTCTCACTTTTTCAAAAATACATAAGGGACAAAGAAATGCAAGAAGAACCAAACTTTTGATCGATTGCACTAAAAAAGGAGTACATCAAGTTTGATCATTACAAAAGTCACACTCACACAATCCCCTGCACTGCATGCCCATCCATGCTGAAGACTCCCTCAGGGCCATTAGCCAACTCAGCCCGCCTCGCCTCTATGCGTCTCCTCTTCGCCTCCAGCTTCCCGAGAATGAGCCTCACCTCAATCAATTTCTCATCAACGAGCTCCTACTCCTTATCAAGTAAAACCTTCTTCACCTGCCGCGACATCGCCTGGATGCACCGCTCCAACCAATCAAGACGCAATGAAGTTGACTTTAAATCACCTACCATAACCAGCAACTCCTCTAAACGAGCCTCCGAAGCGTCGCCCAACCTTGTCTTTTCTAAGATACCCAAATAGTCTCCAAGGGCCTCCAAGATAGTCCTCTAAAACCAAGAACTCCTCCGAGCAATCTCTATGAATGTATCAGGCCGACTCTCCAGAATTCGGAGCAGTAGTCGATGGACATCCGGCCTTACCTCCGCAAACATAATAATAGGTGCCAACATAACCTCCTCGCCCACCTCCCGCAGTGTAACTGTACCTCCCCCTCCGCAAATAACCTCAATCATGTCAAGAACAGGGGCAACGGTAATCGCCTCCACCACAGACGCCACAGGCCCAAGTCTCGTATCCCCTCGCGGCTCCAAAGACGACGAGATGACCGGCAAAGACACAGAAGATAATTCTACGGTAGCAGCCTCCACAACAAAATCAGTCGTCACGGATGCAGAAGACATACCTACAAAAAGCGGGGTCTGCGGGAATAGCCCCTAATAACGTCACAGAAACTGTCTGGCTAACTCTGGCACCAAGAGCAGGGGACACCGTAAGCGGCGAAAAAATAGAAGGAAAGGCAGGAACAACAAAGCACCTCGAACTAGATGGCTCAAAAGTAATAGTAGTAGTGCTCGGAGGAAATACCGCAGGCAACGGACCAGGTGAGCAATGAATACTAGTAGAACCCCGAGGCAATAACTCTCTCAAACCTATGGCAGCCAGCTCAGCTCTGCGTCTGGCCTCAATCTCGACCGTCCAATCCTTATCCCCACCTGCCTCCTCCGATCCCTCTCCGTCCGACTATGAGTCGCCAACCTCAGGCGAAGTCACAGAATTCACACAATCCCCCGCACCAAATCCTACATCTCCAGAACCCGCCCACTCCTCCAATGCTAAGTGCTCCACTCCGACCACATCTTGTAGCATATCACCTATCGACTCCAAAGTATCAGCCGGTGTGGGCAAACCTCCAGCATCACTAAGGCGCAGCACGCCACTAGGGGCACCTGACCCCAACCCACCAACCCTTGCCTCCTTTGAAACCTATTATCAAATAAAAGCATTAGTCATATGCCTAACCAAAAAAAAAAAAAAATTATTACTTACTCTCCTCTTTGTCGGAACGCCCCTCGCAGCTCCATGGCTCGCCGCTCGCTTCCGACTCTGCTCCCCACCATATTTCTACAAACTCTCACCTCCTATTAATCTGGAAATCGTCGGCTTCCCATAAAATGATCTCCTACCCCGATCTACCGCCACTGGATCATTTACCACAGGTAACGACAAAAAATAATCCTCTGAATAAACAGCAGGAACACATAGCTCAACAGGCTCAATAAGAACATAGGAATGAAAGTTCCGTAGATTTCGTTTTCAGAATCGCCTCCAACCTGCACTGACCACCCCTACTCTACTGCTCTCGGGAAGAGTCATCCCTGAAACTTCTCGAAAAAACTAGTCCACCCTCCTAAACAAAAAGCGCTGGCAAGCACTCGATAAACTCAGTGGCTCTATACTCCGCGGAGCCACCAAATCAAACCCAAACTACCGAGCCACCCGGTGTGTATTATACACCTCCACACCGTAGCTCCCAATCTCCTGCAAAGTCGGTAAAAACGATGGAATCATCATACCCAACTATACCAACCGAAATCCGGAATATCCCTCGAGCCGGTCAACATCGACTGCCTGATCCTCTCCCTAATATACATCCAAGGCATCTATCTCCTTCAAACTCCCAACATAAGGCCGAAACCTAAACTGGCACTCATCATCAATCACATCAGTCAACGGCCGTTGCGGCAACTGATTCCCCCACCTCCAAGAACACGGTATGCTCCCGTCCGTCGGATTTCGTTGCCTCAGTCTAGGGGCAGCGAAAGGGAATCGCTAGTAGAAAAACATAAGCAGGAACGACGCCAAGATGTATATAGGAACATCAAACCTTCCCAACAATCTCGCAGAAGAAGACTTCACCAAGTCAAGACGGTAAAATAATGTCTCGAGGAATAAAGGGGCAAGGGGCAATGACCTCCTGGACACAAGCACCGCTACAAGAGGAAAGACTCTCGAGCTAATCCTATCCTAAGGGGGTCCGTCAAAAATATGTCTGGTCAGCCAACAAGTAATAAACTCAACCAGATGATGTGGACTCCTCAAACTCAGCCCATCAATGTTAGCCTCACCATTGCTAGCATCACCACTCCTCAAATCGTAGTACCAACAATGAATCCAATCCCCAAAAGAACTCTACGACCCAGCCTTTGCCACCTACTCCGCCACCTTCAAAGCGTCCAAGGCCTCCTGCTCCCCGTCACTCAATACTAAGCTATCAAAGGACACATCGTCAAATAACTTGAATTGCATCAATCCACAGACATCCTCCAATATCGGACATAGCTCACCCCAATGAGTAATAAAAGTATGAGTATCAGCACTCCACTGAGATATAATCGTGGAAAGCCAACCTCTGTCTCTTAAAATACAGCACTCCATCGAATTCCGAATAGCATGTAAAATGTGAGCCCTCTATAACAACCCCACCGATGCCTCGTCCTCCAAAACCTCACGCATCCACACATTCATCCCCTTGTAAGGGTTAACATAACCCTCATACCGAGAAAAATTGTATGGAAAGTCCCCCCGCTCAACACAGAAACGGTGCACCAACCTAGGCATAATCAATTCCTCAGCTCCTCGCTCAGCTTCGGGCAATAACAAAATGGCATCCACTAGAGGAGAGGCATAATCATTAAATATTTTCAAAAAACTCCAAAATCTATCACCTTTCAAATACGGTGCCCGATACCAATGGTCAGTCTCAGGAACAGAAAGAGGATCTTCGCCCTTACTTCACTTTAAACTCGGATACTTACCCACACGAGAGGCCACAGCATACCTCGACTACCTTTAACTAGCCATCCCTCAAAATCACTGAAAAAATTCAAAGCCTGGCAAATGACCCAAAAATCTCGGTGACTCAATTCAACCCTACCCCGGTTCAGTCAGCCTGGTCAACCCCTCCCCAAGCGGTCAACGCCTCCCCCACCACCCCTTTGTTGCTTGCCTCGCCCAATGCCTCGATCGCAAGCCTCGGTCAGCCCCCTCTCCCACTCCCCTCTCCTCACCCAACCCCCCCCCCCCCCCCCCTCCGCTACTCCCCTCACCCAAGTCAAGTCCCCTCCCCTCGCCAAGCCTCCGCCAAACAGCCCGCGACAACGCCTCACCCACACCCCTCGGTCCACCTCCCTCGCGCCAACCCCTCCCCTCGGCCTATCGCCTCACCCCTCCCCTCGGCCCACCCCTCGCCCAAGCCGCCTCGGCCAGTCGTCTCCCCAGCCCCAGCTCCGCTCAGTGAACCCCTAGCCCAAACCCACTACGGCACTTCGCCGAACACCTAGTGTGCAAACCCCAACCCACAACAAAACCTAACTCACCAAACTCAACTCACAACAGTGGCAAAACACTAGCAGCGCCTCGGTGGAAAACCTCGACCCAAAACCCCCGACCACGACCCTTAATCGCCTTGCCTCCTCAGCACCTCGGCCAGCGATGCAACCCTCGGCAAACACCCCTCCTTCACCTCAATGGCACCCCTCCTCCCTCAATGGCACCCCTGCGAAACCACAAAACCCTAGCAACCCAAGTCTTCACAGATTGCAACTTAACTTCAAACACACCTCCGCGAAGCCTCAGTGTCACATATGGGCGACGAAGCCAAACCAGCCTTCGTCAACCAACCTCGTACCACGATGAACTACAAGTCAAAATCTGGGTAGAAGCTTCCTAGCTGAACCCACCACTCGGTGGAACGAATCAAGGCAAGCCCCACCTCGGTGCACAACCTCGGCCAAGCCCTCATCGCGACGCCTCAACGAAACACTGGGTAAATCCTCAACGCGAAGTCTCGGTAAAGCACCCAAAGCCGCCGCAACTCCTTCCCTCAGTGATACCCCTCGTTGCAGCACCTCGATGATGAACACCCAATGCGCAGGACCACATCCAACAGAGGGCCTCGACGATTTAAAGTCCCCCCTCGGTGGATTAATGGCCTCGGCAAAATAGATATTTCAGCTCTACAAAGCCCTCCCCACAATCGACTCCTACAAAACACCTTCTCACGAAGCAAAAAACAAAACCCTCACAACCAAACACCTCCGCCCAAGCACGCCTTGATGAAAAATCCTCTTCGTTTTTTTTATAGGCGTCGCCTCTGCCCAACCACGCGGCCTCAATGAAATTCAATGCCTCGGCCCAACACAAGCCTCGGCAAAAATTTAACCCTCGGTGGATGCCTCGGTATACTCACTCCCCTCGGTGAGGACCGAAACCTTAGCCAAAGCACTCGAAAAGAATAATTTACAACAGCCAATGCGAGAATCTTCAATAACTTGAGAGCCCACAAGACCCTTCAAAATTTTGTGAACGGGAAAAATGACTTTGTAAAGGGGCAAAATGACTTCAGGTTGCTATTTATACTAGCTTGACACATGGACAAAGCCTCCATTACACCACCGTACCCAAGGAGCATTAGAAATCACCCGACCAAAGTACATTGCACTCTTCCCCATTGCTTTGATCAATCATATCACTCCAGTAAGTGTGAAAAAAAAAAAACTCCAAGGGAAAAATCTACTACTCCAAGTTGACAGATTTATCAAAAGCTATCTCAAATAGTATATACGCACACCCTCAGTATTAATGAGAGCACACGCATAATGGGTATATTGTAGGTACAAATGTTTAACTCCACTCCGTACAAGGACCCTTAGGAAACTCACCACTCCTCCATACCGCTTCTCCTCTCACGCTTGACTCTACGTGACAGTCCACCGAGGCGACGTGTGCATCAAGTCATCCGTCGAGGATAGCGTGAAGAGCGCCTCCTCTGAGCTAAGGCATCAAGAGTCCCTCACCTGCAGGCGACCTCGGGACATCTCCTCCGCAGTGCTAATGGCTTCGCTCTCGACACCTTCTGGCTCGGCCATAAAACTTCTCCGCCAAGCGCATCTCCATACCTAGCATAATTCTCCATATAAACGTATCTCCATAACTTAGGTTGGGAGTGGGACCTAGGAAACTCCGCGCGGGACCATCAGGAGACAAGTGAATTGAAGGCTAAAGTTGAGGACTCGTCGAGGGGCCTTGCCCCTCCGGCCAGTCTTAGAGAGAGAGGAATCTCCAAGCAAACGACAAAGCACATTTAATGTCTGAATCATCTGAATCACTGAATCACTATCACCTACAGAGTTACAGAGTTGACATTCAGAATGTCGATTTTCGAGAAGCCTCAAACTGAGCAGTCAATCAACAAATGGCATTGTCTCAGGTCTGAGGAGCCAATCGTCAAAGACCTCAATGGCTGAACTACCAATCACAGAGTACCTCGCTCACCTATATAAAGGGAAGCTTCATTCTTTATTGACAAGACATTCATTCCACATTGAATGGTCACTACCACCCTCTCCAAATTCTCTCCAAACTCTTTAGGACACTGTCACTCTCTCTCTTCCTAGAACTACCTCAACTCTCTTTCCTCCACCTTCGGTGGTTTTCCACCCAGACAGCGCCTGCCGTTAACTTCCCAGATGGTCACCCTCTACAGGTTTGACCACTCACCCCTCACTCTACTCCACACACACACACATCAAACCATTGTTACCTAAATAATCTAATACCATAGCAATTTATGATTTCAGAATGGATTTTGAAACATGGTACACTTATGTTCCAAAACCATGAATATAGCGATCAATACGATCCAAACCTTTTTTCCTATTTATTTCCTTAAAGGTCACCTAACGAAGAAAAAAATCATATATAATTTACAAAAAAATATAGGGAGAACGGAGTTTTGGCATAACAATATGCAAAAATATCAAACATAATACTCCAAGAAACCTGTTTTTAGATAATTAATTTGCAAAAAATATACTACATGTATTAAATGTCTAGTTGTTTAAGATGATTGCTCTATAAGTACTTTAAATTTTAGCAATTCAATTTATACAAGTCTACCCTGTCGTACCACATTTTAGTGGTTCTAGGAAACATTGCCTCAAACAAACACAAAACCAGTCCACTATTCGCATACAAATGCAAAATGAATTAGATTTAACCTTCGAATAATAACTAATCATCAGAGACACAAATTCTCCAATTGACATTGTTGTTCTTTCTGTTTTTGATAAATAAATTTTTCACCATGAAAAAAGTGGTGTGTGGAATGGACACTCTCTTACAATGTCATTTATAGTGCTTTCATTCTTGACAATTGTGAAACTCGTAAGATAATCTACAACCCTAAGTGTATACACATAGCGAACATGGATAGACCTAAAATCACCTCAAATACCTCGTATGTTACAACTTCCTTCAAATTTTGTAACTTCAATGGAGACTTAGATTTGCTGAAATAAGATCTTGAAGTTTGGAGTACCCCTCAATCTCTCTATCCTCGGCACCATGAAACTTCGACAACCTGAGTTTTGTTACAAAGGGCTTCAAGCTATAAAGAGATATGTTTCCATATAACAAGATGCCACCACAAATAAAAATTAGGACAACTCAATTTTTGTGTCATCCTTGTGCAAGGGCAATGTCAATCTTCTGTACAAGTTTCCAATTGCCACGTGAATGAGATCCTATAAATTTTTCCTTTTGACATTAGTTGAAATAAAAAATAAAAAAAAGAAAAAACCATAGGAGCACATAATTTTATAGCCAGAGAGAGAGAGAGAGAGAGAGAGAGAGAGACCTCATATATATAGTATATCTGTACTCTTTTCCAAAAGAATATAAATAAATGAACTGAAAATAACATCATTTCATTTGTTTGCACCAAGAAACATGAAATCTTATAATATTGTATTACCTATAGACAATTGACTTTGTTGTCCTTCGTCGTACGTGCCTTAATTCATCCCTAAATTTCTGCAAATGAATCAAAAAGTACTAACTAGTTACATCTTCCCAAACTGTACGAATTCGTGCAGCCACCAACAATTTTTTCTCATCACCTTTATTAGCATCCATCAGTCGCTTTACCTCTGATATTTTTAACTCTTCTCCTTCTGCATGAATAAAAAAAGAAATTTTGGTTCCATTATGCCCCATTAATTCCCTTAGAAGGCATAGCCATTTGATTCGACTAATCAAAGTCTCATAAAAACAAAAAATTAATCCACATACCAACAAAACTAAAAAAATAAAATAAAAATGTCCTCAATCCATCTTATGAGGTTTTAAATCACAGTTAGCAAACTAATTTTGAGCAAGAGTTTGTGAGTATGCTTAATAGTGTGCTTTCTAGGAAGTATGGCAGTTTGGAGTGAAAGGGTGAGAGTTGAGACAGTTTGGAGAGAGAGAGAGAGAGAGCTCTTTGAGGTTCAAAGCTATAGGGTCTCAGCCAAGGAGATTACCTATCTTGTATGCATGGAGGACCTCCTATTTATAGAGGGTCAGACCAAGGAGACCACACGTGCCTAAGAAGACAAGTGGCCGCCTGCACCGGTTATGAGTCACTCAACTCCCCAAGGGGGATTCCCTAGGCCTAAGCTTGTCTTCTAGAGAAAAAGTCGTTGGAGATGTGTGCTCGGGTGAAGACAAAGACAGGGCTAGGCGCATATGTCACAAGTGGAGATTTGGTGCACTCAGAGGGAGAGCAGCACCAAGGGGAGGACCAAGCACTTTGTCTGAAGCTCTGTAAAGTTTGCCTCTACTTGGCTCGAGGCCAAGAAGCTAGCATGGACAGAACGTGGAGAAGATGTGCCACCGAGCTGGTATGTCACGTGGGCGCAGAGGCCATATATCTACATTATGCCCATTGCTCATGCTCTCACGAGCTAATGAGTGCGCATGCACTTCACTCACACATTGGTCAATTGTCAGATGCATTAAAAGCGTTGTTCAAAGGAATTGAAACGACACAATGATTTGCGAATTTCAGACATGAAAAGACCTAATGCCTCATGTTCGAGGAGGCCTCAAACTCAGAAGCATGGCTACATGGACACTTTTAAGGAAACGGACATAGCACCCGTCGACACTAACTCAACACATGTCGAACCGCATCCAAACGCATCGTATTATTTTATTATTTTTTTAAATCGAACATGCTTTGGACACTTGAAAGATACATGTGTCCATCACTTGGATACCCATATCCATCACTTCCACATTTAAAACACATAGCAAGTTTGAAAAAAATAACTTGGAATCCAATTATAAAATAAAAGCAATCTGATTTTATATCTAATTTGATGTTTAAACTATAGAATACATGGTTTTAAATTTCAATTAGTGTTATTCTACATTATCTTTAATTAAAATTTCTCTATATATGACACACAAATATATATATATAGATAATTTTGTTAAGTCCGTACCATGTCGTGTCTTGCATTTTTTTTTTACAAATCGTTGTGCCGACATGTCCGGGTCGTGTCCGTGTTCATGTCCATGCTTCTTAGCCCCCAGCCCTATATAAAGGATCTTTAGCCTCTCATTCTTCCCTTTGCACTATTTAGAGACTGCCCTCAAGTGCTTAAGTCTAAGCACTGCATGCGTTAAATCTGATCATAGGAGATGTGAGCTCAGTTGGAGAACACTTGGTCCGTTTTGTGTCGTGTCAGCATGTCTGTGTCATGTATCCATGTCCATACTTCTTAGTCCCTAGCCCTATATAAAGAATCTTTAGCCTCTCATTCTTCCCTTTGCACTATTTAGAGATTGCCCTCTAGTGCTTGAGTCAAAGCACTGTGTGCTTAAAACCTTATCATAGGAGATGAGCGCTCAGTTGGAGAACACTCGGTCAAGCCGTGGGAGAGGCCGAGTGCATGCTTCATAAGTGGAGATACGCATTGTCTGGTGGAGTACTACTTTGAGCAAGCGGAGAAGGATTGAGCGTGCCTAGGGCTTCTTGAAGATTGCCTTCAAGTGCTTAATGCTAAGGCACTGCGAGTGTTACCTTAACCATAGGAGATATATTCTCGAGTGGAGAACCACTTGGCCAAAGTCGAGGGCCGAGGGAGGGACTAAGAGCATATGCACAAGAGGATATGGGTGCACTCTGGTGAAGAGTTTGCTCAAGCGAGAAAGGACGGTGCGCACCTAGGAGGCTCCTTGGAGATTACCTCATGCATGCTCTAGGAGATAAGCCTATACCGAAGGAGGCAAGTGAAGGTGCCTAAGGCGAGCCTATAGGGGGAACGAACTATGGCAAAGGGTAATCCTATTGAGGGTATAATGGTGAAGCAACTAATTACAAAGGGTAAACCCATGGTGGGAATGAACTACTACAAGGGGTACCCCATGGACAGAACTAGAAGTGAGGACCAGATGTGATGGTTACAATTTTGCAATTCCAAAATGCAAGTGGTAGGTTTTAAAAAGACCTATTAAACTTACATTTTTACCCTGCAATTCCTAAAGTAGTTGGCAATTAAGGGCTATTGTGGGAAGATCAAAATGTAACACAACTTCCAAAAAGGTTTCACCAAACCTGCCGTGGTGTTTGCTTAGCATAATAGTATAGATAAAGGTGGAACGACTGATAGCAGAGGGCAACCCCGTGAAGGGAATAAACCAATAGCGGAGGGTATCCTCCTAACTACCTATAACCAAAAATAACTGTGTATATTACATTTTTGTATCACAACACAGCATTTTTATTACAAAAAATAAACTATAGTGCAAAAGTTCAGCTCCATCTTACATGATCTACAAGTATTGGACCCTGCTATTAGATTCTATCAGAACGTCATCTAGTCATTGAGATTCACCTGGAAACCCCAACATATCTCTTAGAACTATCATCTAGACAATAATTCATAAAACGGGGTGAGCTATGAAGCTTAGTAGCGATGTATTGTCCAATACAACAATAAGTTTGAGTGCAGTTCAAACCAGATAATTTCAAAAGTCACGAGATTGCAATAAAAAAGCATTTCCACTGCATCCATATATATTTCAAGGAAAGAAATTTCCAGCACATGTATTTTGAGCAATAAAAGATCATTTATAGCCTATTGATGATGAGGCTTAAACTAACTTCACACCATGCCCAGAAACTCACCTTATAACTCTAACATACCACACACGCCTGGCAGCAAGGCTCTTATTTCCTCCACAAGGCCTAGACATATGGCAGAATAGTATCTCATATATTCATATATTAATATATTTCATAACTTCACACCAAACCCAGAAGCTCTCCCTTATAGCTTCAAAATACATTTTGTAAACAGATACTCAAATTGACTGGATTGATTCAATAATCCCTACCTGAGAATTCGTGTAATTTGGATAGCATTACCGAGTTATCGGGAAATTCGTGTCACTCTAGCAAATTATCAAAATTTGACAATTTTGTGTTAAATTCTTTATCGAATGTATTCAGGGTTCTTATAGTTCTACTCAAACCCTTTATTTGTGTTAAATGCCCAAAACGCTCCTCGAAACTCCTCTGGTTTGCCCGGCCTATTATCCTAGCATCTTTGATATTGCTAGAAATGCCTAATAATTTTCTAAAATTTAGAAAGCACCCCAATATTGATTATTTGATACTGTCATTTTATAAAAATCATATTAAATAAATTTTTGTTATTTAAAACAATTTATTTTCATTGTAACCTCATAGTTATACTAAAAATCTATATAAATTTCTAAAACTTCTCAGTAGTTCCTAGAATACTTCAAACTACCTAAGCCTACTATATTTGACAGCAACAGCTGGATATAAGCCCATACTTACTTTTGAATTTCGGCCAAATTCGACACCCTTCCGTAATTTGGCCTTTTCTCCCTCGTTTCTTAACCCTTTGGAGTGATTCTTGTGTCGAAATCGAAGAT